>JAHXMU010000584.1:874213-978432 GCA_019455685.1 Philornis downsi
TCATCAGCTCGTTCGAACCAAAGTCCCAATTACATGCAATGAGTAATTATTATTAATTAATTTCTGACCATTATTTTACTCACCTCATTAACTCCTCCCCTCGATCCCTAGTAAATGTTTTCACTTAGCAATTTAAAGTTTCCGTTAAGATTAGCTCTCTTTCCTACACGCTATCAATGACCCACAACTCCACCTTTGTTTAATTTACTACAAAATGCTGAAATAATTCAATATTTTTCAAAATGTTGGCCTCTCAATGCCCTGACACGTTTTTCACGCAATAATTTCAGTTGGTTTTTCGAAGTTCAATGCGTCTGCTTGTAAACGCCCAAAATTCCAATGCTTTCTAATAAGTTCGTATACTCAACCAAATACCTCTTGCGTATCGTAATAATCGCCTTCTGTAGCCATAGATTCGTCATCCTCAATGTTGGGCGCTCAACACGTTTCAAATGATGTTGACTTTAACACCTCACTATTGACACATATCCCTGCTACTTTGTGTTTGATTACCACAACCACGATGTGGCTGTTGTAGCAGTTGCATCCACATTAAAACTCAATCAACCTGAACGAACTTCACTACAAGCAAAGGGGTAAGGCCAATATTATTTCCAATCATTGCGATGATGATGAAGGTGGTGGGAGTCTCCGAAAACAAACCACAAAAACAAATCAGCATTTTGTGGCAAATTACCCTGCAATCTTTATTACTGTGGCAGTGGCTTATAGCAAATTACTAAATCTCATTTGTTGCCCCAAAGAACGTCCATCACTTCTGCACTTCTTTCTGCCTCTGTCCATGCCATAGTTCGATATGCAAACACGTTCGCGTTCCCTTCTATCCTGACTTTGGCATCTCCATTAACTTCTTGATCGCTTTACCCACTGCAATCAATGTGGTTGGCGTTGGTGATCTTTTTTAGCCTTCAATTTCATCAAGTTTGAATTTGAATTCGGTATTGCCGTTGATCTTTGATTTTCGCTCTTAAACTTGTGATGTTAATTCGATTTTTGGTATTTTTCTGAGCTGGCGAATTGCTTGGTGTTAAATTGTTTGATAATCCTGTTCCCTGCTACTTAGCCCGGCTGCACTTATTTCTTATGGAGTCATTTTGTGGAAAGTTCAATGTGATGTGAACTTGATCTGAATGCGGCGCATTGATTGGGTCTTAAGTAATTTATAGGATGGGCGTTGTTGTTGACGTATTTGCAAGAAAATTTAAATTGCAATATCAAAAAACTATTAAATTAGACTGGGGAACAACGACGGTTTTATCGTTTAGGGCTAGAGTGTAGTCAATTGATTTTGAGCAATTGGTCGTAAGGGTGTCAAAACTACTCATGCTTCCTTAGGCCACCTCTAGTTTCTGTTGTAAAAAATATGAAAAATAAGTTTTTAAATGTTAAAAACAAATTAAATGAGATGTCTAAAATAAAGGCAATGCATGCAAAAGCTTGTTACATTTTTACATTATATTTTCCAAATCCTATCAATAAATCCTTGGACGCTTCAGTTTCCGCAATGAACTCATCATTTGATTCAAGTCTTTTTCCCATGGAAATGCTTTTGATTATTATTATTATTTTTTTTGTTTTGTTTTGGTACACTCGTCTCGAAGATATGTTGACGGTTTTATCCATACAGCACATTTAGTTTGTTTGTGAGAGGCATAAATAAGACAAGTGTTTTTATTTTATGGATCAAAGAATTTGCATCAAATTTTGTGTAAAAAATGGAATTAAGTGCTCGAAAACACTTTAAATGTCGACACACGGTGACATACGGTGAGAGTACTCTGAGTCAAAAAAAAATGTTTACAAGTGGTACAACAAGCTGTTCACAGAAGGTCAAGAAGATGTGAATGACGACCCCGCTCTGGACACTCCAGCATATCAACAACCGATGAAAATGTTGAGAAAGTGATGAAAATTTTTATGGAGAATCGTCGAATCATAATTAGAGAAGTTGCTGAGGATGTCGGGATATCGGTTGGCTCATGCCATGCAATCTTTTCGGAAATTTTGCGCACGAAGCGTGTGGCAGCGAAGTTCGTTCCAAAATTGCTGAATTTTGGCCAAGAACAACGTCGCATGAGCATCGCGCAGGAATTGTTAAATGACGTCAACGATTGATCATAACTGGTGACGAATCATGGCTATGTGGTTATGACATCGAAATCAAAGCTCAATCGTCCCAATGGAAGAGTCCAAGGGAGCCAAGACCAAAAAAAGTACGCCAAGTTCGATCAAATGTCAAGGTTTTGCTTACTGTTTTCTTCGATTACCATGGCGTAGTGCATCAGGAGTTCTTACCACAGGGTCGTACGGTAAATAAGGAGTATTACCTTGAAGTTATGCGCCGTTTGCGTGAAGTAATACGAAAAAAACGGAATTGTGGAAAAAAATTCATGGCTTTTGCATCATGATGATGCACCTGCCCAATCACCGTTATCATGCCTCAGCCACCGTATTCACCAGATTTGGTCCCCTGCGACTTTTTCCTGTTCCCAAGATTGAAGAGACCCATGAAAGGACGGCGTTTTGCGGCGATTGAGGAGATAAAACCCGAGTCGCTGAGAGAGCTCAATGTGCATATCAGAACTGCTTCGAGGATTGGAAAAGTGCAGAAGTGTATTAAGTTTGAGGAGGACTACTATTTTGTGAGAAAGATGATAATTCACCTTATTTATTGAACACACCTCATATGTAGAATAAAGTAAGGGTAGATGCTTGAAGTGTTACCAATTTCAGGCTGCTGTGTCAATCAAACGGCTAATGACGAGCGTCAGTTTGTTATGTTATTTACAAGCTTATGGAAGCATATGGTTTATGCCGCTGTTAAAAAAATTTACCGAAGGGGAATTACTAAATTGTTATTAAATTGTATGTAAAATCGCAACTGATCATATTTAATTAGCTGCTACATTTACGTGTGAACAAAATGTTTGTGCGTTAAACCATTACACGTTACAACGAAACTGTTTGCACCGAAATTCGTCATGGAAGTGCACATCCATAGGTTGACATCAGCAACAATAAGGTCAGAAATAGTTCGAAATGTGAAGGCCACAATTCAACGTAATCTAAGACAAAGTACGAGTATAGTTTAACTTTCGAACCATTTCAATGTGTCTGCTCCTAGCATGGGACGCATATTAAAAAATGAACTACGATTGAAATTCTAAAAAATAAAAAAAGTGTGAGATTTAATACTTCCACAACAGGTAGTTCGCCTAGTAGGACCAAATGTTTTAAAGTACACAAATATACTTAGACTTTCCAAATTTGCTCTAAAATATAAACTTTTTAGTTTTGCACACATTTTGTCATAGAAATTAGGGGGTTGCCTTTCAAAGTAAGTTTCTGTGAAAGCTCCAACAATAGTGAAGAGTTTTCACATCCTGGAATACTCGTATGTATAAAAAAGTGTAAGAGGTCATTTGCCGCTGTTATATATTATATATCAGAGATCAAAAATTAGAGCCGCAGAAATTAACACATAAAAATAGGCCATATTAAAAAAGTTCCTTGCGGTTTAGTAAAAAGAAATCCATTATTTTTGCATGACATTGAAGCATAGTTTAAATGAACCGATATACGGCATATAAGCATCGCTTTGTTCTTTAAATTGTTGCCATTTTGTAGATAAAAAAAACTAGGATAGTCAATTTTCGAAACTGGTCTTGAGGCGAAGTTTTTACCACCAACATCATTCGCAATACACAGGAACGGGTAGCAATCATTTGATGTCAAGTTTCGACTATAAGACATAAGAAATTTCCAAACAAGTTCCCAGAGCTTTTGGCGAGTTACTACCGATATGTGTAGCCTGTTTTTGCTAAGTCGATTACTAAGATTACTAAGATTACTAAGTCGATTACTGACATAGAGGAGCAGCTCGTAGTAGATGATTCCCTGCCAACCCCACTAAACCCCAGCATGGCATTTCTGATCGTCAATCCTGCCATGGGCATTTTTTACGCCGGATGACTGCAATTTCACAACGATCACTTTTGGTTAACGTTGTCGAAAGAGATCCACTTGACATAATTAGTCACCACCCGGTTCAAAAATGAGACAATTTTGTTGCGATTCAGCAGCGATTCGCGGATGGAAATTCAGACCATGAGGCCGTTGTTTGCGTTACCCTCGTGGCACTTAAATTTCGAGCCTCTTTTGTATTATGCCTTACGCAAGTAATTCCAAACTGATTTTTGCACAATGTTTAGCTCCGGGGCAATCGAAACAGTGCCTACATGGTGGTTTGACTTGACGATTTTTATTCTTTTATCAACATTTTGGGCAATTGACATCTAAATTACCGGAACGGCATCGGCGAATCAAAATTGGTTGATAATCAGTATTCATATTTTCACTAGGTAGTGCTATGTGTTTTCTGAGGAAAATGTTCTTAAGTGGCAACCTCAACCTTTTTTTCTTGTTTTCTATCACCGAAGTCGGAGTAACTTTCATTTTTACGTCATTATATGTTCGATAATGCATTTGTAAACTTGTAAGAAGAAGAAGGCGCAGTTTTACAGTTTTGCAAATATATTACCGAAAATATAATATAAAATATAATTTGTTTTGATTTCAGTGTTGGAGACCAATTGAAAAGGAGCTGGAAATGCCGCTGAATTTGTTCATGAGAAAAGAATGTGTCATGAAATTTTTTCCTCGTGAAAAGAAAATAGTACTTCGCTTAATCAAAGATAATCTGCAAATTATGCTAGCGTCCATTTCTGATGCACAATCAAACAATACAGAGTCAATCACAATCATGCAATTGCTGCCAGAATAGTTTAAGTATGAAATCTATCTAACGTCCTCTAACGTAACCCAATCGCAGTTGTACATACAACTCGGAAAGATTATTAAAACCATCTATTGGAAAAATAATGGATATCTATTTACTACGCCTTATAAAGGGTATCCCAAAAAGATTTAAATTTTAAATAAAACACAGACATTTAAAAAAAAATCGTAAAACTTTATTATATCGTAAAGTACACAGAATGAGGTTATGTATGGAACAACACATCGGGCAGATGGCCGCCGCGGCTTTGCTGGCACACACGCGATCTTTTAATGAAATTTTCAATGACCGTTTTGCATAAATGCTGCGGTATTTCGTGAAAGCAGCGTCCAATTTCCTCTTTTAAGACTTGAGTCGTCGTCGGCTTATTCGCGTACACTATCGACTTTAAAAAACCCCAAAGAAAAAAGTCTAATGGTGTTAAATCGCACGATCTAGGCGGCCAAAACGACCGGGAAATGACTGATGCAGCAATTGAATTGTTTCTCTGGCTGTATGACATGTGGCGCCGTCTTATTGAAACCACATGGCCTCCGCATTCATTTCTTCAATTCTAGGCACGAAAAACTGGTTATCATTTCACGACACGGAACACCATTGACTGTTTGCGCTTGACATGCCTCATTTTCATAAAAAAGTCCAACGAACTCCCTTCAATTGAACTTTGTATGCATGAAGATGCAAATCTTTCGTCAAAATTCGCTGCATAGTGGATTTGTTCATTCGTGAAGCGCTCCATTTTTACTAACCTCGTACCTTGTACTAGCAAACAATAACAATTGTTCAAATGTCAAACAATGACACTTCGAATGGCGCCAAATTTAAATCTTGCGTTCTTGTTGGGACACCCTTTATATCATAAATTAGAGCTGAACATAAAATGTTTTTTCAAACCTAAAACTATCATTTTGCTGCATAGTGTAATTAACGCATAATTTGCTGAGATGCCTTACTCATGATGGACAGGACGGTTTAGAGTTTTTAGGTTTATTCTCATTGTCTTGTTTATATTTAGTTACGCCTCTTTTATACACTTTGCCTTTATGTTCAATTTGTGTTCTATTTGTACATTCATTCAGTCATTTGACAATTGCATTCGACAATTTGTTCAAAAATAATTATTAAATTGTTAATTTGACATTCAATTCCACACTCATTTACAAATTGTCAATAATCATAACTCAGATCATAATCTTTCCCCTGCGGGGCCTAAAGAGAGATTCCAAGAGCCCATGCAAAACCCATACAACAATATGTTGCGTGTGTGATGAACATAAATTGTGGATCTTTTTGCATTTTTAGCTTTCGTATTGTTTCATTCTTGTTTTCAAAGGCTTCAAGTCGTTTTTTTTGTGTCTTTGTAAGCCACCACCACCCTATCGTTGTTTTGTGGCAAATAAACCCAAAGGAACAAAAAAAAAAAAAAAAGAATGCGGTTGAGTGGCAAAACGCAGAGGCTGACTGAGGCAAACTAGCAAAATGCTACAAATGTCTGGTTAAAGTGCGATCAACAATTTGTTCTCGCTGCTAATTACACCACTAACACCACCACTACCACCACCGCCACCGTCATCACCACCACGCAGTCGGAGAGATCCAGCCAAGATCAGTCCTCCAGTAATGGAGAACCTAACCAAATGTGTAAGCGAGTGTCATTTCAACTGATGACTGGCGGTAGCCAAGTGTGCCATAAACAAATACGGCGACGGTAAAGTCGGTTAATACTTCTACAAAGAGGTCTTCGTATTTTCCACACAAAAAAAAAAAAAAAAAATCTAAAAATAAAATAAAATTTAAGCGAAAATGCGAATGAAACGAGTTTTTTTATTTTTTGCAGTTTTTTATGCTGATTGTCTTTCGAAAAGTATTACAATCGATATTGCAACACATCGCAACATTGAATCCGATATCATTTGACTCTATCTTTATATCAAATCCGCTGTCTCCCTCTTTCTTGCTAGCCGGCATATCGTAGCACTCGCTGGTATTGCAGTTGCCATTTCTGTTGCCTTTGCTCGGCGGTTGATGTTTCACTAATTGCATGTTGACGCTTTTTTCTTACTTTTTGGTTACCGCTCAGCTCATTCTGTCAAGAATGCTCATTTGAACCAATAATTAAATGCCAAGAAAAACAACAAAATTGCATTTAATTAGAAATAAAAGTGATCATTTAAATAGGATTTTGTATTCTGTTTCTTTTTTTTTTTTTGCTTTTTTTCTTCTCTTAACTTTTTACAATGTTAACTTACTGACAGTATGAATTTGCTATGAACATTCGAAGAGTGTCAAGTTGATGTCTACTATTACTGCTGTTCTAGTAGTTGCACAATCCTTGTGGCAAAATGTGAGGATATTTTACGAGTTAGGTCACTGCTAGTACACGCCAGGCAGGGCTGGCAATATTGCAATAATATTGAGCGTTACGTGTTTTTGCTGAAAGCGTTTATATCAATTCTTATTATACGTAACAAAATAATGAAAGAATCCAGTTCTGCCGGAAACCTGGCAATATTTTTTAATATATTTCACGACTGAATGCATATGATCGTTATTGGATTTGAGCCTCGATACAACTATCTATATTCCTTCGAACGACGGCAATGGGTTCAAAAGCAGGAATCTTCCCTCGAAAACAACCATTTGTAGGTGATTTGCGGGCTTTGAACGTGGTCGTACGTGCAACGACGCTGCTAATGTCCAAAAGTGGATGTCCAAAAGAAATTGTCACACCAGAAACTGTCAAAAATAGAAACAAGAAGAAGAAAAAAACAAATTGAAACTGATATCTCGAAGACTAAAATTAGCGTATTCAGTATGTTGCACGAATATTTGAGCATGCGAAAATAGTATTTTCCAAACGGGCACCGCGTTTGCTAGTAGCAAAAGCACTATTTCGGCCAGCTTAAACCTAATAATATGATTTTTATTTGTGGTATGTGGCGATGTATGAAACATCCACTTTTTGCTGCGTATGGTATCCTACTCAACGATTTCTTTAAAAAAGGAAACAGTGGAAAGAGGGAATTATGTGACACTTTTGCATTGTTTGGAGAACAAAATGAAAAGGAAAATACCGCCAAATTTCGCAGAAAAGGTGATTTTTCTCCAAGACAATGCTCAGAGTTAAAAGGTGATGGTAAAGTTTGCAAAATTGCCTTAATCATAGTTTGATTCGGCCCCATCGATTAATATCTGTTGGCTAATCTTAAAATGACGCTCCAGGAAAAGAATTCGGTGCAAGTGACAAGGTCATTGTGGAAATTGAATCTTTTTTTTTCGAGCATATTGGCAAGTCATTCTATAAAGAAAAAGCATTAAAATGTTAGATAAACTTTCAACTGAACATACCACTGACTTTAATACTCTTGAACGGCGCTGTTTCTTTGTTCTTTCAGTTTTGAAATTTATGATCGATATGGGTTTTAAAATTTGGGTTTATTTGTAATTCGGTGTTACCATTGACCTGCAGTCGTAAGCTGAATACTTCCAAAACAGACCTTTAAACTTAGGCTGCTTTTAAAAATTTTAGTTTAGAATAAATGCTTGGATAATGAAATCTAAACCAAATGCAAGATTGAAACTAGAGAATAAAAAAATATTTTTTTTTTTTGAAATTTTTACATTTTTTGTACCAGTGTTGTTTAGAGCTGCCTGTGACTCGGAAGAAACCAGTCTCTCCTCACAATTCAATGTGTGTTACTCATGGCCTTGGCTGCCAGTCACGACACGTAATTGGTGGGAGGGTTCCTTACTTTCAACTTTTTTTGTTTGCCGCAACAGGTCAGAATTCCCGCAACATTTCAATCTCTTTACCAACCAGTATTCTTATTTTTTTTTTAGGGGAAAGTTTAAGACTCTCCACTTTATAGTTCCTCCATCCTTTTGGTCAGGCGCTTGCGACGTTTAATTTTTCCTAGGTTCTGCAATACATTCTGTTAAAAAGAATAATGGGAATTGGTCAATGAAATACAAAATATTACCTTCATATAATACTATTATCAAAACATTTGTCAAACTCATTTTCATTATTCACTCTAATTTATATTATTGCCTTTAAAATAGACCACTTCCGAAACAATACACTTGCGCCAGCGAATAATTCTATTATCAAAATATTTTTTAAACTTATTTTCCGAAGAAGACTCAGAACTCACCGCGAATTTAATTCTACGTCTTTTATCGACTGGAAACGGGTGCCTCGAAGAAGGAATTTGAATACTTAGAAAGAAAAAAAAAATTTGGTGGATATCAGATGAGTGGTTGTATGATGATATCCGTTGAGTTTTCGGCGGGAAATTCATCAATGATAATCTTGTGAGATGACGAGCTTTTTCCACAAATCTGACCATTTTCGACGACTTTGGTCTCTCAAATACCGCATAACGCCCAGATAATACTCTTCATTTACAGTTAAATCTTTTAGCAAGAATTCCGAATGCACAACACCGCAGCAATCAAAGAAAACAGCTAGTATTGCACTAATTTTAAATCTACATCCTGTTTTTTTTTTTGGTTTCGGCTCATGTGGAAATTTGTTGATTGGTTTGCGTATTAAACTCGTAAGCTCATGTCTCATCACCAGTTATAACGCGTTGTATGAATGTGTAGTGGAGACCTACACGTTCTAAAATACAGGGTGGGCCATATGAGTGTTGGCGATTTAATTCTTCAATTTCTCGGTAACGCGCGACGCGGGGTGGCGGGGGGATATGTTGTTCGCTGCGCCGCTTCCTGGAAATTTAGTCGACATGGAGCCGTACACGGGAGTGCAGCGTGCATTTTGTGTCCGAGTGTATTACGAAAACAATAAATCAGTGATTACTGCACGACGTTTGTATCGGCATGAATACGGTTTACACGATTTAAGTGAAGTTCCAAGCGCCAATGTGATACGAAAATGGATCAGAATGTTCGAAACAACCGGCTCAAAAGTACCAATTACGGTTCGTAGCCGCCCAGTTTCTGCAAGATCAGCCGACATTGTGGAGCGTGTTCGTGTTTCAGTTTAGCGAAATCCGCAACAGTCAACACGTAATAGAAGTCAGTCTTTGGATGTCAAAAGAAAAACTTTACGACGAATTTTGAAACGTGATTTGTATTTGAAGGCTTATAAGATTCAGATAGTCCAAGAATTAAAACCCGATGATGCCAATAACCGACTTAACTTTGTCAATTTGATGCTAGAGCGGTTCAACAATTTCAACAACGTGATTTTTAGTGATGAGGCCAATTTTCACCTTAATGGCCATGTGAACAAGCAAAATTGTCGGTTCTGGTCCGAAACTAATCCCCGACGCTTGCATGAACGTCCACTTCACAGCCCTAAGCTTGTCGTGTGGGCTGGGATAACGTCAACTGGTATTATTGGACCATACTTTTTTGAGGACGAAAGAGGACATGTGATGACGGTTAGAGCGAACAATTATTGCAACATGCTAGCAGAATTTTTGGTGCCAGCTTTGCAAGAACTTCAAGGCAATACCTCGAGGATGTGGTTTCAACAGGATGGGGCCACATGTCATACGGCTAGAGTATCCATAGAGCTGCTGAAAAATGTTTTTCCTGAAAAACTCATTTCTAAAAGGGGGGATATTGAATAGCCCCCACGTAGCCCCGATCTCTCTCCATGCTATTATTTTCTATGGGGCTACCTCAAATCGGTAGTCTACGAGAATAATCCGGCCAATTTAGAGCAGTTGAAGAGGAACATTATTCAGGAAAGTAACAAAATACCGAGAACAAATTTTCAACGAGTTTTCCAAAATTTGCGACTTCGGTTCCAAGAGTGTCAAGCAGCCAAGGGAAGCCATTTGGACAACATTATTTTTAAGTCTTCAAAATTCCCATGCTTCTACTTTTTAAAAATACAAATATATTTTTTTTATGTTTCGTAGTTTTTCAGTGATTCGTCACATAAAACTCCATTTGCAATATAAAATTTGAAACAAATTCTTTGTTAGATATTTGTATCCGTATCACAAAACACACCTGAGATGAACTATCGAAAACAGGCACTGTAAACAAAATAAACTTCAGATCGCATTCAAACTCCGTATATGTATAGAGGACATTCAATATTTCCATTTGAAAGGTATTAGTCCAATCAATGTTAAACTCGAGCTAGATTCTACTCTGGGGGAGTCTGTTCCTTCGTTTACGACTGCAAAATATTGGGTAGCAGAGTTTAAGCGGGGCCGTACGAACTGACAAGGCGAACACA
Organism: Philornis downsi; assembly: GCA_019455685.1. Lineage (NCBI taxonomy): Eukaryota > Metazoa > Arthropoda > Insecta > Diptera > Muscidae > Philornis > Philornis downsi. The sequence goes on from JAHXMU010000584.1 coordinate 885,253, forward strand.
GTAGTGGTCGACCAATTGACGTGTCCACGCCAGACACGTTAAGAAAATCCGCAAAATGGTAGCTGAAATTATAAGGATTTTAAAAGAGTGCTATACATCGTATACTAAGCGAAGATTTGTAGATAAGAAAGCTGTGCGCAAGATTGGTTCTGCATTTGCTTTCAAAAGAAAAAACAAAAACAGCATCGAAAAGGTGTTATACTCGTAGTTGAGTGTTTGTCGATATTTCACCGCAATAAAGTTGAATTTTTGCGTCGAATTATAATCATCAATAAGACATGGGTCCACCACTTCACAACTGATTGATGGACATTTTAAGGAGTTTGACAGTTCTTACTATAAACAGGATATGGAAGCTACTTAACATCGCTGGAAAAAGTTTATCGAGCTAAAAGATTTTGTTGAAAAAAAGAAAATTGTTTCCAACTTTTTGTGTCTTCTTTGTTAGGTCGGCTAGTTTTGTGACCGCCCTCATAAGTTATTTCTGACAGAAAGGTTAGCATGATGTCACTCTGTCATAGCAATTTCAATCGTTAAGCATTATTTTTTTTTTTTTTACTTTTTTTCTTGACAAGTAACAGCATTTCTACGTGCCATTACGTGGATGTCGGTGAATCGTTTTGTGATCTTAGACCCACATTGCGACTCCATGACTTCCAGTTACTCACCAGATTTAAAAATTTGTTATAATTTGGCAACTTCCCCGTCCTCAATATAACACCTTTAAAGTTGTGTATCACACTCTGTCACTCCCATTCACAATGTCAACCAGTAAATGAGCAAGAACTGTACAAAAGTAGAATAAGAGAAAGGGTCCGTCCGTCCTTTTTCGTATTCCCGTAATTTGACAAATGCGTGCGATTTGTAATATCATTTTTCAAATGGTCTAAAGAAAATCTCGGTTGTACAACAATCATGTTACCAGTCGTTGTAGTTGGGCTAATGCCACATTATATTACATAATAATTCTTTAGATTTGTTGGTCATTTAATGATATTACCACTCGTCTCGTCCTCTTGCAGCGAACAAACCAATTTCTCTAAACAATCCTTCTATACCGCAAACGGACAATAATAATAAAACCCTGGCCATTCATCCGTGTGAAGCTAAACAAATGTTTCGTTTCTGCCAATGCCGTGGTGTTGTCGCTGTGATGGTGGTGCGCAAGATGATGAGAATTGGATAGGACAATGTGGTCAAGAAAGAGTCTTCCAGTTTTTTTTTTTTTGCTGCTCTTGAGCTTTGCATCATGACAACAAATTAGATTCTGTGACCACCGGTCATTAAAGCATATTTACTACTACAACACGGACAGACGGATCTATGGACAAGGGGCGCATTGAAAGGAAGGTATACACGCGGTGGGGATATTGGAACAAGACTGTGCACCGCTGCTATTGTGAATACATAGTTTGCTTTGGTTCTCCGGGAGGACAGGCTATTGATGGCATTGTTGTGTGTTTGTGCGTATGTTTGGAAGCTATAAAGTCACATTACAAGTGTCCCAGTATCTATCCTCTCCTGCGTCTCTCGGTTTCTCTTGTGCGTGAATGTAAGTACCGTCTAGAATAACATCCCATCTCGTCTTTAGGCTGGAATGTTTGGTGGGGATTTGCTTGGGGAAATTTATATTGATTACAAATTGATCGAAACACAAGTTAAATTAATTTATCTTGCCGTCGTTGGACAACAAGCAAAGGCGATGTTAACATTATGGACGATGAGATTGCGAAATTATGTAAATGATATCGTGGTAGTACAGAGACTAGAAGTCTAATAACATCATTTCGCAATGCATTTTGCGTACTATAAAAAAAATGTGTGTTGTAAAAATCTGTTAGCGTTAACATTTAATGATTATTTCCACGCCTGGCCAAAAAAAAAAAAAAATTATAATTTTTCAAAAAATCACACGAAATACAAAATAATAATTGCTAAAAATAAAATGCAAATTAAACGTTTTTTTTTTCAAGCTTTTGGAAATAACACACTACAAAAGTTAAAATAAGCCAAACTAAAGTTAATATAAACTATCATAGGTTAGATAGTATTGGAGGAAATGTTATCAACTTTGGTTAAGGCCAACTAGGCCATAACTTACGGTAAAACTTCCTGCACCAAATACATATTCTGGACGAAAATAAAAAATAAAGAAAAATAAAAAAAAAAAAAAATAAAGAAAAACCCTAAACGGTCAAAGACATTATGGTTTACAAAGCAGAGCTTATTAAATTGTTCTTTGTTGAATTGCTGTTATCAATAAAGTAAAGATTTTCTTTGAAAATGAATGAAAAAATTACGTAAAATAGGAATATCTTGTATCGAAAACAGCCCTTTAAATGATGATGTTGATATTTATTACAGTTTTTGTTCACAAACAGCTTGAAGTTGATTATATTTCGAGTGACTACATCTATACATTCCTGATTGTGGTAGAAAAATAATCCAGTAGGAAAAAAACTAGCTCACAAAGGGCTAAATACAACTTTTACCAAATGATAACTTTTTCGAATATTTCCAGTATTTGATCGATATAGGAAGGAATCACTTTGTTACGTACCGTCTAAATTGAGGGCATGGTTTAATAACGCCAGAAATACACACATTTTCACTGGCAAAACGGGAGAAGTCGTAATATTATCCATGGAAAAAGTCGTTTTTGGCACGCCCATTTAATCGATATTAATTCGGTATATAGTCCAAGCCGCTCTGAGCCAGTTCATACCCCGACAATTTGTGTATTTTCCAAATGTAATACATTGTATGTTGTTGTTTGGGGGATATTTGATTTAGATTAGTCGAATTCCTAAAATTTTGTTAGTCCCGTCTGATGTTGTTCCCATAAAACTGAAAAATCAAGTCAAAATATTGGCTATTAAACTGTTGAGCTTTTTCTTGTGATCATATTTTAGCAATAAAAATTGATAAACGTAATTTTTGTTACCGATAGTGGAACGATGCTTAGCACACGTGACTATCGTTTGCATGATCGCTGATTCAACCAGGTATATAGCCACCTACTCTTCTTTGGGCGGCAGTCATCTCGATGTGTCTGACGAATATTTCGAGTAGTCAAGTAATCGACAAGTCTTGTAAATACTTCTCAAACTGTGACGTTCGGAATGGTCGTTAAACTGTAGATCCAGTTTAGTGAGTTTAAAAATGAAGTACGTGAACATGAGAAGTTCTCCCATGTTTCATTTATGAGAGGCAATTGAATTTGTTGTAATTTTTGTGGAATCTTTCAAAATTTAAAATGTTAAAAATTTAACGCTTTATCAAAGCTTTTACTGAAAAATTGTATTTCGTTGTAAAACTAGTTAATTTCATATACTCGTACATTCTGCCAACAGAAGAACTAGGAATTGGAACGCATAATAAATACTATTCGCTATCACCTCCAAGATAGGACCCTTACGTATGCCAGCGAATATCCCAATCATCATAAGATTTTTAATTTTTTAACGAACACTTGAGTTCCTTGAATTTTATTTTAAGTTTTCTATCATCTGAGAATGATAGTTGAATGTTGGAAAGAGAAAAATTGGAAGGATCCATAACAGGCGAATATGATGATCATTCAATGATATCTATTGAATTTTTGACCAAAAATTCGTTGACAATAATGTAGTGCCAAATCCGTGTGTTTTCTTTGCCAAACCAATTTTTTTCCCCGAATTTGCTATTTCAAACGCCTCTTAACGGCTAGATAATACCGTCATATCTTCCGGCAATAATTCCGAATACACAACATCGCCATAATCAAAGGAAACAATCAACATTAGCTTGACCTTTGATCGAATTTAATGTGTTTTTTTTTTCGATTCCGGCGCAGCTGATAGACGCCATTCCAAAGCTTGTTGACTGTTTTGCATGTCAACCTTATAAACCCGTGTCTCATTATTAATTATATACTCTATTGAGTTTCCGAAGAAAATTGAGGTCTTTTGGAACTAGTCGAGCAGCAACGCATTTCTATGCAAACAATCAGTATGAATTGAGACACAAACAGCTCTTTCAAATTTAGATGGTGATTGTAGGTCACCATTTCCTTTACTTTATCGCAGTAAACTTCAATTGAAGACGTTGGTGGTGGTCGACCAGAGGCAGATCTTTCACCACTTCCCGACTGCTTTCGAATACACTGTACCACTCTGTCCAATTGTTTATACTATTTTTAGCGCAGTACTAACGAAAAATACCAATTTAGGGGATAATGTAAAGATACGTGTGAATTTAAACCTAGGTCTGCTTTTGAGTAATGAATGAAATACTGAAAAAAGCTTACGTTTTTCTCAAGTGAGTTTAGTTCTTGTGTTGGCAACTTTGTTTGACCTTTCGCCCAATGAACAGATTTCTTCTACAGAAATGCCGTATTGGAGCAATACATTAGGACCTATTTTTATTAGAAATCTAAACTCAAAATTGTAGCATTTATAAAACAGTTTTCTTAAAATCGCTTAATATTTCCACGAATATCTGCACTATCGACATATTTAGGTTGTTCATAAAATCCATCCCAACATGTAGATTCATTCAAATGTTTATCGTTACGAGTATTCATTATTTTCATTGCAAAATTTTACCGCATCTTTCACCACTCAATTGTTTTAGATCAAGTTATTGCTGTTATTACTTTCTGCGGAAGTAGATGTCAGTCACAATTTCCTTTTTAAATTTATGTCCATGATTTCAATTAATCATTTGCACTTTATAATTCTTGTGATTAAAGACCAACGCAACACCTCTTGGTCCCCGCCTCTTAGCCCAAAGGCGCTCAAAACGAATGTTCAACTGGAAGAGGCCGAGATCGAGAGCAAAAGAGGGATGCAAGATGAAACTGATTTTTTTTCTCCTTAAAAAAAAAAGAAATAAATAAAGCGCAGAACTTTAAATGATGTCAATTAATCGAGGGCATTTGTTTGCATACTCGTATGCGGCGGCACATGCGTCCTAAAGTCTGTCCTGTCCTTCAGTTCTAGAGTAGAGGTAACGGAACGATGTCTTTACTATGACTTCGGCTGCCACTAGAAATGTTCCTTGGATGGTCAGTGTGTTTGGTTAGACTAATTGCTAGATATACACTGAAAACAATTTGTAAAAAAACTGGGAGGAGACTACGCTTTTATTAATGAATATTTGGAAATCCGCAAATGAGGCTGCAAGTTTCACTCGTTCTCCACGTGACGCTGTCATATATATGCTATTAGGATTAAAGTCTGGCACATCATCAAACTCCTCTTTTTACATCAGCCCTTGTGAACTTTTCAAATTTACGTTCAAGTTCATCATTAAAAAGTAGCCCCGGGTTTGTGTATTTCAAAGACTCCAACCAAGTAATGCCAAATTGGTGTTGGAGTTTGTTTAGCGATTTGACGTTTAACGACGATAATCAATCTATATGGCATTTTAAGTTTTCTTGTGCGATTTTAGGTAAAAATCACGTATCTCTATCTTGCACTTTTGGTATTTTGTTAGACTTCAATCGTAACTTATTTTTTTAGTATGCGTCACATGCTACTGGCAGACACATTGAAATTTTTCGACAATTGAACTGCGCTTTGCCGTGGATTGCGTGGATTACGATATTGATGTTTTTGGATGTCCACCTTCATGACATTTTTTGATGATGCCAGTGCCATGGTTACGTATCATGATTCGATACACAAACATTTTGTTCAGCTCATCAATAATGGCTGGTTGCGATTTTCAAATACACAGCAATAACATTTCGATATGCTTCGGAAGGCTTGATATTTGTCAAAAAATGCGCTGTCATTAGACGTTAAGATACTACTCAGCATGAAGTTGGTAAATCTTCGAGCGCCATCCCGATAAACATTTTATAAATTTCCAAATCATGAAATTTTTGTAAGTATTAAGTTATTAGACAAAATTCGATTATTGAATGAATTAAAACAATCTTCTCAGTGTAATCCTTTATTGCAAATGCGTGCTCAGTAACTCCCTCTTTGGTGGCACTCACACTTTCAACTCATTGCAAAATTTTGCGTTTGGATGCTGGTCCGCACTTGATTGTGTGAAGAGTTACGATTGTGTGAAGAGTTGGCCATTTGGTAATTGACGCCTGCCGGGATTGTACGATAGAGTACACAATGACCGGAAGTTTCATTTAATTGCACTATTTTACTCTACAAAACTTTGCTTGATTATTCTATGAATTAGAGAAATTATTGCTGGACGCTGCGAAAGATATAAAAAGACCTGCAAAAGTTCAGAAAAGTTAATTAAGGAAAAATGTATGGAACACCAAAGAAAATGTTAAACTCACCATTTAATGGTTTTTGTTTTCTTCTCTAGACCAAGTGTCATCTCGTCGCACTTTGAGGGAAAACATGTTGATGTTTATATGAGCAGATTTCAAAACTAAAGATTTGTGGCTGTTGCTGTGGCGCAACTTTCAAGCAACTCGCATCATTTCACCAAGTTTACGATCTGTTTTTCATGATATTTTTCTATACCCAAGAAAACAGACCGGACACAGTTTCTAAAGAGACCGCTTGACTAAAACTACGATTAGTTTCGTCAGGAAATATAATTGTTGTGGCCATATAGAAACGATTTTACCGCAAAATGTTTTATTATTATTATTCTGTCATCTGCGGATTAGTTTTTAATGGGAGAAGCTGATGCTGCCGCTAAGATTTAACCTGGGAAGGAGCATAATTTCCATACTGGCCGCCGGCACCGCCGTTGTCGCCAGTTAATGACGCAATTATCACCGCAATAAAATGTTACATCCAAATGATGTTGTGCGGCCGGTCATCTTTGCTGCAGCAATTTGAGGTTTGGTTGCTTTGTAGTGTCACCTGCCAAAGTTAAACGACATGAAAACATGTAGAAATCTTGTAAACAAATGTTACAATTATAAAAAACGTAGATAATGTTTAAAAGTTATGTGGTAAATTTAACAAATAACTGCTTAGATAAAGTAATTAAATATGTAAAGGACTCACCCAGTTATGCTGTAGTAAAGAGAAATGTTTTGTGTTTTTTAGCGGATTTTTCATGTCACTTAGAAAAATTGTGTTGTACTAGGGAAGCGCGAAAATTTATTAGCACCGTCTTTGTATTTAAAAAAGAAAAATTAAATTTAACATTTTGATATTTACAAAAATCAGGTCGGTTTAATTCTATTCGTCTGCTTACGGGAGTGTGCATTTGGGTTGGCCGAAAAAATAGTTAAACGGTCACCCACTTCTATTAAAGATTAGTCGAAGACGATTGCAGAAATGTCAATGCCACACTCCCAAATACCGGCCTTTTGGTTTTTTATATATTGCGTTGCTATTTGAAGTCCGATTTGAATGCTTCGAATATCATTGTTCAATGTTTAAAGATAGCTGCAACTCATTCTTTAATAATTTTTGATTTCGGCACCAAATTCTAGTAGTGACTTTTGGTATTTCGATTCCTACCCCGTTTGAGATTATAAAGACCTTAAAATTCTACAAAACTTTTGCGCGAGAAGTATTATTTTTCATTCATAAATAACAAGGCTACAAACGTTTAAATAATCAAAATACACTAATATGTTAAATTTCACTACCTAAAACAACATGCAATCATGGTTTGTTATAATTTTCAGCTTGTCATTTTGGTGAAACTTACTATATCGTACCATAATTATGATCCTTTGTCTCCAGTTCTCTCTTCATGCTTCAATTTTGGAAACTATTTAGATCAGCTTTTTATCTCTGCGACACAAAACAGTTATATTTCTGCAAAATATCAGTTAGCGTTTAGGTTGAATAAACATTCTTTTTTTGTTAAAATCGGTCTGGTAACAAAAAAAAAACTAATTAAGGTACTATGGGATGCCCTGGTTAACACTGGGCAGATACAGAGAGAGAAGAAGAAACCGCGCAAATTGTAGGAATAGTTGTTGAAAAAATGTTACTTTTCCGTGTGAAAAAATCATCGATGTATTATGTTTGGAACACAGAAGTTGAATGGATTGACGGTTTTTTACCTTCCCCAAAGGAAACATATTTTTTCATATTGTGCGAAATAAAGAGGTCTGACCGCTTTTAGCTTTATTTGTACGATGACATTTAGGTTGTTATGATTACCCGATTTATATGAAATATGCGGATATATATCATTTTTGCAAGCCTCCTTGATGCCGGTTTCGAATCTTCAAGAAAATTTTGCAAATACTTGTAAAGGTGATAATCGCTCGGTGCTAGGTCTGGACTATACGGCATGTGCTATAGTGCCCCTTTCCAAACCCTTGGACGCGCCAGAATGTCAATAAAGGTGAGCGCTGTCTGGTGTTGTTTCGATGGAACGCAACACCCTTCCTGTTGACCAATTCTGTGTTGATTTTGCTTCGTTTGAGTAATGAATCACAGGCGTCAATACACGGTAAATCATGTAGCTCCCACAGATGGAGCTTCTTTTTCAACCAGCCTTATGCAAATGGTTTCGTACTGTTGCAGCAATCAAACGGCTGATGACAGCGGGCTCATTTTTTGCCAAGCCTCAGTATACTGTGTTATCGTATTCCCCTGGCAATAAAGTTTTCCCAACCAAATAAAGGATGTGTGAAAATATTTGGTAAAGTAAAAGTAAATCCATTATTTTTCCAATAGATGGATTCAGTAATTCTGTACCTGACGTTATATAGGTTGGATCGAGTTACGCTAGATGGCGTTAGAAAGATAAGACTTCGTACTTAACTACACAAACAGTTTTTCTGATTACTTGACTTACTATTGTTTAAGCGCGTTTCCAAGATAGGCATCAACAAAAAGAAAGTACGCCATATTTCACAGTTTGTATTCGATAAAAGCGATGCCAAGTTAGGATTGACGGTCAGGAATGTTTTGCTGTGTGTTTGGTGAGAATGGCAAGGAATCATCGGACCTGCACTGTCAACGCAAATCAATCACCGAGAAGCGTCCAGATTTGGCCATTGGGAGGAATAATATTTCAACGCCAGGGCACACACATCGGCACTGCCTCGGCAGAAGCTCCGGGAGCTTGATTGGAAGGTTCTTATAATAATAAGGTATTTGTCGGTTTGATTTGTCACAAACTCTCTGCTGGGAATTGCATCTCAAAACATTTGCTTATTATAATCGTCGAGGATGTGATATTAACCTGAAAATATGAGCAAAAATTATAATGTCGAAAATATCATATGGTTTAAAAAAAACTGATAGATGGAACGTGATTTTGGGCTCGAGCCCCTATGCAACCACCTACTGTTCTCTAAGCGACAGTCACCTCGATGTGTCTGGTAATCAAAGCCAAACATTCGAGTAGTCAACAAGTTTACTACAACCTTCTCAATCGTTAGTTCCTGTTCCTCGCCAAAGCTAAGGTACTACATTTTTTTTGCGAGGAAAAAAATTCTACGAGATATTATTAGCAAATGAAAACATTTAGCGGTATTGCCATCTTTTCTTGTATTGATTTCTAACACTGATATCGAAACAGCTGATGTTTTTACGTCATATAATATTCGATAATATATTTGCAAAACTGTTAAGTTGCGTCTTTTTTATTACTATTTCTATTTCAGGTTTACATATGTATTATTTAACATACAGCGTGGCGCACCAATTGCAATACAATAATCAATGTATTTTTTTTAATCAATGCATTTCACTTATTTTTTTATTGTGTAGAGAAATAAGATTTTATTTTATATGATTAATTGGTTTTGAAGATGACAGACCATAAATGACTTCTATTTTCATTCACGTGTATACAACACCCGATTAGAAAATTATTTTTTGCGGCCTGAAGGGTTGAAGTTGGTTGTCTCAATTATATTGTAATGGACTGCTTGAATTCAGGCAAATTCCTAGGTTTCGTTTTGCACACCTCTTCCTTGACATAACCCCATAAAAAAAATATGGTGCAGTCAGGTCAGGTGACCTTAGGGGCCAGCGGAAAGTGAAGTTTCTAGATATTAAGTTGTTTGGGAATTTTCGTTGGAGCTCCGCCATAACCGATCTGGCTATGTGTGCAGTTGCTTAATCTTGATGGCTCCAAATGCTGTTGAAACGGGTACGTCTTCGGCGCAGTTCTGGGTAGAAAATTCCTCCGATATTTTTAAATAACGGTCTCCACTGACAGTTGACAGTAGCACGATTCGCACGCCAACCTGTATTACGACGTAAGAATGTACAGGGTGTCGGGAAGGTATACTACTTTGGTAAACATTAGTCTTAGCAGTTCATATTTGGCAGTCGTGAAGTAGAGACGTGGCAAATTTATTATGGAAAAATATTCGATAAACCAACGTGTTTTAATCGTTAAAACATTTTATCAAATCAATCATCAATTACTGTGACGATGAGAAAGTTACGTAAAATTTTTGTGAGAAACAATGTGCTAACAAGACACACTATTTATCGTGAAGTGAATGATTTCGAAGAAAGAGGGTCTGTAGCTGATAGGGCCAAGCATGGACCACAACGTACTGCAAGATCGGCTGAAAACATTACTGCTGCTCAAGAAAGTGTTCAAAACAATCCATCAACCTCAATTCTACGCCGCGCTCAGGAGCTTGGTCTTCAAAAACAACTTTGGACACAATTTTGCACAAGGATTTGCATTTGTTTCCATTTAAGATTCAGTTGACACAAGAGCTTCTTCCACAAGACCATTTACGCCGCCGTACATAGGCCAATAGGATGTTACAGCTCGCCCATGACAACCCCGATTTTCATGAGAAAATCATAATGAGTGACGAGGCACATTTTCATGAATGAAAATTCATGTGAATAAACAGAATATTCGGTTCTGGGCAATGGAAAATCCTCAAATTATTCATCAGTGCACCTTTGCATCCATTAAAAGTGACAGTCTGGTGTGCAATTTGGTCAGGAGGAATCATTGGACCTTACTTCTTTGAAACTGAAAACGGCGTAACGCCAACTGGCAATGGGGAGCGATATCGTGATATGACTGAAAACTTTTTAACGCCACAACTGCATGCATTGGGCTTGACTAACATGTGGTATCAACAAGACTATGCCACATTGCATACAGTCAGGATTACAATGGAATTACGGCGAGACCTCTTTCCACAACAAGTTATTTCAAGAAATGGTAATGTTGATTGGCCTCCACAGTCGCCTGATTTGACTACTCCGGACTTCTTTTTGTGGGGATATCTGAAAAGAAAGGTTTATGCAAACAAACCAGAAACGCTTGAGCAACTCAAGCAATATATTCGTGATGAAATTAATGAAATACCGCGTGAAATGTGTGAGAATGTAATGAAAAATGTGCAATGTGAGGCTAACAGAGGCGGACATTTATCTGATATTGTATTCCATACATAATTGCCGACATTAAATAGAACATTTATCAATATAAGATTCATTCTATTTCATTTAATCAAAAATTATAAACAAACAAAGTAGTATACTTTCTCGACGGACACCCTGTACTTTATTCCGACTTAGTGTTGGAAATCAACAATAAAAGAGGTTGGCTTTGTAGTAAAGAAATTTTTCCTCGTACTGTGTGGTGGAAAAATTTATCTTTAAATTCGGCGACCATTTTTTTTTATATGAAGTTTCACCGCGAAAATATAGAAAATATATAGTTTCACCGTGAAATATAGCATAGCACCAACCATAGATATTCCATTCATGGGACGTAATTATTAACAGTTAGTTATGTAACAGTTATTAATTGGACTAAATAATTCTGGTTCACTTTTGCAAATCACCTTTTATTCTAACTCATCCAATATTCGTAGCTTACATTTAATTAATTCATTCATGCAGTCATATAGTCAATGTGAAAATAATTTGCCTAACCATATTGGAGTATACAAAATAAATACGTACGACGCAACATATCAATTAAAATGAACTAACAAACAACTAACTGACCAATTGGAAACAAACACTCGCCGTTGCCCACCCTCCAAGACCACCACCACTCAATCCTTATACGTTTAGTGTAAATATCAAATAGCCACAGAAACAACAACCAGCCACCCATCATCGCACACTAAGAGATTCTACTCATATTGACAGCAAACGTCTCTCAGTGATATGATTAAATAAAGGGACAAAAACTCACCATTTTTATCACACGACAATATGTGGTCAATGGATATTTTCCAGCAACGACTACGTCGACCATGGACACCATTAAACGAAGCTCGCAAAGCGGTTATAGGTATTAACTGGATGCCATCAGATGGTAATTCTTTAATTGATAGTTGTGGATCAGAATAGCTCTGCTGCAAAGCCGGTAAAAATCATATATTATTGGAACCCACTCGATTGGTATTGCATCTATAAACGCTCGATTGATAATAACAGAGCTCAAAAACCTTGAGTGCTTTCTAGAGATGATAATGAATTTAGTTTAGTATCCATTAAGGCTTGTACTTGGGTACACTTAGTGGGGTGAGCCAATTAAATGTTTGGAAAATTGTTGGAATTCTACAGCAAGAAGAAGGAAAACTATATTTGGTTTTAGTACTGATTCAAATTAAGAGTTAGTACTACTGTTATTTCAGGTTCTCAAATTTTCCAATTAAATGTTTGGAAAATTGTTGGAATTCTACAGCAAGATGAAGGAAAACTACATTTGGTTTTAGTACTGAGTCAAATTAGGAATCAGTACTACTGTTATTTCAAGTTCTCAAATTAATCTGTTTTATAACAATTCGAAAGAATAAGGGAATCAATGTAGGTTTCTGATTTCGTTTCAGGTAAAACCCGAATCAATGTGTAAAGTGGGTTGTTGTTTCGAATGTGAATCAGAAACAAAATTCTAATCTATTTTAAATAAGGCCTCTCTTTTTAGGCGAATTTTCAAGAAATTTAGGATTTCAAAGGTTGATTCCTTTATGTATATAATGGTGCAAATTTGAGGAAAATTCAGCGGTTACAAATGTGCCAAAACGGCAATTGACCTAAATAGGTAATTTTGGATAAGATAAAAATTCCTTTTTTGTGCCTTTTTTACAATTTATAAAGTATTGTAAAAAGAAATCAATTACTTTCTCAATACACTATTTTTTTCAAAAACTACTCTGACATTTTTGTGATTGCTTGCCTGACAGAATTTGTTGAAAGCGCATCAAAGATGGGCATCAGCAAAGAGAAAATACACCATTTTTTCCGATAAAGGCGAAAACGCAAGGCAAGCGCTTGAAAATATGAATAGTGTTTACAATCCTTATACTGTTACAGCAAGTCAAACGCAATTCAGGGTTCATCGATTTCGTTCCGATAATTTTGATGTTACCGATGCAGTACGCTATGGAAGCCGAATTATCTAATAATGGAAATAGTCAAGCCCGATCGTCATACAAGCACATTTTCGGATGCCTAGAAGCTAAACATGACGCAAAATATAGTTTGGATCCACTTGAATAAGGCAGAATAGAAAAAAAGGCTCGATGTATGGATGCCACAAGAATGAACACAAAAATTTCTCATGGGCCGAATTTCCATTTTCGTATCGCTACCGAATCGTAACAAAATCGACCTATTTGTGAATCAGAAAGTGATTGCTGGTGAAAAGTGGGTCAAGTGGGTGATGAAAAACAGACCACTTACAACAATGTCAGGCGAAAACGGCCATGATTAAATCGCAGCGAGTCTGCGCAAACGGTGGCCAAACCACGGTTGACGATCTAAAAGGTTTTTTTTTGCGTTCAGTGGAATTGGAAGGGAATTTATCTACTTGGAAGCCTGACTTGCGGAATTGAAGGAAAGCTTTAAAACATGTCTCCTGTCTGAGTAGTATTTCAAGTACTACATATAGATCTTATTTTTCTGAAATGCTATATACGGATTACTAAAGTGGTGATTTGATGAAATGGAATGAAAAACGTGATTCCTTTTTACTGTACCTTATATTATGGTGCAACATCTGGGACTATGGCTTGGGACGGCAAAATCCCTAAATCGGTTTTGAAAACTGTGTCCATAATTCTGGTCCGATTTCAGATTTATGAGATCACAGATCGGAGATTTTAATCAACAATGAAACCTGTAGTAATACTTAATGTGATTAATGTCTGTTTTTATATTTTTCCACCGCATTTTTTTTTATTTCCTTTTTTTATAATCAATTTTCAATTTAATTTAATATCTGTAACATTTTTTTTTTTTGTTTCAGAACAAAATATCAAATATCAAGTTTCGAAGAGGTAAATTTAATATATTAATTGTTTTTAATTATCCTAGTAAACAAGAATACTAAGATAATTTCTGTTAATTATTGAAGATAAAGTTATTAACAATTTTAACTTTTTTAGTTTTTATCTTTGTTTATATTGCTTTATAAAAATTTTCAATTTATAAAAATGATCAGAATAATTGTTAAAGACACCCAACAGTGCCACAACATATTTGTTGGACGGTTTTGTTAAAGATTTGGTTTTTTGAGACCCATTTTTAAAAGCTTATTAAAAAAAAAGACGCTGGATTGCTGTTCTCAACAATCCTTTGTAGAATTTGTAGAACAATCTATTCATCTTAGTGCAATTTTTGGGTAATGTTTAAAGGCGAAAATGACCCTTTGGTGTTTTAAAAAGATCGTTTAAATGTTCTATGGAAATAATCCTTGTTAAGTTTTTCTGGTAATCACAAGAAGCAGCTCAATGCAATATTTCCACTTGATTATTCAACTTAATTCGGACATCCTTAAGCAGTTCCTCTTATTTTCTGTAATCATATGGGGATGGAATCGTCCACCTCCAAAAATTTCTGTTGCTTCTAATTGAACTGAACTCTGAACTGAACTCTAATTTAGACAATAAGTCAAATTTATTTCTTTAGAAATACTTGAGTTTCCTATTACCAATCAGAAGATTATGTTCTTTTTACTTCAGCATAGAATGATTGTATTTAAAGGGTGTACTTAATTATCACATTTTTAAAATATTCACTCTTAATACAGCATATTCGTTTATATTTGACAGCCTAAATTAGGTAATTATTTGAAACTCATTCCTTGGGAGAGTAACCCATTAAATAATAACGATCACTCTCCAAAATTTTTCGATTCCATACTGACATTAAACTCTCAATCCACACCTTCGAAGCTCATCAGTTTTTTTGCCAATGAAATAGGGTATTTTTTAGAATTTCAATAAGCAGACCCACAATTACTTTTAATTAAAACAAAAATTGGAAAAAATCAAATTTTCCAGAAGCAGATTTAGCTTTATCCTTCTGATAATCTTTCAGACCCTTTAATTTTATCATCATTCAATATCTGCCCATTAAACGAACTATTGTGCATCATTTTGTCACTGATTGTAAATACAATTTTGGTACTTGCTTTCAATTCCACCATCCCTAATTTCCACTCAAATGCACCCGGCTTTTTACCACTCACCAACACTCACACGAGAACTCTTGAGATTAACCCTCATTTACACCACTCCAAATACTGAACGATTTTGTCGTAGTCATCTTTTTCTGCAGCACATCAATTGTTGCTGCTCTGGATGGATGATGATACTCGTGTTCGTGTCTCAGATTCGCTCGTTTTTAAGTAATGCGCAGATATCGGACTTAAGTCTCGCTTCGCTCTCTTCATAGCGCTCTCCTTGCGGGCAATTCAAGCACTCCTAGTTTAGGTTAAACAACACCAATACCTTAAGTACTGGTGTTGCAACCATATGCGTGTGTGGGTGTGTGAGCGCATAGCTGTGCGCTCCTTCTGCCCTGCGCCTTAGCAGTTGAAGAGTGCTTTGGACACCATCACTCTGAAGTTTGGCGTTGCACCACCACAACACATCGTCATCGTTGGATTGCTTGCCTTAAATAAATTCCAATTGTATCGTCGTTGCCGTCATTGTTGTCGTCTTTTCATTCGTTTTTCATTTGGGTTTGCTTCTTCTTCTACTTGTACCACTACGATTTCGGCCGTATCCGCTGTGGTGTCCGAGCGAGCAAGCAATCCGCCGTAATCGCTTAGCTAGACTTGCGCCCGCTACTCAGTTTCAGTCCGGTTTTGTATCTGTCATCGATCGCAACGAGGGCTACTACGCGACGAGCAACAACTGGCGCTGTCCCTGCTCAACTACACAACCGAAAAGTCTTCTTTGGTCTGCGGCCTGTGGTCTATCTGCCGCGGAGTGTCAGTGTTAATAAAACGTTTTCCCATCAACGCTTCGCGCTGTACGATAATCAGTTTTTGTTCAGTTCGTACCGAGTGAGAGCTCTGTCTACTATCGTTTTTTTTTCTTTCCTTCATTTTTGCTGTAAGTGCGCGCGATTTTTAACCAACGAGACTGGCTGACCGTCGGGTATTGAAAACGCAAATATTGTTGAATCTATAAAACCAGCACCTTGAGAATTGCAAAAAGAAATACATTGATTTTTTTGTAGAAATTGTGTGGTTTTAATTTGTGCATAAATAATTGAAAGAATATTAAAAATTCAATAGAATTAAATAATACTCTATCAACTGTTGCCACCCTACAACTGGCAGATAATTTATGTAAAAAAGTGTTAAAAGTGTGGAACTGAAAAGTAAAATCGGCACGCATTCCAGGAATCTGCAGAGTTAAACATCAAGTAAGATTTAATAAATAAAACCATTAAGTTATGATTTAATTGGTATTTTACTGCACTTTTGGCTGGTTTAATTTGAAAAACAAGTCTATGATGAAAATTCACATAGGAATTGTCCCATATACGTAAGTGTAAATTAGGGTGCATCGAAGAGCGGCAATTAATTGTATGGAAAAATAACTGCTAGAATTTTAAGGAGGGTGACCAATTACTCGATTTTTTTTTTTGAAAACATCTGTTCAAGTTTTTCGACAAATTACATTTCTTAAAAACCCAGTTTTTATTTTCGAAAATCTTAAATTTTACAATTATTGTCTCCAAAATTTCATTCTCCCGTAATTCCATTCCAAAACACAAAATAACCAGGATTGCTAGAATGCAAGGAAGAAAATTTCAGTCCGGGTTAATTATTTATCCACTATAAGAATTTGTGTAAAATTCTTAAATTTCCCACAGATATTGCTAAAATTTAAAAACAAGTTTTGAAATAATAATGAAAATATGTGTCACTTGATACGGCAAAAATTCAACGTCGAACTTTTTCATGATTTTTAAGTCAGTGCAGCTATTTCTGTCTGCTTTGCTGGCTCAAGTATAACTTCATGATATTCTTAAAAATTGGCACTGCCTAACATTTCTCCAGATCGTACCCGGGTATTGTAAATAGACCATATCGACCGAGCACTTCTGGTACCGCCTCACGTACAAATTGACAGATTTTCAAATTTGCACCTTTTTGTTCAGTAATTTGTTGCCATTTTGAAGGCACTTTCAGATTGCAGAGGAATATGCCTCTCTCATAAAATCCATCGTCCGTATTGCAAAAAAAAAAAACTGATGAGTCGCTGGTTTTTCTTGAGGCGAATTTTTTTTTACCAGCACAATCGGTGGCCATAGACAGGATCAAGGGGTAATCACTTGGTGCCAGACCCGAACTACAAGGTAGGAGCATACGAACCTCCCAACCAAGATCCAGGAGCTTGGCCAGAAGCTCACCATTGATATGTTTGGCCTTGTGTTGCACTGGTGGAACACAATTCCTCTGACAAAGGTCCAATTGTTGACTGTACAGGGTTTGATTCACATTTTGATCGCAGGAGGGAGCAACTCATGATAGATGATTATCTGTCAATCCAACCAAGAACACATCAAAATCTTCCTTACCGTCAATTCTGGCATGCGGCGGCTCAACACCTTTCGACCACGAACGTTTTCACTTGGCGTTGTCGTATCACCATCCGCTTCAGAAATGCATCGATTTAATTATGATGAAAATCGGTCTATCAGATTTTTTTGCGTTAGCTTATACTTATACGAGTACATTGAGCTTCATTTCGTATCCAGCCATATTTAAATGGTTCAACCCGGTTTTTTGTGCAGTGTTTGGTTTCTGGAAATCTGAAAAAATGGCGATCAGACTTAACAATTTCCATTATTTTACCGACATTTTCGTCAATTGATCTTCTAGAGCGTGGTGCATCTTTGACACAAAATTACCGGAACGGAATTGACAAAACCAAAATGAATCAAGCAATCACAAAACTGTCAGAGTAGTTTTTTCAGTACGAAATCTTATTAGTATAATGCCATCTAGCGTAACCTTATAGCACTTAACAATGCCATATATAGATTACTAAAGCTATCTACTGGGAAAATAATGCATCTTTTACTACTGTAGGATTATAATTTTGAAGCGAACTGAAATAAAAAAAATACTGTTTATTAAAAATGCAACAGCAATATTCAACATTCGTTGAGCAGAATTAAATACTGTAAAAGTGCTCACAGAAAATTTCGAAATCTGTAGTACGGATTGTACTGAAATTGTATTTCTGTATATGGTTGTATTTCTGCAATTGGCAGTAAAAATAATCATTCGATTGAACTGAGATGTTCCAAATATTTTAATTTATAAAAAGGAATTATTGATATTTGCAGCAAATTAAATTATTTCGCCAAAATTTACCTATCAATCGTAGGCTACGATTTGTTCTTAATTAACATGCAAAAATTTGCTTATTGATCCATTAAATAAATTGTCAGAATATCAATAAAATATCGTTTGTATATGTAGATGATGTGCAATTGCTCTTTAAGGGAGAATATCAGCTTGCTGATGTCCTGCAAGGTAATATTAATTACGCGTTAAATTTGATCTGCTCATGGATGACGGAAAATATACTCTCAATTAACATTTCAAAAACAAAAGCTATGCTTTTTTCTCTAATCTTGATTTAAACCTGAGTTTATTTTATCGTGGCACACGCATTGAAGTGGTCCACAGTGTACATTGTGTGGAAGTAGTTTTGGATAACAAACTAAGCTTTTACTATCATGTGGATAATGTAGTCCGGCGTTTAAATTATTCACTGCGAAGTTTTTATAACATTGATTTAGTGTTGTCCAGATCGATTAAGGAGAAATTAGTTCATGCTTATATCATGCCTAGTATTCTACATTATTTAGAGCCATATTGCGGCACCAATAAACAAAATATGAGGAAAATTCAGATGGCGTTTAATAGAGTTATGAGATATTTGTATTCACTGAGGCGTCGTGTTCGTATAACACCGTATGTTAAGCGTTTCTTGGGCTGTGGTTTTAAAAATTGTTGTTATTTTATAAAGTTGTCCGACTGTGTAGTCCTCGATTTCTTTTGAATTCATTTAATTTTTCACATTCCACTCGTAATAAGCAGCTTCTTATTCCTAAAATAACCACACTCATGGGTGTGCTTTTGTAGTAAGAGTAACACGAATTTACAATTTACTACCAAGCCATTTAAAAAGTTTTAAATTATATCCTGATTCTTACAAAAGGCACATTCTACATCACTTTCAAACTTTTCTGTAAAATTTTGTTTTCAATTAAATTGTGAACAGCCTTTATTGCATACCGATTATCCTATATTTTCAGATTATGTACCGATTAACTTCTAACTTTTGAATTAGTCTTTTCCATACTTTTTTTGTCTGTAATAATCAAGCCTTCTTTAAAATCGTGTTATATGTTTATTAATTTTATATTTAATTTTTATTACGTGTTTTTTGTAAACTTATAATATTGAGCAGATTAAATCTAATAGATGAATTGTTGCATATTGTAATTTACTTATAATTGGCCGGAAGGCTTACAATTACAAGCCAAAACAACAATAAACAAATAAAAACGAAATTCGTGCAAAAAATGTTGATTCGGCTATATTTCACACAAAAAAATTAAATTTTGCAAAACTTGAAACTTGAAATTGTGTAATATTTTTCCCTAACTGTCCCCAAACAAAATACCAATTTTTTTTAGCTTTTCCTTGGAGAAATAGTGGGCACATTTAACAAAATGTAATCCAATGCTTTATACATATATATTCTGGAATAAAATTAAGAAAGTTAGTCGTTTATAAAAATTGTTCTTATTATTTTTAATGCCAGTTTAGAAACGTTCACCACCCCATGATTTCAATTTACTTGGCATCAACTCATTTAGTCCCAGTTTCTGAATGTAAAGTTTACTAAAATCAAATGGTATTTTATCGCAAACGCCTTATAAACAAGGTCGTATACTTTTTCAAATTCAATTCTGTTCCGGTTCTGTAAAAAAGGATTGTTCAATTGATTCAAATAACATGGTATCACGATTAGTTTGCCATGAGAATGCTGTCCTTTATTCAATATTGGATTTTTTTTTTTTTTTTTTTGACTGGTTATTGGTTATCTTTATATATATATAATTCTACTGTACGGGCGTTGTCAGTGAACTCCTCCTAAACGGTTGGACCGCTTTGCATAAATTTTTGTATATGCGTCTGGGTGGTGCCCGAGATGGTTTCGATTTACAATTCGGTCCAATTGGACAAAGAGGCGTGGTACCTCCCATACAAACAAAAAATTAAAAATCAATTATTTCTGCTCCTGTTTACGGTATTTGAACAAAATTTGGTACATCGGTTTGGTGTACATATCTTAAGTGCTGCTGCAAATATGGGCGGGATTGGACAATGGGGAGTGGTACCTCCTATACAAACCACAAATTAAAAATCAATTATTTCTGCTCCCGCTAACGGTATTTAAACAGAATTTTGTATTTCGGTTGAGTGAACATATTTTAAGTTCCTCTGCAAATATAGTCGTTTCTTATTATAATAGACCGATTGGCATGAAACATTTCCAATAAAAATAAAATTTGAAGGCAAAGCAACGTTTGCCGGGTCGGCTAGTAATATATAATTTGGTGGAGTTTGAAACTTTCTTGTATTTAACATAAATGAAATGTTATTGTTAGAAAACTCGCGGAATTGAAAAAAACTTTTCGAAAGTTGAGGTTTCCTGCGACAAATTATATAATTCCACAAAATGTCAGCATTATAAAACTTTATTACATACTCTTCGTAGAACGAGTAAGGAACCACGCATTGATAATATGTACAATATGGCTGATGAATGTTACTACATTAACGAACTCAAATAATTTTTCTTTAATAGCTCATATAAGGTAGTTTCTCTTTATTAATTTAAAAAATAATATTACATATTATTTTTCTCTTTAATGGCTGTTAAATATAATTTAATGAAGCATGTGCGATGACGATATTCATTGCCGTCTATAAGGTAGCAGGGCGAATTGCACTACTTAATTATCGAAAGCAATGTTTCCAAAATTCAAATTTGTTCGTTTTATTTAGTAAGCTTCTTGTTTACGGTAACCCAGCAGGTAAAAATCAGCTGAGTTAACGTTGGGAGAACTTAGTGGCCAACGGAATGTGAAGTTCTTAAAATTGACCTTTTGGGGAATTTTTGCTGCATTTCTGTCATAGCTAAAACCACACAGACTTAAAAAAAAAGTTACCTACCTTTCTCCGTAGTACTGGACAGTAAAGCTGTAGATTGAAATTCCGATTTCTTGTACGATTATATACATATATCCATTAATATGGAGTTCAAATGGGCTTATTGTGGGAAAAGTGTTATTTAATTGTTGAAATTTCCCAATCAGCAAATTCTTTTTGGATTGAATAATCATATAATCAGCAGCGATGTCAGACATTCCTTGAACTTTTCCAATGTTGTTTTCCCCCAATTTTGTGATTTTAGTACTAAAAACATTACTCAGTTCTTAAAACAATTATCGTCTAATTTCAAAATGAAAATCAAAGTAGCCTCATTATATACTCGTTGACACCACACGTCGATCGAAAAAGAAGACGAAAAATGTTTTAAGAATGAGGTAGAAATTGAATTTTCAGTCGTGTACAGGAGAGATTTACGAACAAATTAATCTGCATACAATTTTACAACCGATTTTTTTTTCGACTCCACCCGATCAACTAAGTTCTCGCTTTTTTTTTTATAAATATTCAACTTTATTATGAAAACATGTTTACAAATGATTCATTGAAAGTTTTGCCCATCGCTAGCTACTACTTTTTCGTATCTTTCTGGCAAAGTTCCAATTCCGTCACGGTAAAACTGTTCATCTTTTGAGGCTATCCACGAATCTAGCCATTCCTTGATGTCTTCATATGAGTGGAACTGCTGGAACGTGCCAGACAGTGTGCCATTGAACGGAACAAGTGATAATCAGGTGGCCCAATATAAGGGGTAAGACTTCCCATTTCAGCGTTTCCAGGTAGATTTTAACGGGCTTGGCCACGTGAGGCCAGGCGTTGTCATGTTGAAGAATCACTTTTCTTGCCTCTCCTCGTATTGTGGGCGTTTTTCACGCAGAGCTCGGCTCAGTCTATACCAATCCCCAGTGATGGTTTCGCTTGGTTTCAACAGCTCGTAAGAAATAACACCGACTTGGTCCCACCAAATACACAGCATAACCTTGGCAGCGAGAATATTCGGCCGAGGCGGCGACGTAGAGGCATAACCGGGCAGCCCAATGACGATGAACAAACCCCTTCTTTTTTGTCGCGTCCCCTTGTTTCAACTCATAAGGAACCCAGGTTCCTTTTGAATCATTTCATTGACTTTGAAGGTTTTTCGTCTTCCTTTACGTGAACGGCCGTCACCATCAAAATCACCGTTTTTAAAGCGACGGAAGCAATCTCGACACGTTGTCTCACTTAAAGCAGCATCTCCGTAAACGTTTTGTTCACACAACCAAAAGAATATAACGTTAAAAAAATCACTGTTCTGTCGAGGCGGTATGTTTACCATACGCCACAGCTTCGCTCATGACGTTTAGGTTATGGCAGAAACGACTAGCACTTACAGCTGGCGTCATCTATTGGCAACCAGAGGGAACTTAGTTGCACACCTCATAGTGTAGACAATATTGGATAAATCGCAAACATGCTGTAAGGGCCATTATCAAGAATTATACAAAAGTAATGGCAATTTCATTTCTGTATTTTTGGTAACTGAAAATGATTCAGAAAATATTTTATTATTTTTTTCTGGAGTTTAGCAATGGACAATACCGTAATGCAAAAAACAATGCTTTTTAAAAACACGTATTATCGACTGATTAATTTGGATATACAATTTGAAAAGTACTATTCGAAATATTACTTTTCCCCCCCATTGCGCCGATAAGAGGGTAAAACGAATAAATTCAAAAGAGTAGTCCTCAAGTATGATGGGTTGTGGAATATTAGTTTCCATTTTTGCAATGGCGTCAAAAAGTCAAATTTGCCATAGTGTTAAGGTTGGGAAACTGTATTTGAGAAAATGAAAATAATCATTTAGCTATTTGTTCGAACGTTTTCGAACAAATTTGTTGCTTTCATTGCGAAAGCCTGTCGAAAGTGTCTCTATCATTATGAGCGCTACTTAATTTTTCGCGTGCGATTGTAAGGGAGCTGATGATACAATGTGTTCTAAAATATAAATCGTATTCATATTACGACTTTTATGATCGAAAATAGTGTCATGTGATTTTATGCGTTTTACAGATTTCAATGTAGCCATATCTTACAATTATTATTATGAGCTTTTGAGTATCGGCGGCAAACATATTCGTATAGTGTTAGATCATAATATTTTATTATTTCTTTCTTTTATCCTATTCTATTTGGTAGAATAAATCGATGAATTGTGTTTAGCGTTTGCTAATTTCCCATTAAACAACAAAACAGCTAAGTGAACAATCTCACCATACTCGTCAATTTTTCAAAACTGTGATGCTTCCCACAAATTTTCCTGGTTTAATAAACAACCGGAATCTTTGTTATCTACCACACGTGGACATACCAGGCGGTTATTGTTTTTCGTTTTTTTTTTTTCTTTTCTGAATATTTAATAACTGCAAATGATTCTACGTTTCTTAGAATTAAAATGTATAAATTGTTAAAAACCAAAGAAAAAAATTTGGACTTTGAACTCACATTGTTGGCGAGTCCACACATTTGTCGCATAAATTATCAAGCACAATTATATGTACGTTTGTAAAAAAAAAAACAGATAATGACGAAAAACAATACGATTGTACACCAAAATGCTTGGCAACATTTTCAATTTCTTATTAACCTACATCCCGATGTTTATCGATACCTAGAGATTATTATTACTCTAAGGCGCTATCTAAGGGTGTTAATAAGTTGAACAAGAAACAAACGAAATCATTAATAAACACTGCATAGATATGCTTTGCAAATATCCTTGGTAACGAGTGACAGCTTAAATTTGTAAGGTAAAAGTTTCCGATGGTCACTCCATCTCGAAAGCATAATAAAACGACTTTTCTGTATGTGAAGGAAAAAGGCATTTGGTATTCATTCTTGCCTATATCTTTAACAAGATATGCACTATAAGATGTGCTGAAAACCCCTGCGGTAAAGGCAATTTGAAAAAGTATGTAAGAGAAATGTTTTCTTATTTTGTTACTTCAATAAATCTGAGGAGTACTTATTTATTAATTCTTAAGAGTTTAAGAGCTAAACACTGATTGTGTCAAATTAAAAATCCTTGTAACTTCATTTACAAGTCAAAAAATTGGCAAAATAGATTGACAAATTTTCATACTTCCTAATATATTTCTCCATAATCTGCATTCTCATTACATACCGCTCTACATTATGCTAAAGACATGAAACCAAATTTGAACGGCATTTCGATTTTTCGACAGAATACGACATAATATACTCCAAGGACAAATACAAAAAAAATTTTTTCTCATTGAGGTTACTTGAATCGCAATGGTTTAAGACGATCACAAAAATGTGCGCAAATTTTTGTAAATCTGCATTCACGTGTATTTTACAATCTATGCAATCCCTTTATCCCTTGCTTATTAAGTTCATTGTCGAAGATTTTTCGCACTGCAGCATTTTAATTCATCCGCCCAACACGCTTGTGACCTATCCATTGCTATCGCTATATTTGTTTGCGCTCGACAAAGTTAAGTTCGATATACATTAACTACAATGGATTCATAAATTTTGCGGATTTTCCTTCATAGCGCTGTTACTCTACAAAGTCCTATAATATCAATATCGGATATAGGTTTATACAATTTTTGCCGAATCGTACTGTCGAAGGTAGTAGCTTCGTAATCCAAGAAAAGGTTTTTTTAATTTTGTCCTTATCCTTTGTTTTTACCTTTTCCCAAAATTTTATCATTTGCATTTGTTTCTGGAAAATGAGTTTGACAGAGATTCGTG
The DNA here is from genome assembly GCA_019455685.1 of Philornis downsi. Taxonomy (NCBI): domain Eukaryota; kingdom Metazoa; phylum Arthropoda; class Insecta; order Diptera; family Muscidae; genus Philornis; species Philornis downsi. Next base: position 910,396 of record JAHXMU010000584.1, read on the forward strand.
TTCTTTTGTGAAATTGACGCTTTCTACTGGTACAAAACGTTGCATTTTTTGCCCTCTAGTAAATACCGGGGTTGTAATGATATTCTATAGAATTATTATTCTCTCTCCAATTTTATTGGCATTGTTCATTGACTTTAAATTCTTCCAAGCTTGTACAGGGTAGCGCACGAATTGTGCTTCAAGCACAATGTCAATGTCAATGGGGACCGTTATTTGAAGATGTTGAACGATTTTTTTTTTTTGCCCCAAAGTGTGGCGAAGCCGAATCCGTTTCAACAGCATTTGGTTGAAGCAAGATGGGACAACTGCACACATAGCCAAAGCAGTTATGGCGGAACTCCAACGAAAATTACCAAACAAGTTAATATCTAGAAACTACACTTTCCGCTGGCCCCCAAAGTCACCTAACCTTACTGCGCCAGGTTATGGGGTTATGTCAAGCAAGACGTGTACAAAACGAAACCAGGGAATTTTACTGAATTGAAGCAATTTATTAAAACAATAATTGAAGCTATTTCGACATCAATCCCTCAGGCTGCAATGAATAATTTTCTGATCAGGTGTCGCATATGCGTAAATAATCATCATCAAAAATCATCTTCAAAATCATTTAATTATATGAAAACAATTGATCGATAAAAAAATAAATGAAATACATTAATTACAAAAATGGTTCTTTGAATTTCTTATTGAGCACAATTGGTATGCTACCCTGTATATTGATATCTGCAATCGAGTTGCAACATTATTCCCCTTATTAAGTAAGCAGACCATCGTCGATAATTGACGTGATTTCTTCACTTGTGTTGCCATCGTGAGCTAACAAGTTATTCTCTATCATTCTATGATCGAATTTCCGTCGTTGTCCTTTCAAAATTGAAAGCCTGGGCCGTAATCTTTACATTTTATGTTACATTTTACTTTAAAATTTTTAAAAAATGTAAAATTGAATTTAAATTGTAACAAAGTAAGGTAAATTGACAGAATTTTCGGAATTCATTTGTATTCCTGTGTCCTTCCATATCCGCCCTCTCCCGATCTTTCTGCAACCTTTCTTCTGCTTAAAAGACGATCCGTGTATCATTTCTTCCTGTTGCAATTAGCTGCAGCGCTGTCATGCATGCTGTATACGTTTTCTCCGATGTTTATCCTCAAGGCTTGTCTGGGTTCGGTTTTTCATATCCAAATACGGTTTCCGCCGCAGTAGCCAGCGAAAGCGCAATTACGCTGCCACCCTGTGTCAGAAACATGAGGATTAGCCGCGTTTAGTCCTAGTAGTTATAAGAGTTTGCGGGAGTAGACTGTTAGTGCATAGGAGGTATGCATCTTGGCGTTATCTACCTTTCTTTATGCTTGGCAGCGAATGATTTTCGCTCTGGTAAGTCTTGTGCGTACCTGCAATCCCGACATGAGAGTCTAAGTTTAAGTTTATGCACCATAGATCACACGCATGTCCATGATTCTAGAAGCTTGGCCTCCATCTTTTAACATAATCAGTCTGGTTTTTTGTGCTGTGACCCAGAGCCAGCCAAGTTGTTTGCGGGTACCTTCCACTTACTGTCATGTAGACTTAGAACATCACTGAATAATATTTTGTTCGAAAAGTCAGCATTGAAAGTCTGTATCTGTAGCACCCTTGTGAAGGGTCAGCCGGCTTTAATTGCTGCATGAGTTGGATTCAGCCCTTCCTAAAATTTTCCAAAATCGTTTGAATATCGTGGCTAAGATAATAATCGCATAATTCATCTAGACAATCTCAAAATGTCTCTTTATATTTATGTTTTTTATCTTCCATCGGGGCGTGCGAACAAATTATCGTGATAAAAAAAATATTACTTCGCTTTGATGGGGATTGCGGCTATTATGTCGTTTACAGGTTTAAATGGAGTTATAAGGTGTCTTAGTCTCTTATCCATTACTAGATTTATGCTTTTCTGCATAGCATTTGTATTGATATGTGGCGGATTTTATGCTGAATGCATATTTGCCCTATTCATTGCAACTCCAAGATAGTGATAATGCCAGCCTTGTATTTGTCGAGATCATCCTCCTATTGGATGGAGACACATTATTTACAAACAGTCTGGATATTCCACTCATGCTTCTTCAAAATTTTATGGGGTCGTTAATACTTGGAAAATCCGATTATTTTGTTTTTCCAAATTTTTATAATAAGATAATAAGATCGGCTTATAAGGCCATTGTATCCGATCCTAGTACTCGCATATGCGGGTATGTCAAGAATCACTAAACTAATATAGGAGTTCAGTTTCATTGACTGCTGCTAACTGGTTGTTAGCGTATGGTTTAATAAGTTATGCAAACTAGCCGCCTTCTCATTATCGGTGGTATCGCCAGGAAATGCATGTCAACTGCTTCAAAAATTCTGCAAATGGGTCTGGCCATTCCTAGGAGAATAATAATAGGAGAGTCCAATAGAATTAACCGATTCCCTTGATTTCTATTAGTACTTCTCATAAAATTTATGGCTGATAAATTTGTAATGAAAATGCTTCACAATTTTATTGCGCATATTAGTTTTCGTGAGTTTCTAAGAATGTTGCAGGATAAGAGAACTAAAACAGGTTGTCTCTTTACTAAATATCGGCGGAGGTTTTCGATCATTCTCCGAATTGCTACAGGATTTCCTAAATTTTAAACGCAATATAAACAAAAAAGACAAATTCCCTTGTAAACCATGAATGAGATATGGTGGAGCTTTTCACATTCAGTGTTTGAAATTGGCTTGAAATAACGCCAACTATATCGAAACATGGACATTTTTTGTGGACACTTAAGAATCAAAAGTGTGTCTACGTAGATACTTCACGTGTAAAAAAGTGTGTACGTAAGAACTTTTCAAATAAAAAAGTGCTTTTGTAGGAACTTTTTATATAGAGAAGTGTTTTCACAGGAACCTTTCATATTAGAAAGTGTATTTTTTTCATAAAAAGTGTCCTCATAATAATTTCTCACATAGGAATTTCATACTTTTCATATGCAAACATGTTTTCGAAGTATTGCGTAAAATGCATTTTTGAATTGCTAGAAGAACATTGCGATATAATTGAAATTCTTTCTAAAATCACTTCTATAAATAATAAATAAGTAGACATTCAACTAAATAACTTCCGAAGCATGGCTTAAAAAAAACGCAACTTTTCTGGAATATGTTTAGACTATTTTAAATACCAGTTCAAAAAATATGTATAATAATGTTTACATTTAATTTTATTTTATTTTAATTTTATTTAATTTAATTTACAGTTGTAAAAATTATTGTTTTTTTAATTTCTTTAATAATTTGTTGAGTGTGTCCGACCGTGGGCAGTACAAGCGATTATCCCCCATACGGCCACCTATCATTGTTTGAGCGACGACGTTATTTCTGACGACCACTTTAAGTAGTCAAGTAATCGACAAGTCCTGCGAATGCTTCTCAAACTGTGACGTTCGGAATCGTTGTTAAACTGTAGATTCCGTTAAGCGGGTTTAAAAATAGAATGCCTGTAGCTTCACTAACTTATATTTTGGATATGCAATTTATTAGCACACAGATGCGGCTAGTTTTGGAGCTGTTAAAAACTAGCATCCAAAGAAGCAAATATTCATCATAAATTGTGGTGGGGAAGTAGTGAAAAATTACGTAATCACCAATGAAATTAATAGGGGATTGTCATAGGAAGCACTACTTTATGATGCCTCTTCCCTATATATTAATGACTGATATAGGTGTAATAAAAAGTCAAACCTTTGGTTTCAAATTTTCGTTATTCAAAAGAACTCTTTATTGTATTATTATAAAAATGCCCGTAAATCCCGCGGAGTTGATACTTTCCATAATAAAAACACCGGTACGCAGGCACAGGGCGCCTAATATTTAGTAAGGTCGAAGCTTATATGCCCTCTACCTATATTATGCACTACAATCCACAGTACTGGGGACGGACATTCTTAGCGACATAGAAATGTATACGCTTTATTTGATCTCTGAGTATTTGTAATTTTGTAATGTAATCATACAGGCCTATCCATTTCTCGGTTTCAAAAGTAATGTTAAATAAAACACAGATCAAGCTGTAATTTTGATCGAACTTTTGTTTCATTATAATGGTTGGACCTTGCCATTATGTACGAAATACAATTTCATTGAAATGCCCGCCTCTTGATTGGTTGCAGCAGTGGATCCTTTTGACTTAGTTTTTGGAGATTATCCGCGTAAACTCAGTCTTTGACGTAGCTTCACAAAAAAAGTCTAACGGCGTCATAATTTTGGTATCCAATTGACGCCGCCAAAACGTGAAATTATGCTTTCTCCAAACTTCTCATGCAATAAAACCAAAATCGGTCGAATTGAATCACATTTGAATCACCACTTTTGTAGTAAGCTTTGCGCTTTCTTCGGTTCGGTTAATCGATCCATATTCGTAAATGGCGAACCTATCACTAATAAATAACATTTCAGATGACAGGTATTTTACAGCAGCCAGATCGGCGGTTTTGAAACCACTAAGTGGATAACCAAACTTTAAACTAAACACTTCGGAGCATAAATGAAAATAAAGCTAATGTTTTCAGTACTTCGCTACAGTGGTTTTGGAAGTAGTTCAAAACAGTTTCGTTTGAAGTGATAAATATGAGTATGCATGGATTGCATTTTTTGAAGTAGTGAAATTGTAATTCTTTTAGAATAACTTCCACCTTTTTTTGTTTGCGATGTTTGTTGGTTACCATTATCATGGGAATACTTGCCAAAAGTCGGTAGTCGTGAGTTTTTGGCGAAATTTAAAATTAGTATTAGTACATTCCCGTTTTTTTCACTGGTGATATTGATAACATGGGCTAATACATTTGCATTAAAAATGGTAAAAAAGGATTATTTTTAACGAAATGTCAGTAGACTTTTTCGCTCAATTTGACCTACTCAATTGTTACAGCATTGTCGCTTTGGATGACTTCAATTTTAATGATCATATTCATAACAATTTACTGAGCGTTTAAGAAACGCTTTTATTGTGCAAATTTGATTTTGAAGTCTTAAATAAATGTTCTAACTAACTCTAACTCTATCTATTGCAATTGATGTTCAGATGGTTGATAAAACTTCAGTATAGAACAAAACAAAGGGGAAAAGGGAAACACAAATTATCGAAGGTTTTTGTTGGAATCACAATGTCGATGATGTGCACTCTGTTGGCCATTTGTTTATAAATAAAACTACATCAATGGGTCTTTTGCAATTCTTCCACCATCGAATCCAACTGAGTCTAAATTAAGCATTTCGATTTGAAATTCTATCGGAATCACGCTCATCTTGTAATGACAATCTATTTTAATGGCCATCATTTTTGACTCAATTATTACAAAAAAATCAAAGTTCTAATCAGATTTTTGTAGCTTTTTACACAACGATCTGTTGCTTAAACAAAATGAAATGAAACCAATCTCATTCTTAACTGATAAGAAGGCTTTCGAATTTTTTCAGGCATTATACAATATTATCTTTTTGTTATTTAAACTCATCGATTTTTGTTCAAAATAAGACATCAACAAATGGAGATGGATGCTATGAAAAAAAACCATATCGCTATCCCCTCCGTCTGTCTTATCAGCAACTTTTGACAGTCTCCCCACACAGACAGACACAGCAGCACAGCTAAAAATGATATTTCACTGAACACTGAGGGATGTTCATCGAAGACCGGCAATCGGCTGATCAAGCGATCGATCAATGTATACAGACAGTCAGTGGTAGTGCAAGTATTCCCCACGGTACTTAAGACTATTTAAAAGAGAGTCGATAAGATGTTTTTTATGGTTATCTGCTTAAGTGATAATATTCTTAGTTTGTCATAAGCTAAGCAGTTATTATAGCAACTCTTGAGTTATCCTTCCTGCTCATTTAATGATCACCATCGTGATGTCTTGGGCAATTTACACTTTTACAATCCGCGTATCCGCTTAAGTATGTAAATTGTACATTAAAAAGCAGCGGCATCATTATGTTGATTCTTTACAAGCCTTACACACATATTTTGGTGGGAAATTTATGCGTTTAATGAACTTAATGCATATCAGCGCAACAACGGCAGCCGCCGTCGCCATCTCATATGTCGTAGATGTGTCGTTAGTGATAAACGTCAAAGAAACTCCGAAAAAAACTCCTTAAAACTGAAATCTGAAATGTATTCAGTAGTAGTATAGCAGTGAATACTACACAACTTCTTCAGCTTGACCAACAGCATAAACGTTTCGGTTTTTAGATTCACAGGGGAGCAAAAGTGTGCATACGATAATTTTGCTTTTATAGTTTTGATTACAAAAACAAAACCATTTAATAAAGAAGTATAGTAAGGCGTAGAATAAATACTATAATTTTTGTGCAAATACAGTAAGTTTTTGTGCATATGCCTATAGTAAGATTATTTTTTTCTGGCGAAAACCAAGGCCAAAGTCGAGAAGTCGACTTTCCACCTTTTTCAAGTATATGAAAAGTCGAATTTTCAATTTTTCCAAATGTATGAGAAGTAGACTTTTTAATTTTTCCAAATGTATGAAAATCGACTTTTCGATATTTTCAAATAAATGAGAAATCGCATTCCCGACTTTTTTCAAACTTGTGCGAAGACGGCTTTTCAATGTTTTCAAAAATATGAAAAGTAGACGGTTAACTTTTTTTTTTAAATAGATTAAGAAAAATTGAATTTTGATTTTTTCCAATGTATATTAGAAAACGATTTTTCGAAATCAAACAATGTTAATTGAGCGGTTTTAATTTTCAAAACCAAGAATCATTCCAATAGAAAATTTTTATGCAAATTATTTTTTTTTTATTTAATACAACAGTTTGCATAAAAACTACAAAAATAAACATTTAATACACAATGATGTTATTTTATGTAAAGGGTGGCGCACCAATTGTGCTACAATAAGACTTTTTTTAATCAATGTATTTCATTTTTTATTCTATAGAAAATTTAGTATGTATATAATCACTAATTGGTTTTGAAAATAATAGACCGTGAGTGACCTCCATGCTCATTCACGCATATGCGTCACCTGATCACAAAATTATTCATTGCAACCTGAAGGGTTGAAGTCGTGATCGGCTCAATTACTGTTTTAATGCACTGCTTTAATTTAGTCAAATTCCTTGGCTTCGTTTTGTACACCTCTGCTGACGTCAGGTTTAATGATCTTGGGGCCAGCGGAAAGTGAAGTTTCTGGATATCAATTTGTTTCAGAATTTTCGTTGGAACCCCATAACCGGTCTGGCTATGTGTGGAGTTGCTCCATCTTACTGGAACCAAATCCTGTTGAAACGAATACGTCTTCGGCGCAGTTCTGGGTAAAAAAAACTCCTTCAACGTCTTTAAATAACAATCTCCATTGGTCCCCGTTTTGCGTTTGTACTACGATTCGTGCGCCACCCTGTAGATAAGTTATTCGAAGAGCTTCTTACCTTGGAAATTAAATCATTTCTTACATTGTATTTTTTTGAAGTGTGTAAATTCCAATGTTCAACTTTTAAAAATGTAAGAAAAGTCGATCTTTTTACCTCTTCCAAATACATGAAAAGTCAACCTTTCATATAAGTTTACTTTTTCAAACATACGAAAAATCAGTATTTCAAATTTTTGAAATACATACAAATTTGACTTATCGATTTCGTCATAGAGTGGTTTTGTTCTTAAAATAACATCATTTTAAAAGAATATTTGTATGCCAGATTTAATTCATATTTATTTAATTCTACGAAAATGTATTCTATAAAATGAAATTTACGTATGAAATTTATGTGCAATGTACAGGGTGTCCGTCAGACACTACCTTGTTTGTTTATAAATTTTGATTAAATGAAAGAGAATGGATCTTATATGGATAAACGTTTTATTTAATGTCGGCAATTATGTATGGAATACAATACCAGATAAATGGCCACCTCTGTTAGCCTCAAGCGTGTCTGGTTTGTTTGCATAAACCTTGCTTTTCCGATATCCCCACAAAAAAAAGTCCGGAGCAGTCAAATCAGGCGACCGTGGAGGCCAATCAACTTCACCATTTCTTGAAATAACTTTTTGTGGAAGGAGATCTCGCAGTAATTCCATTGTAATCCTGGCTATATGCGATGTGGCACCCTCTTGTTGATACCACATGTTAATCAAGCCCAAAGCATGAATTTGTGGCGTTAAAAAGTTTTCAATCACATCACGATATCGCTTCCGTTTTCAGTTTCAAAGAAGTAAGGTTCAATGATTCCTCCTGACCAAATTGCACATCAGACTGTCACTTTTAATGGATGCAAAGGTGCACTGATGAATAATTTGAGGGTTTTACATTGCCCGGAACCGACTATTCTATTTATTCACATATCCATTCAAATGAAAATGTGCTTCGTCACTCATTATGATTTTTTCATGAAAATCGGGGTTGTCATGGGCGAGCTGTAACACCTATCGGCCTATGTACGGCGGCGTAAATTGGCTTGTGGAAGAAGCTCTTGTGTCAACTGAATCTTAAATGGAAACAAATGCAAATCCTTGCGCAAAATTGTAGCCAAAATTGTTCTTTGAAGACCAAGTTCCTGAGCACAGCGTCGAATTGAGGTTGATGGATTGTTTTGAACACTTTCTTAAGCAGCAGTAATGCTTTCAGCCGATTTTGCAGTACGTTGTGGTCCATACTTTGCCCTATCAGCTACAGGCTCTCTTTTTTCGAAATCATGCACTACACGGTAAATAGTGCGTTTTGTTGGCACATTGTTTCTCCTAAAAATTTCACGTTACTTTCTCATCGTCACAGTAATCGATGATTTATTTTGATAAAATGTTTTAACGATTAAAACACGTTGGTTTATTGAATATTTTTCCATAATAAAATCTCTCTACTCTCTACTCGCGTCTACTTCACGACTGCCAAATATGAACTGCCAAGACTAATGTTTAATGCGGCAAAACAAAGTCACAGACTATAAGTCGACTTTCGGCAACACGAATGCCGTTTTTTTACTCTTTTTTACCTTATCTTTTTTGTACAAAAAAACGATTATTTGATTTCTAAAACGCCTTTAGCGCACATCTCAATAGCATCGAGTCTGTCCGGGAAGACTTCACACGCTGTATGAATCTGTGAAGAGCAATCAATATATACATGAAACATTGACAGTCTCATATTTTGTAGTTGATACTGTGGCTTCTAGAATGGACCGTGTGGAAAAATATATTGGGTTTAAACCCGGGGATTATGCTGGTCATTGTTACAAAGGCATGAAGCTTGGAACTTTTTCGATGGTTTAATTTCTCCTTTAATTTGCACTGTAATCATACACGCTCGTTCTGTTTGTTTACATATTGCTGAACCGTGAAATTTTTTCACCAGGAAAAATTAAATTTTAAGCTCTCCACGTGCAAGTGTTTTAACACATTTGCTCCTGCCAAGAGATCTACCTTTTGTGCAGGTGTTAAATCTGGCACTTTTTGTAGTTTGTAGTACTTTTTATATTCAATCGTAGTTAATTTTTTAATATGCTATAATAATATACCCAATGGTCTGTGTCTCGGATTACGTTAAATTCACCTTTATCGATTAAATCAAACTATAAACACTCTGCCACAATCTCTTTACTAAAAGATTACTTGGTTCGTAAACATTTTTTAAGACTGCTTTCATGTTTGTCATTCCACAGAACAGTAGATTCTACACAATAAGACTAAAAATATATGAGTATTTACCATAGAAGTTAAATTACGAGGTGGTCCCAAAACTGACCGACCTAACAAGGAAGGCACAAGGAAGTTGGGTAAAAATTTATTTATTTTTCAACATAATCTCTTTATAACTTTATATACGAATACTTTTTCCAACGATATTCAACAGCTTCTTTACCCTGCTCATAGTAAGAATTGTCAAACTCCTTAAAATATCCGTCAAAAGTACACCTCTTCATTGTTGGCAAAAACTTTTACCACCGAGCCTTTTTTTCAAGTTGGGAAATAGGGTGCGTGATGAAGCAATTCGAACTTTAATTCATTTTTGTTTTGGCCATCGTAATAGTGTATGTATGAACTGGAGCATTGTCTTGATGAAACAAAACTCTATTTTTCGTCAAATGCCACCTTTTTCTTATAACTTCATCACCTAAATGCTGCAATAAATTAGCTAAATACTCGCCGTTGATGGTTTAGTTCCTTCTGAAGATAATCAATAAAAATAATACTATACCCATCCCAAAAAAAAAAAAAACAGACGCTTTCCTTTACCTTGCCTGCAGATGGAACTGTCTTCGCCTTCTTTGGACACGACTCTCCTGTTCCAGTCCACTGCTTTGACTGTTTCTTTGTCTCAGGCGTGAAGTGATAGTCCATTGTCTCATCCATGGTTATTAACCGACGCAAAAATTCGGCTTTAACTAAAAAATTTCACGACGCTGTTTCTACTCTATTGAAAGTAATCGCGGCACTCATTTTGCGCACAGCTTTCTCATCTTCAAATCTTTAGTCAATATACGATGCACTTTTTTAAATGCCTATAATTACAGCTTGCTCACGCACCTTCAGTCGACGATTATCCAATACCATTTTGTGGATTTTCTTAACCGTGTCTGGCGTGGACACCTCAATTGGTCGACCACTACTGTGTGCGTCTTGGCAGCTCGTACAGCCTCGTTTAAACTCCGCTACCCAATATTTTACAGTCGTAAACGAAAGGGCAGACTCGCCCAAAGCGGAATGTAGCTCGTCATTAATATTGGTTAGAACTATTGAATTACACAACGGTGACTAATTTTTTAAATGTTTACAAATTACTCTTGATGGCTTAAATAGAAATAATAAACAACGTGGCGCCTTGAAACTTAAAACAAATGTTTTATAAGGTTGTCGGTTTTCACAAAAAATTTTTTTTTTCTTTTGAAAACGCTTGCACCGTCTATACTCGTACGTTAGGTCGGCTAGTTTTGGGATCGCCCTCGTAATATAGATAAATCATCTCTCTCTAGGATCCAAAAAATATATAAATCGACTTGTAGGTTTAACGGATTTTTCTTGTTTAATAGATTTTCAGAGCATTTCGGTTCATGTCCATCCTATTTACCCTTTATCAGTCATATGAAATAATAATATAATAATATAATATAATTTTTCCCCTTAAAGATTGGAGACATTTACTTCACTCTAGCCTACGGAGTGTATCTTATGAGAGCGAATTCGTTTCTCTATATAATTTCTCCTCAATGACGGTATCACATGTATTATATTCACCTAAAGCTTGAATAACCCACCTGCGTATGCACTCTTTTTGCTCTCAGTGTAGCAACAATAAGTAGGCACTACTTCTACCACTAGTTAAACTTACTTAACGAATAAGCTTTAATTTAAAACAAAAAAAAAACATTATCCCCGTTTACTCAGTAAAGAATATTGTTGTAGGAAATTTTCCTTGAAGGTATCACAAAGCTGATCATTTGAAATCTCAGCCAGTTCGCCCCACCATTTCATGTTGTATGGACAGTGACGTCGGACTGGATGAATGAATGGCTGAGCGAGCGAATTGAATGACTGACTCACTATCTCACTGACTGTCTGTCTATTTAAGTTTTACTGGCTGCCAGCGTCGTTGGCCGGCAGTTAACATTTGCCGAAACTGTGTTAACATTGCTAGCAGTCGTAAGACCTAACAAGAAAAACCGAAAACCTTAAAAAAATAACAACAACATTTTTGTTTTTGTCATCGAAAACATGCAGTTATTGTTACTGCCTCAGTAGTATTAGTAGTAATACTAGTAGTAGTAGTTGATGTGGCCATTTGATGTTGTCTTCGTTCCCGACTCAACAAAGTTAGCAGAAAAATTAACGTTTTCTGTTTTGCATTTTCTGCCTTCCCACCCGTGCTGAAGTAGCACTTTTCTCTTTTGTCAAGAGACCTTCTTTTGCAGTTAATAACAAATTAAATAAATTGCATTATAGATGCTAACTGTGATTAGCCAATGAATATTTGAAAAACTAAAACATTTCCTCGCAGTAGGACACACACACACGCATATAAAAAATTTACATAACGACAAATGACAGAGGGACAGTGCTGAATGCAACAGATGTAAGCGATCGAAAAAATTACAAAGAATGGATTCTACAAAAAAATCCATCTCAAATAATCAGCGGCAAGAATGGTCAACTAATGCGCCAAGAAAAAAACGTCCCTATGGTTCTGTTCAGAGATTCTTCTAATTTAGCCAACTTAAGTAAGTTCTTATTTTTTAACTGAACAAAATGTAAGTAATTTTTACATGAACTGTGTATATGTGAAAACTGCAGTAACAAAGTTGACACATTTGTTCTATTCTTCCTCCTTGATGTCTATCTTCTCTTCTAATATTCCAAACACTACAAAATCGATCCTGGGATTTAGAAATTATGGAAACCTAAAAAGTAATAAAATAACCCTATTTAGAAGAATAAGCTTGAGGCTTGTATTTTCAACAGAGTGTACAATGCGAACTGTGAGGAATTTCGACCGACTGTGGACGCATGATAATTTACACTGCTTTTAAGTGCAAATATTGCCAACTTTTACTAAATACGCAGGTAGTAGAAAACACATCGTTTCTTCCTCGATTCGATTTCGAATTATTTCGAATTAAGAGATCTCCGTCCCTAAACATTCATATCTTTAGTTGACACTAAAAAATCGACTTTTTCTCAAGCAAATAAAAATGTATGAAATATGTAAAAAGCCGACTTTTTTAAATTTATGAAAACTTGACTTTTCGATTTTTTTCAAATATATAGAGTTACCCCTTTAGTGGTTTCAATGCAGCTGGTCAGGCAAGACTGTCAACTACCTGTCATCTGAAGTGTTATATATTTAGTGAAAGGTTTGCCATTTACGAAAATCGATCATTTAACAACTGAAGAACGCGTTAAAACAATTAAAATTTTCTGTAAAAGTGGTGATTCAAACGTGGGCTTTCAATCGAACAAAATTTTCTTCAGCGATAAAGCTCATTTCTCACTCGGTGAGAATTGCTTACGAAAAAGTGACCGTTTGGTGCGCATTATGGTTTGGAGGTGTCATTGGGCCGTATTTTTCGAAAATGACGCTGGGGGATCTCAAAAGGAACCAATCCAGAGGCGGTCATTTAAATGACATTGTATTTCGTACATCATAGTAAGGGCCAGGCGTTATAGTGGAATAAAAGTTTCATCGGAATCATAGCTTTATGTGCGTTTTATTTAACTTTACTTTTGAAATTATACTTCAAGGGCATCCGAAAGTAAGTTTGGATGGATCAAACATGATATGCCATTGGATCCAAATGATGGTAGAGGAGTCCCAAAAATTCAAAATATCACGCAGTCCATACATGTTTATTGGCTGGCGGGCGTTAAAGTATTCTTATTTTTATTTCCTTATTAAATAGCAAATATCTTTCTGTTATCAAATAACCATATTTTCATACTTGGAATCGGAGTTTCCATTTGTTGCGCTTAGTAATTCATCTCTGCCGCAGTTTCAGTGGTTAAAATCTAACCGCCGTATTTAATTTTCATCACTCACTGTAGGCCAGCTTAAGGAAAACGCAAAAAAAAAAAACGTTTGTCATTTACAAACAACAACATGGAACATGGCAAATTTTTTCCGCAGAACGTGCACTGGAGAAAATGAAGGAACATGGGCAAAACTTGCGAAGAAAAGAAAAAAAAAAACGGCGAAAAAACATTTTTTATGTTTGGATTGTAGCAATTTTTTATTTGCATTCAAGACCGAAATATGTGCACAAAAACAACATGACAATGACAAAGAAAACACAAGAACAGAAGAAGAAGAAGAAGAAACCACTGAGAGGAAATGAACACCCGAAAACCCAGCCAAGTCAGTCAACTAACCAGCCAGCCAGCCACCAACTGCCAACCCACAAAACGGCTTCAAGTCCAAGTCCAACAAACTATAACCACTGAAGACAAATGCTAAGGAATCCAAAGCGGCGTAAGGCTTACTTTGATTCGTGTAAGAGCAAACGGACAAGCGAAAGGGGGGAGGCTCTGGAGAAACATTCGTACCTAATAAAAAAGTCAACATTGATACATATGTGCAACACGTAGCACAACACAGTAAAAAGGAAACCGTAGCGTTGCCGTGCGAGTTGCCTCCGACATCAACATCAGCAGCAGTAGAGTAACTCACTCTAACATTACTGTTGGGCAACATGGACATCGAGCGATGAGCAGCAACAACAAACAATGACGACGACACAACAACACGAAGGAAATTACGCAAAAGCGTAGGCGCAACATGATGCTTCTGCGCACATTGGAAACCGATGCAAAAACTTACTGCCCCATGTTGTACTTGAAAGGTGGACGGACATACGGACGGACGGCCGAATGGACAATGTTGTAGTTTGTTAGATGTGAATGTTAAAGACTTTTTTTTGTAGCTGCTGCTGCTGTTGCTATTGCCGTTGCTGTTGTTGATGCTGATGTTGATGTTTTGCTTGTTGTCGTTGTATATTTGGAATTGGGATTCTTTGTTGATGACTTGTAGTTATTTGAAAATCTGTTAATTTTGAGTCTTTTTCTTGGTGCTTTTTTTTTTACCTCGACACCAAAAGAAAGCACAGATTTCCGAACTGAACCCAAAAAGTTGCGGTTGAAAAAACTAAAACAATTCCAGCAACTCAGTAAATAAGTGGTTTTCGTTTGTAACTGGAATGAAATCAGACACACAAAAAAAAAAAAGAAAATCAAACTAAATTAGCGATTTACAAACCATACACAGGGAAAAACATAACAAATTTTTCAAAGAACAGAAGCCAATGGAAATTCATATTCAAATGATAAAATTATGGCTACCTTTATCACTGTCACTTTTTTATGAATAGGACTCGTCACTTTCATTTTGTTTTCCTATAGCTTGAATTTTTAAGCGAAACAAACGGTGGTGCAGAGAGCTGGTTTACGGAAAGGTACAGAGATAGAGGTGCAACCCGAAAATTCTGCCTAAAAGTAAAGATTAAAAATTGTAGTATAGATCACACCTTCTTTGGGTTCAACATTAAAAATCTAGTCGAGTCGGAGTAAGCTGCAATTATGGCAAAAATAAGATATCAGTACAAGTGACACTGCAATTCTCGACGATGATACAGATTGTTCAATACTCGTACATAGCCAACGCGAGATCAAAATATCAGTGTCATAACAAAATCGCTGGCACTTATGGCCTGCTTTGTCGGTGTCGCTATGGCTATGAGCTGGTAATGAGCAAGAATCAGTAATTTCGCTATTTGGTTCAATGATTCGAACCTTAAGAGCCCTACCAAATAAGTGTTAGTCGATGATTATAGGATTTTGGCTAAGGTCTACTCTTTTAGACTATAGATGGCTATGTCACGGAACTATCTTTTTAATGATCGCAGGTTCAACCCCGCATACAGCCACCGTTCATTATTTCAATAGCTCTGGGTACTTTCAAGTAAAAAATACTCCGTAAAATGGATGGATTCGTCATCAATAACCGAGAGTAACATAGTCGTGTGCGTCTTAAGCTGTATACCGACATTGATATCACTAAGCGCATAAAAATATAATGATTGTCCGGGCTGGGTCAAGTTTTGCGGATCAAAACCAAACCAAACCAAACCGGACCAAAAGTCTCCGACAACGATCTGGACGGGCGGAGCAGAAAAAATGAACTACGATCCATTGTAAGGTTCAGACTATTGAAAAACTGTCTATTCTTGGTGTGAGGTTTTGAACGAGGGCCGCAAGAGACTGAAGTACAGGAATACATTTTTGAATTTGAAATGAAATAATAAAGTTTCCAGTTTCGAATAGAGTATGTTAGTTTCTTTTAGTATAGGGTGCATTACGGGAAGAAATTCAAATAACTTTTTTTTTGATCAATTTATTTTATTAATATTTTTTATTGTATAAATTCAATTTTATTTTATATATATCTAATTGGCTTTGAAGTTGATAGACCATAAATGACCTCCATGTTCATTCTCGCATATGCAACACCTGATCAGAAAATTATTTATGCGCCTTAAAGGATTGAATTCGGGATCGCTTCTTTTATCGTTTTAATAGGCTGCTTTAATTCAGTCAAATTCATTGGTTTCGTTTTGTACACCTCTTGCCTTACATAACGTAATAAAAAGGTCTGGCGCAATCAAGTCAGACGACCTTGGGGGCCGGCGGAAAGTTGAATTTCTGGATATTTGGGAATTTTCGTTGGATCTACGCCATAACCGGCTTGGTTATGTGCGCAGTTCCTCTATCTTCGGCGCTGTTCTAGGCAAAAAACTCCTGCAACATCTTTAAATAACGGTCCCCATTGACAGTTGATAGTTGACAGTAGCACTATTCGTGCGCCATCTTGTACTTTCACGAATCAAAATCGAACCGAACCGAAAATTTAAACTAGACACAATTTGAGTAAGTTTCAGATGGCCGAAATAATTTTGCACTGAATTTTATTTAAAGAGTATAAAAAAACTATAACAATTTTGATTCCGATTCGCATGTCCGAAATTAAACAATAAGCAAATTTAATTTAGATTCGATTTATGAGGGATTTTGTTCAAGGTTTATTAGGAATTAAAATTAGTAAAACTAAAATTAAATTATTAAAAAAAAAAAATTACCTAGTTGTAAAAATTTGAGAGCCTGCATAAAATGCAGAAAAGGAGAATTTCGGATATATTTTTATGTGTTTCACAATTTACTATTAGATCTGCTGGTGGCTAAGAAACGAAAACTTTATTATTCAGACTATGAAATAAAATTACAGAGATTCCTTTGGGGCTGAATTGATGGTACAGATTATACGCATTCGAATTAGATATGTATCGAAAATGTTGAACTTCTTGATTCATTGAACTCTTTCTATTACATAAACCAATTTCTTTGATTTATCAAAAAATTACAACGTGAAGTATCACCTGCCTCTTGAAAGTTATTCGTAAATATTTTATAATCCTCATCCGCTTGTCCAGGAAAGTCATCATAAAAGTATAAACTATTAATTTTTTTTTATTTTCTTAATAGCGCATATTTATTTCACAGAGACCTTAACAGGAATACTTACTTTTAAATTTGTGCCGCTGTAACATTTTTCTTTCAGTGTTTGTTTTTTCTCTTGATATCGCCGCTGTGTTTTAAAATTTTAAGCGTTTTTGTTGATTGTAGTTTTCTTTTAAAGTCTTTTCAATTTTTGGGTCATGCAATTTTTCTTTGCTTGTTTTATCCATTACTTATCCACCAACTCGCAAATGCGAAAAATTGCAAATTTCATTTATGCCAAGAATTTTTAAAATAACTCGAGGAATGACAATTTCATAAACGTATCGCCTCCCTCTCGGGTAGTTGTTTTGGCGTTTTAGCAAAGCTCACAAGGATGTTGACAACTTATTTTGGGTGAAATCATGGAATATGGATTTTAGTTCCCATGAAGTTGAAAAATTCTCAGAATTCTTTTTATTAAATAAGACATAATGTCTAAATGTGCAATTGACGTTAAAGCAAATTCTTCAGTCAGCTGCGAATCCTACATTTACGTACTGAATAATAGCTGGTATACAATTGATTTTCATTTTAAGTCTATATATGGGATGCTTACACTTGTTGTATTGAAGTTTAGAAGACAACATCATGGAGTTGTATATGAAATCCATTCTGTGCCGGCTTAATTCGTAATAAAGATATAAAGATTTTCTGATTATAAAATTACAACCAATTTTTCTTTGGTGCGTGCGGAGATATCTTCCATGTAAAAATGTCAGTTTTGTATAATTTCATAAAAGTTTTGTTAAGATATCTCTTACATTAAAACAGCACATCCCAAACCCCCCAAAACAAGTATATTTAATTTTTAGACTTTTGAGGAAGTCTATAATTTGGAATACTTTAGGACAACTATATTCGACTAACATAGGTGGCGGTGGGAATGAAGTCTGCTGGTCCTTCCAACGGAATTTGGCCAACAAATTATATTATTAGGTGCGCAACTAAGTTCTCGCTGTTTTCTTTTTTTTTTTATTAAAATGCAACTTTATTATAAAAACATGTTTGCAAATGATTCATTGAAAATATTGCCCATCGGTAGCTATAACTTTTCCCCATCTTTCTGGCAAAACTCGAATTCCGCCATGGTAAAACTGTTCATCTTTTGAGGCTATCCAGGAATCTAGCCATTCCTTGATGTCTTCATATGAGTGGAACTGCTGGTCAGCCAGACCGTGTGCCATTGAACGGAACAAGTGATAATCAGGTGGCGTAAAATCTGGAGAATATGACGGATGGGGTAAGACTTCCCATTTCATCGTTTCAAGGTAGATTTTAACGGGCTTGGTCACGTGAGACCGAGCGTTGTCATGTTCTTGCCTCTCCTCGCATTGTGGGCTTTTTTCACGCAGAGCTCGGCTCAGTCGCATTAATTGAAGTCTATACTAATCACCAGTGATAGTTTCGCTTGGTTTCAACAGCTCGTAATAAATAACACCGACTAGGTTCCACCAAATGCACAACGTAACCTTTGCAGCGAGAATATTCGGCCAATGCGCCAACGTAGAGGCATGTCCGGGCAGCCCCCACGACTTTCTTTTCTTTGGATTGCTGTAATGAATTCATTTTTCATCACCCGTTACAATACGATGAAGAAACCCCTTCCTTTTTTGTCGCTAAAGCAGTTGTTTACAAGCGAAAAAAAACGACGCTCAACGTCCTTGGCTTCAACTCATAAGGAACCCAGGTTCCTTGATTTTGAATCATTTCATTGACTTCGAAGGTTTTCCGTATTCCTTTACGCGAGCGGACGTCGCCATCAAAATCACCGTCTTGAAAGCGACGGAAGCAATCTCGACACGTTGTTTTGCTTGAAGCAGCATCTCGCTAAACGTTTTGAAGCTCTCAATGAACTTTACCCACCGTTTTCTTCGATTGAAAGAAGAAAATCAATACTTCCCGCATATGACGATTATTTGGCACAAAATCATACATGTTCACGCAACCAAAAGAATATGACGTCAAAAGAAAATCACTATTGGTCGAGGTTATGGCAGAATCGACTAGCACTTATAGCTGGAGCCATCTATTGGCAAACAGCAAGGACTTAGTTGCGCACCTAATATATTGATCGGTTATATATTATTATATTAGGTTGTATATTATATTACATAATATTTTTCTCCAATATGTTTGGTTATAATTGTTTCTAGTTTCTATTTTATTCGAAAGTATTCGTCGCAGCAGTTAACTTACTTGTGTCAATACTTGAGAAAGTCGCAGTAACACATGCGTACCGGTCCCTTGAAGGCAACTTCTGTTAGCTCTTTTCCATGCTATCTCTTATTGTAAGCATCTGATCAATTTCTGCTGTCAGGCTGCACTGACGACTGTATTATGACAATCGATTACATGTTTTGTAGCCGCATGTGCTAATCATTTTGCAACAAACGGTAACTCTTTGTAGCCTATCGGTACAGGTACCAGAAAGCATTGCAACATTGGTGTCATATTTAATTCGTTTTTCTTGGCAAAATTATATGCCAAATTATGCTGTCAAATTCGCGCCGCTGTCGCAACTAAACGGCTAATGATAGCGCGCTCATTTTTCGAACAGCACCAGCCCATTATGTTGTTTACAAGCCCACGTAAACGTATCGCCTTAAGTCGTTAAAAAAAGCTATCCAAATGGAATCTAAACGCAACAACACTATTGCATTTGACTGGAAAATCGCCGCCAGCCACGTTACAACGGTAGTGGTAGCATCAAAAATGCCATGCAGAAATGATTCGAAATGTGAAGGCCATAATTCAACGTAATCCACGACAAAGCCCAGTTCAATTGACGAAAAATTGCAATGTGTCTGCTCATAATATGGGGCACATATCAAAAGAAGAGCTACAATTAAAGCCGCATTGCCTAAAAGGCAGTCCGTCTAGCAATAGCAAATGTCTTAAAACACTTTTACGTTGGTGTTAGGCTTGAAAATTTTCTGTCGAAAAAAATTTTTTCGGTTCTGCAATATGTAAACACACAAAAACGACCGTACGAGTACATGGTTAGAGAGCAAATTAAAAGACAATTTAGGCCAGCGAATCGCTCTGCAAAGGCAAGTGCTTGCATCAGCGATGGTTTGAGCTACGGTAATTACTACAGTAAGCTCACCAGTTTGCATTGAGCAGGTCGTAAAAATACATCAGCAAATCTACCGTAAAAAAAATTTAAACGATTCTTTGTTACCTTGCACATGTAAGCAATTCGATAGAAACCATTGGACGTTTCAACAAGACTCGACACCAATCTATAAAGCCTGTAGAACCCAAGTATTTTTACAACAAAAGGTTCACAGCTTCCTTTCTTCACAAAAATTACCATTTTTCCATAAGGAGGCCAAAGTGCCAACTAAAAAATACGAGACGGTTGACGCCTTGAAGTCTGCTATTCGCCGCATGCTATTCGTGCAGCGTGTGAAGTCTTTCTGGAAAGATTCGATGCTATTATTCGCACTGAAGTTGACTGCACCAAACGATAAGAAGAAGAAAAAAAATCTAAATTAACAAAATTACTGCATTTTAAATTGCCAACACTTCAACCGCCGGCCTCCGTAGGATTAGTCAGGAGGAGGATAAAAAAATAGCGACGTCCATTTTTCGGTTTCAAAATATGCTTGACCTTGACATTATGTACGAAATAAATTACAGCTTCTGAATTGATGGCAACTGTGGATCTACCTGAAGTTCCTCCAGCGTCATTTTCGAAAAATGGCACCTCCAGACCATAATGTGCATACAGTTTTTTTTGCAATGGCTTTTCCACAATCAATTCTGGGTTCTCTGAGCCCCATATGCGACAATGTTGCTTGTTGACGTAGTCACAGAGTGGAAAATGAGCTTTATCGCTGAAGAAAATTTTGTTTGATTGAAAGTCCAAGTTCGAATCACCACTTTTGTGGAAAGTTTTAATTATTTTCAGGCATTCTTCGGTTATTAAATGATGCATATTCGTAAGTGGCAAACCTTTCACCAAATAAATAACACTTCAGATGAGAGCCTTGCCAGACCGGCGGTTTTGAAAACACTGAATGGATAACCTTGTCTAAAAGAGTAGAGTTTGTTTAGGATACACGGTGATTTTTAACCCTACCGCTATTAATACCAGGGTGAATTTTGTATACTCCACACAATGAGGAAGACTTACGACTGGTCTTATAAAACATCAATCTATTGGACGGTGTCGTCGTAAAATTTATTTCGTGTGAAATTTCATATCGCGTTCTTCTGTAAAGAAACTGTCCTAATGTTCGAATGGTGTTAAAATGCAATCAATATCACTGTATCATGAACAATGTATCTCGGCACAACATTGGATTGCAGGCAGGTTCAGCACACATTGCAAATTGATATTTTAATTTAATAACGCAGAAACCTGCTTTGCCACAACAACTTCCCATAAGTTGTTTAATCAAATTAAATCATAAATTAAATGAATTCCACATAGAAATCAATTGTGTGTTAGCTTCACTGGCATTGCTCGAGCTACATGAACGCGGGTTCATCTCCTTAGCCAATGATGATGATGATGATGTCGTTGGAAAGTCAAAGATTTGTCCAACATCAGCTCGGGAGAGAAGGGTAAGAATCGGGACTTATCCAAAGTTATTGAGATAATTAATGATGCAGACACTCGACGATGGCAATGAGGACGATGAAGACGGTCTAATACAAGGCAAAATTATAGTAAGAAGATATTCGTCGTCGCAGGTTAAGCCATCACATCATGACGCATTGTGGCTTCAGTTTGATCAGCCAATGGCTGCCAAAGATGCCTTTGCTGTGGCAATCACACTCCAGCATCGACAACATCATCAGTATCGACAGCGTCAGCGACATCATCAATAGCCCTCTTTTCTATTCCTCATCCAGGTCTTTGCAAGGCATTGGCTAAAGCAGAAGATCATGTCCACAATGATGTCCATGATTACGATGAGCTTTACAGTATGAAAGGCTGTGCACGTATTTTGGATTTCTAAAAAAAAAGAAATGATCGTTGTCCTCTTTGCGATCACTGATATTTCTAGATGATTTAAGCGTGCTGTACAACCTCATGCTGGTGTCCTATGCGTGTAACTACAATTTATTTTCATAACAGTTTAAATTCAAACCTAAAGATGTTGGACTATAATCAGGCTCATCGTTCTCATCTCTGTGCACGGTTACAAGCCCGACCGTTGCCGTCGTTGTTTTTCAAACCCAAGTCAGGGAACAAGAAAAATTACCAATCGTCCCAGGTGTAATGCGTTACCATCCATACATTATCCATGACGATCAATCAATTTGATCGGATCTTATGGCCTTAGCTTCAGTGTTTGTTGCTGCTTGGTTGCGGATGAAATTAAGCTTAAATATGCTTTTGCACCTTACTCTGACATGTGTACATAAAAGCTTCTGCTGTTGCTGAAGGATGGCAACGACTACGTCTGCTACATACCCACCATCTATCACTGACAGCGACTGTGGCGACGGTGGCGGCGCATGCGCATGTGGCGCACGTTCAACCGCCACGAAAATTCTTTAGACATCTCATGTTGTTCCGGCTGTGGCAGATAAATGTGGCTCGTTGGAAACGTGCAACAATCGCTAGATAATTTAATATTGTCCTCTTTGTAATCTTGCTGTGCTATAATTTTCCGTTTGCGTTCTTTAGTTTCTGATGATTAGTTTACTTTGTTTTTGATGAATGAATGAGATCCAGCAATCGATTATTTATCGCTTACAATAATCGCTGCTTAAATTACAGTTTATTGAGATTTCAACTAAAACCCCACAATTACTGTCGTCCTTTAGTTAATTTTGAAATTTTTGCTAAAGACCAAGAATAAACTGATTGGTTTTTATTAAAGAAAAAGGGAGCAATGATGGTATCTTCAACAGCTTATAAATCTGCACAAAAAATTTTAGAATTTATGTCAAGTAGTAATTTAAGTGGGAAACTCATAATATAAAATCAAGATGTTGTTATTATTATATGTTATACTTAAGAAATATCATATGGAAATACAATTATCAGAACGAAAAAGTTCGACGGAGTGTGACAAAGAAGGCGAAGAGCTTCATCTTCATTCTTCAATTAATGTGATTGAGCCGGAAAAGCCCACAATACGCAAAGAGGCATGAAAAAGTGATTCTTGGCTTGGCCTCACGCTGCTAAGCCCGTTAAAACCTGGCTTGGAAACGCTGAAATGGGAAATCTTACCCCATCCACTATATTCTCCAGATATTGCGCCGTCCGATTATCACTTGTTCCGTTCAATGGCACACGGTGTGGCTGACCAGCAGTTCCATTCATATTACGACATCAAGGAATAGTTAGGTTCGTGGATAGCCTCAAAAGATGAATAGTTTCACCGCGACGGAATTCGACCTTTACCAGAAAGATGGGAAAAAGTAGTAGCTAGCGATGGGTAATACTTTCAGTGAATCACTTGTAAACATGTTTTCATAATAAAGTTGCACTTTTATAGAAAAAAACAGCAAGAACTTAGTTTCGCACCTAATACATTAGATGAATGTTGCAATCCGGCTCTGCTGTCTTGCAAATTTTAACGTAGATTGATTTTTTTGAAATATAAACTGATTTTGAGGTACCACGAGAAGGTCTTGATAATACTGAAATGTAGATTCCCAAAATGTAAAAAGGTAAGGTTTTGTTATCATAAGAAAATAACTACTCTTTGCATTTCTTTTTTTAAGATAATTTCTTTAAAATGTTAGCTCCAACTGCGTCTAGTTTGGTTAATTCTGAGCTTGAAATTTTTAATGACATTTTTGAAGAGGTGAGTAATATTGGCAACCGGCCAATCCACATGGAACCGTTATATTACCTGGCTCAGCCACCCAATTCCCTGGTCCGAAGCGTGAGAATAACTGTTCGCCAAAATGTTCTCGGTATAATGCCATGTTTTCGTGAATCGTGTGTGGGTAGTTCGCTTCCGGTAACAGGATACTGCTGCAGTCGTTGATGTATATAGAGAAAGAAACGTACGTTCGATTTGAGTTTGCAACCTTATAAAAGATTTGAAAAACTTACTTACTTTGAAAGTTTTATGTACCACAATGTCTAAAAAGTAAGAACAATTGTCAATTTAAAGAACGCAGCTGTATTCAAGCTCAGAAATATTGGTAGCACTTTGACAAACATCTGTGCCCAACTTCAGTATATAAATGAGATTAGTGTTTGCGTTAAGCTTGTTCTTATACAACGCAAAAAGGAATTGTTTACAATGCGTGATCGACTATCACTTCTACCGATGAAATTCACTTCCAACAAATCGGATATCGGGCTGTAGGCATTTCAAACGGATCAGTCAACACCATTTTAAAAAATATTTCAGACATCAGAAAATAGTATATCAAATATTTAGTATAAACCTTCAACAAACATTTATGAAAAAGGCCTATCAATCTACGATCCACATATAAAATCTTTAATACTTTCTTATATGCGTTTTCTTGCTTCCACTCAATAAAATAACATTATCTATCATTCTTGCTTTATTTACAAACAAATACGATCTTAACGGTTCCATTAATTTAATTTATTTTATATTAATTTCAAATCTTATTTAAAATATATTTAATCTGTCATAACAGACTTTAATCTTTATTTCGCAGCTAAAAAAAATGAAATAAAAATATCAAAACATTTCACACATTATCAATTCTTAGTAAACTTCTAAACACTGAATTATTCAATATTGAAAAATGCCTGCCAATCAGTCTTATCATCAGCATTTGTATTTTATGCCTGCCTATGCAAATAACAAAATAATTTATTAAAGTGGACACAGAACAAACACGATTTGCAAATTAGTCTTTCGAAATATAAATGAGAATACGTAGTATAAATACACCGGATGCAGGGGTTTTTTCAAACACCTATGTCGTGAAATATAGTATAAATATAATTCACTTCTTACCTTTTTTTATTATTTTATATGTAGAATCTAAGGAATACAGAAAAAATGTACAGTCAGACACATTCAAATTAAATAGAGGGGAATTTGTTACCTAGCCAAATGTCCCCAGTGCGTCGTATTGATAACAAAATTGACTACAAAGTTTTCATAATTGATATTATCAAATTTGCTATCGAAAATGTAAAATTGAAATTGGCAGACAATGGAGAACTGCAGTTTTAGATCAAGCCAATAATTATACTAACGAAAATTTTGATGTCCTTTATCCATACAAGGATCAAGCTTAAAACACATATTCAGAAACTTGTAGTTATATTTTGCTCTCTGTGAATCTCAAAAACCTAAAAATTCATATTTTTAATACTCGACACCTATTTACCTCGAAAACTTTTTGTCATGGAATAATTCTGTTCAACGAAACGATTCTATTATTGGTAAGTGAGTCAAACTGGTAGTTTTTTTTTTGTAGAAAACCGTGTGCCGGTTTTTCCCAAAGATGCCATTTTCAAATAGTCGGGTTAATCGAAGTTTTCGCTTCGGTTAACCAGTTTTTGAAAAATTATGGCAATACGTTAGAAATGATAAATTGTTTAAATGAACAAATTTAAAACACAAAACTTCAGAAAATAATAGGAAATTGATTCAGATCAAGTGTAATTTGGTACTGCCGAAAGTTTAGTAACAGCTTCACTTGCTTAGTTCGTGAAATTAATAATTAATACTATTTCAAAAAACTTTTGATCTTACACAGATTTTTAGTCCATAGGAAATATATGTGCGATATATTTCGCATTGAAATGAAAACTATATTTATGTGGCATGGAAAGCTAGAGTTGAGTCAAAAATATTTCTATAATAATATAAAATAGATAGGTTCAAATATTTGATGAAAACATCAACCTACAACATATACCTATAGTTAGTTTCCTTAAGAAAATTAATAATGGCAATTCAGCCATTCAAACTTTAAACGGAGAAGTAGTTAAATCAACTGAAAACTTTACAAGATTTCACTAATTAAAATATGTGTTGTTTTTTTTAATTAAAAAAAATTATTTAGAAAAATTTGCTTTTTGTTAAAATTTTTTTTAAGCAAAAAAACAAAAAAATTTAAATAAAAAATTGTTTTAATTAAAAAAATTGTTTTTAGTTAAAAAATTGTTTTTCTGTTAAAACTTTTTGTTAAACAATAAAAAAATGCTTTATTAAAAATAAAACAAGTGTTTTTTAATAATACAAAAAGTGTCTTTTTTTTAATTAAGAAAATGTTTTTTTTTTAAATTAAAGTATGTAGTGGTACTGTTGTTGGTTGACATTGTTTTTGTTTTTTTAATCAACTGAATACTTTACAAGATTTCACTAACTAAAATTAAAATGTGTTGTTTTTTAAATTAAAAAAAAAATATAGTTTTTTTTGTTAAAATTTAAAAAAAAAATTTTTTTAGGAAAAATTGTTTTTGTTAAATTTTTTTTAATTAAAAAATTGTTTTTAGTTAAAAAATTTCTTTTTTAGTTTAAAAATATTGTTTTTTTTTAGTTAAAAAAAATTGTTTTTCTCTATTAAAACAAGTGTTTTTCAATAATACAAAAAGTGTTTTTTTATTAAGAAAGTGTTTTTTTAATTAAAGTAGTGTTACTGTTGTTAGGTTGACATTGTTTTTGTTTTTCTTATGTCAACTGAAAACTTTACAAGATTTCGCTAATTAAAATTAAAATATGTGTTGTTTTTTAGATTAAAAAAAAATATTTAGAAAAAATTGTTTTTTGTTAAAAAATTTTTTTAAACAAAGAAAATTTTTTTCTAAAAGATTTGGTTTGTTAAAATTGTTTTTAGTTAAAAAATTGTTTTTTTTAGTTTAAAAATTGTTTTTTTTTATTAAAACAAGTGTTTTTAATAATACAGGAAGAGTGTTTTTTTAATTAAAAAAGTGGTTTTTTTAATTAAAGTAGTGGTACTGTTGTTAGGTTGACATACGATCATTTCTATTTGATGCGATCACACAATTTGAAATTTTGTCAGGTATCACATCACATCTTTTGTGATGCCTCTCACAGAAAACAAAACTATTAACATTCACTTGTAAACACTCACCAATTTGTATATTCCGCCAAGCAGGTTGTAGATTACACTATCTCAGCAATTGTTTTTAGTTGTCAGTAGTTGTCAGAGTAAGCTGACTGCCAAAGCGTCCTAATATTTACATATAAGAAGATTCTATATAGTAAAACAAGTTCGGAGCATTTATTCATCAAGCCACTTTTTAAAAAGAAAGAACCTTCAAAACTTCGATTCACCAAAATAGTTTTGCCAATATATTGAAAATCTAATTCTAGCACTGATTGTATTTGGCCTTAAAGGTTTCTTGACTCAGACAACACAAACATAGAAATCTGTATAATGACGTGTTTATTCCAGTAACGTTGCCATCATTTAGAACTGAAAAAAATTTATATGTACCTATATATGCCTGTCATTCTTAGTTTTTACCGTGCCATCAATTTTGACATTTCGAATATTTTCTGCAAAATATGAAATTCTTACAACCAAAACATTTCTGGAACATCTATCATTAGATAGTTTTTATGAGTTCTAAACGATGCAATTTTCTGCATAGAAATTAATATTATTTCTCTAATTTTGCTCCTTAGAGAAAACCTGATTAAAGCCGGATTTTCAGAAAAAGTGATTTTTCGAATAACTCTAAAACCGGTTTTTGACAAAAACTCAAATATTTGAACACACTAGCTGTAACGCATTTTTTCAACAACAACACTTCACTACACAAATGGTCAAATTCAAACCTTGCGTCCAAATCTAAAAGAACTAAGAAAGAGAAGAAAGGGAAGAGGAGACATAAAAAAGTTGGGAAACACTTTCTTTATTTTTCAACATAATCTCCTTTTAAATCGATACCCTTTTTCCAGCGATATTCCATAGTTCCTATACCCTTTTTATAGTAAAATCTGTCAAACTCCTTAAAATAGCCATCGACCGCAGACTCCACCTCTTTATTGTTGGCAAATCTTTTAACATTGATCCATTTCTTCAAGTTTGGAATTAACAAATAGTCCGAGGGTGCTAAATCTGGCGAATAAGGTGCACGATGAAGCAATTTGAACTTTTTGAACTTTTGTGGCAATCGCAATAGTGGATGAGTGAATTGGATCATTGTCTTGATGAAACAACGCTTTTTTCGCCAAATGCGGCAAAAAAATTTTTTTCCCATAATTTCATCACCTGAACAACGCAATAAATTAGCATAATATTCGCTGTTGACGGTTTTTTCTTTCTGAAGATAATCAATAAAAATAATCCCATGTGCACCCCAAAAACAGACGCCATGACCTTGCCTGTAGATCGAACTGTCTTTGCCTTCGTTGGGCACGATTCTCCCATTCCAGTCCACTACCTTGACTGTTCCTCTGTCTCAGGTGTGAAGTGATGGACCCATCCATGATTATAAATCGACGCCAAAATTCGGCTTTATTGCGGTGAAACATCGCTCAACACTCTACTGAAACATGTTCTCAACGCTGTTTTTGCTCTATTGAAAGCGAGCGCGGCACTCATCTTGCCCACAGCTCTACGATGAATAGTACTTTTTGAAATGCCTATCATTTCAGCTAGCTCACGCACCTTTAGCCGACGATCATCCAATACCATTTTGTGTATTTTCTTAACCGTGTCTGGTCGACCACTATGATAGAATCTAGCTCGGCTTTAATATTGGTTGAACTGAGACCTGACCGATTTTTTTCATGTTTACAAATTCCCAGAGATCGTTTATTTTTGATGCCTAAAATAAAAATATTAAACAACGTGGCGCCTCAAAACTTAAAACATATCATTTATAACGCTGCCACTTTTCACCAAAATAATGTTTTTTTGTTTTTTCAAACTACTGGCACCATCTGTACATAAAATCGGCTAGTAGTTGGCCAGGGCGATCCCATCGTATATGTTAATGTTCAGCAGATTGCCTTTCACTCTTATTTTGAAAGTCTAAGGTCCAAGTGTTCAAGTGTCCATGAAGAAAGTGTCATCTGAAGTGTTTTTTATTTAGTGAAAGGTTGGCTATTTATGAATATGGATTGCTTAACAACCGAAGAACGCGTGAAATAAATTAAAACTTTACTACAAAAGTGGTGATTCAAACGTGGTTTCCAATCGAACGAAATTTTCTTCAGCGATGAAGCTTGTGTCTCGCTCTCTGGTTACGTTAACTAGTAAAATTGTCGCATATGGGGCTTGGAGAACTTAGAAATGCTTGTCGAACCCAGAAATTCTTGCACAAAAATGAAAAATGACTGAGGGAAAAGAGAAAAATAACGCTGGAGGAACCTCAAAAGGATCCACTGCTGATGCGCTCATTTAAATGTCATTGTTTTTCGTACATAAAGGCTAGGTTCATGCATTGTAATGGAATACAAGTTTTATCGAAATCACAGTTTTATGTCATGTTTTTGAAACAACAAACGGGTGACCCTGTCTAATAGTCAAACAGCAAAGACCACCCTGTTTCTTGGGTTTATATCCTGTGGATGGGTTTCTTAAAAACAGACACATACAAAATGCATTGTAAATCTAATTGAATGAAAATGATAAATTTGACGAAAGGGAGACCACCGAGCACAATCTTTTCAAAAAATATCCTTAGGGCCCTTGTAGGTCAGCGTTAGGCCTCACACCAATGCGTATCGAAAAGAACTAAAGGGTGTTAAGTAACGTTAACAGCGATTATATTAAATGCGTTCTTGTGCATCATTTGGTTTTAATTCGTGAACCAATTGCATCTTATATGGGAAAAGATATTATATATGTAAAATTATTTGCAAAGACCGTCTAAAGATCTCTAAGTTTCGAAGTTTTCCTCAATACTTGCTTGCACTCAAGCAATGGTCACTTCATTCTGAACTGCACGAGGTCTTCCAGCACGCGGAAGATTACAGACAGCCCCTTGTTGACCAAAACGCTGAACCAATCGGTAAATTGTTTTAACGCTAGGAGTATTTCGAACATGAAAGAAATGTCAATATGACCTGAATAATCGAGTGCTAACTTTCAAAGCAAAATTGAACAAATTTGGTTCTTTGTTCTGTGCTGAGCCTTTCCATCATAAATGTCCAAGTATTATTTAGTTAATTCTGTAAAGAGACGAAAAAAAGGCTTAACAAAAATGTATTCACTGATCAAATCTTAACGTTACTTATGCGCCACCCTATGTAAGCAAATAATGGTATTTGCAGAATAGCAGTTAATAATTGATTGTTGCCATAACTTGTCATTAACGGTTTGTCTGCGATTTCGCCATTGCAGAAATTGATGAAAAGATTTCAAAAGTTTGTAAAGAATTTATATTCTTTTTTCAATTAATCAAATTTCTTTCTTTACTCAGTTGAATTAAATGATGTTAAATCAAGTAATTTCATGTGTTTTCTCATTTGCTTGAAAAATTAGGAGTTGAACGGAAAGAAATTGCGTAATATACAAAATTATTTAATTTTAGCAGCGGATTATATGAGCTATAATATGATTTCATATTTTGGCGATATTTGGGGTATTTTGGCGATATTCGATGATGCATTTAGCAGTAAATCTACCAAAAACAAAAATCTGCCAACATTGCCTATAACACATAAAAGAGTTTAAAGACATACTGGCACTATTTTCCAATTCGTCGCAAATATTATAACCGTAATAAATTGACTTTGAAATTAGAAAATTAATTTTAGACAAATTTTGTAATTTTTAATAATAAAACGCGTTATTTATTCCGGAAAAATGCTCACGGATCTTTTTCCTCAATAAAATGTGGTATAATTAAACACATTTATGAATTCGTTAATTTTTTTAAAGTGATTTTCGTGAATCCGAACATTAACAGTCGATTTCCAAAAGTTCGACTTGCTGAGATGTTTTATTTTGGGTTCTTATGTAGAATATATAGAATATTTGAAACTATTTGTTTTTGTTTTTTAAATTTTTTGAAAATTACTGAAGTAATCATATACCAGTTTCGTATTTTTTTGCAAATTAAATTAATACCTTTGCAATTTGCCGTTTTAAAAAGTATTATTGCCATCATAATATTATATTTGAATGTTCCCTCCCTTTTCAAGTTTTGTGTCAAATCCTTTTGTACTCGTATATTCGTAATTTCGTCCTGATTCAACATGAATGTAATCTCTTCGTTTTAATTAAATAACTGCTTTGTTATATTATTTTTATATCTTAGACAGATACGTAGTGATGACCACCTGTATTTCGTCCAACACCACCAATTGCCCCTTCCTTCAATAAATTCACATACTTTAATGGGTTTTACAGTTTGTTTAACAACGGTAGCAATCATTTGGCCATCATCAAGTGTCCGAATGTGTGTTGTAGTTGTTGTCGCTGTTGGACTCACTTATGTTCATTGGAATCTGATTTGGTCTTAATATTCAAATCGTTTTGGTTGTGTGATTGTTGTTGCTGCTGCTGCTGTTGCTGCTGCTGTTTGTGTGTGACTGTTCGCTTGTTCGAATCGTTGTGTTCAACTTGTTAAATGTCCATCATTCATTTATTGACTCGAGCTTCGATTCAGTTCGACTCATTCGTATCGTTGTAGTCCATTGCAAGTCCGTCCATTTGCCTGCGCACACATTCATATTATTTTTGGAACATTTTACATTTGAACTTTTCCGATAAAAAGTGGGTGGAGTCCATTTGTCGTCTACATCGTTTTGGAATAGTATTTAGTAGTAGCAGCTGGACATACATATATTGATGTCCAAACATTTGTTTGGCTTTTCTTAATCAAATGATAGGATGTCACAGTAAATATCTTTGGTCTTCTCATTTATATTTTGGATTTCATGCGAACATTTTGGGCGATTTGTTCATTTTAATTTTTGTTTCGGTAGAGATTTATATCTATTAAATTGCAAAGCCTTGTGGAGGCAAATTAATGTACTGGTATATCTTTAAAATCCCTGCGTTTTGTTGCAAAGTAAAACTAATCGTACAGTATTAAAGTTCAATATACACAAAAATATTTTCTGATAATGTGGAATAGATGGGATGGTTGTCCTTAACGACGACAAAAAAGTTCAATTGCTATATATTAAGGATTTTAGTGGAGAAAGCGATGTTCGATACCCCAATCGCCTCATGACAGTATAATTTCTCCCCTGATTGTGGGCTTTCCCATTGGGTGGTGTATACCTTGAGGAATATTATAGCTGTTATATATATATATATATATATATATATATACTATTATAGCTATCTAGCGTCGTAGAGGAACTGACATTTTATATTGTTATTCGCAATAAACCCGTATTTTTCGTCCCTATTCCTAGGATTCCTTGCACCTAGGGATGCAGTGATAAATGTTTTTTAACCGCTGCTCAAAATCGGAGTCAGTGCTCTTTCGTTTTATAGTTTCACACCGTCAAATGTTTGTTTGAAATCTTGATTATTTACAAACACTTGTGGAACATTGCGATGCCCGTAGAATATTTTCATATGAGATGTGACATCAATTATAAGGAATGAAATTAGACCTTTGAACCTTCGAACATATAGTGTATATATGATAAAATTGTAATACGTGAGAAAATTTGTGTTCTCCGCCCATAGCCACGTTCACCTCCTGTAAATGGTGAAACCGAAAATGACGCATTTGCCTTTGTATAGAAAACCAGTGGATATCAGTGCCAGAAATTGTTTATTTTCCGGTAAACAGTTCAAATCAGGTGGAATTTACACATATGGTCGAAATAATAAGTACACCCTATATTCTTTTTTAAAGGCTCGTAGACGAAAATTTATTTAAATTAAAAGAAAAAACAAATACAGATTTTTTTTTGTTATAACAATAGAAATGAAATAAATACTAAAGCAAAAAAAAAAAAAAATTAATATCAGTATTTTGCAAAAATTAAGAAATTAATCAAAAAATATTGGACAAATAGATAAGTACATTTAGTTAAAATAAGCAAAAAAGTAAAGAAAAAAACAAGTTTTTTCTGCTAAATTGGCTGAGTTTCGTTAAAAGCCGATATATTCACCTTTATTTTCAATTATTTTGTTGACTCTTTTTGGCATGCTGGCAATAAGTTTCGTGCAGGTTTCTACTGGTATTTCGTACCAAGTTTTTTCAACAAATTTCCATAACTGGTCCCGATTTTTAAGAACCTTCTTTCCAATTCTTTGTTTCAACTCTCCCCAAAGATTTTTCCATTGGATTTATTGTCCATTGAGGTTGTCCTGGCCAGTCAAGAAGGGCAACATTATTATCTTGGAACCAACTTAGAAGTATGCTTCGGACCGTTATCCTGCTGGAATGTCCATCGAAAAAGCATACTTTCCACAGCGTAGTTCAACATCGTATTTTCCAAGATGTCTTTGTAGTGGAATCTGTTTATAATGCCGTTAATTCGATGTATCGGACTGACACCATACCACGAGAAACAACCCCAAACCGTAATTGTCCGTCTTTTTTGCTTGTCCGTCTTTTTTGCAAAGCGAACATGGAATTCCTTACCTTTAGGGAGTCGAACATTCCGGGCACAGTCGTTTCCAAGTACATTAATTTTTGTTTCATCGCTCCACAAATTTTATTTCGCCATTTTTTGTCACCGTCTCCTTCGTACCAGTTGGAATGACTTCTTGCAAACGCCAATCTACCCTTTAAATTTTCAATTTCTGCTGAAATTGCTGTTGAAGACCCAAACGGGTCCTTCATATATCTGTTGTTTTGACCACTTTCTCTTAGCCTTGAAACAATTTTTCTGTCCTCCGGAGAACAATGAATTTTTCGACCCATGGCTGATTTTTTTGCTATATATTTTGTTATGAATAAGGATAAACAACAGTAAAATAACTGGCCTTTCCATAAAGACAACAGCAGACTGCAAACATATTAAAGAATTGAGCAATGTATTTATTATTTTGACCAAGTACTGGAATCACACCTGAACAAAACTAACTCACAATGAAAACAACGGAGAACCCCCAGCTTTGTTTTTACTTTTAAAGGCATTACCATATTAAAGATATTTAAATAAAAAAGAATTGCCATGTCTATTTTCCGTTAAAGTAACTAAAATTAAACTAATTAACTAATTAAATTAAAGTTCTTATTTTTTCGACCATATGTGAACTTTCACCCCGTTTTCACTGCATTTTTAAGTTATTAAAATTTTTGAATTCATTACAATTTTTGGATTTGAGTATGCCTGTGCTTTTAAATATCAATTCTCATTGAAAATTTCTTAATCTTTACGGTCGTGCTTTCAAAAGCTTGAATTTTTTGTGTATTAAAATGATATATTTTAGTTAAATTATGTAGTATATATAATTAAATTTCTACAAAGTGTTACATTTTAAATTTTTCTTAAAATTTACTAACACATAACTAAGTATCTTAAGATTATTCCTGCAATATTTCATAGTAGTATTTTACATAGTTTGAGAGTTACACGATTTTGAGGGCAAAAACTCAGGTCTGAAATGAGTTGTAGTTCATTCCGTATATTATGTTTTATACATGCTGCAGTCACAGCAGCAATAGTTGGTATTAGCACATCCACCACGCTTACACTTACGCACGAATATTGTAGCATTGTGTGGTCAAGTTGCTGAATCGACCAGTCCTTCTGCATTTTACTTCAATTCATTACAAAATGTGTTTTCACCTAATCCATGGTGGTTGGGATCGTTCTCATAGCCGCTGAACTTTTTGTGTCTTACGAATCAGTTCGTATCATTTTACACTATTGTTTGGGCGTTGCCGCTCAACTGTTTCCGAAAGACCTGAATTTTCTTCAAAAACTCAATCGCATAAGGATCGCTAAAAATATGCTGGAATGGATCAATTCCAACTTCACATAAATAGAAGGTGTTATGAGACCTGGTTTTACAAGTTTTACATGCAAACCAATCAAAAGGCTTCGAAGTACCGTGTTCCAACTGAGCCAAAAAATCGAACAAAAGTCTGTTGGCCATTTTCTTTGACTATCGCGGTGTTGTGCACTCGGAATTCTTGCAAGAAGGTCAGACAATAAATAAATAATGTTATTTAAGCATTATGTGGTGTTTGAGAAGAAAGCAAATTCGTCAAAAAAAGCCAGATTTATGGAAAGAAAGAACTCACGCATTTTGCTGCTCGATAGCACCATCTTCCAAGGCTATTATTGTTAAAGAACATTGGCCAAAAAAAAAAAAACTGAACAAAAGTTATCGAAATGCCATCATATTCAGTTGATATAGCTCCGGCCGATTTTTTTCTTTTTTTTAAATTAAAATTACCAATTCGAGCCATACGTTATTGATCGATTAAAAACATAGAAGAGAATGATGTCCGGAAAATGCGTTAGAAAAATGTTTTTGTGATTGAATTATTTGTTAGGATGAATGTATTAGTAAATTTGAACGTCTATCAGAAATTTTATGTTTTGTTGACCAATTCTTGTTTGTTTTTTTTTTTATAGAATCTGTACTATGGCCTACAAGTCAGTCGGTCAGGCTTATTTATGGGCAATTATCATCAGTCACGGAATCCTTGTCCACTCGTAAATTTTGCGAACTTTTAATCTTTGGCCTTTCATAATTTCTGTTCCGCTTTTGATGGCAATTAGGCAATATTTCATTACTGCTAACAAAAGAGTAGCGCAGAATTTTCCACATAATATAATTTATCGTATGTTTTTCTTTTCGATAGCAAATAACTTTATTATTAAACCAGCCACCTCTAATTGCCAGCTATATAATTTGTAATGCGCTTTTGATTGACACGTTAATTGCATGAAATTTTTCTCTTCGATAAATAATTTGATGCATTCCTCTAACTAGCAATCGTATCATTGGTAATTGCCTTTTTATTAACTTTCTTTAATTCGCATTTCAAACTGAAGTCTTTAAGGTGACGATGATGTTATTAATTATATTCAGTGTAAATCACCTAATGAAACAAAATAGAAACGGCTCACTACGACAACGTACGCAGCAAATATACAAATTTCAAGATAACGAAGCTATAAAATATCATATTTAAGAATGATCTAGAGACGACACTTATTTCCGTACTGAAAGATTAGATAATGAAAAATCAGAAACCGCTCGGGCACTTCATTAAGCCTATATTATGGTTAATATGAGTGACGTCAGAAGAATTGCATGAGTCAATTGCATTCTTAAGATCAGCCTTTCAGAGATTTTGCATTAACAAACCTTTATTAGATTTGTGAAGAGAATAGGTTACAATATCGCGTTACCGTTTTAGGGCCCATAAGATCGTTTTAATGAAATGTACCAACGCGTTATTCTCTTCTTTGCAAAAATCGTATTCATGCATGTTATCTTATTCAGTGTTCACATTTTTATTTGCCAGAGGCCACTCATTTTATTTAGCCAATTCGTTCTGCGAAAACGAATCGCTGAGTAAAAATCAGTGTTGACATTTTCAGCCAACACTTTTTAGAATTAATACTGAATTTCTAGTTCTAGTTCCATCTCACAGATGGGATATGAGAGATCTTCTGACATTCACTGAGCTTATGCGCATTCTATTTTTAGACCCCCCAGCGGGACCTATAGTTTAACGACGATTCTGAACATCCATTTGGGAAGACTTTACAAGACTTGTCGATTACTCTAAGTATTTGTGGTATTGATGGTTACATCGGATCTCGAATCAACGATCATATGTGTCGGGACCAAATAGCCGCGTTTATGTGATTTTATGAAAGCAACATATTTTCATCGTTCATTACTGTGGTCATGGCCTTGCCTATTTGTTACACCACTTTCGCCCTTTACAGCAAAAACCAGTCTTTTTTCTATTTATTCGCACCTACCAGGTGTCAGTATTGTTAATGTCCATCAATGGACATAATAGGAAAATTTTACACGCTGTGATAGAAAACCACAAAAAAAGCTAAGAAACCTAACTACCGTGCTTAACATCCCTGGCTAATACCTCATGGTGATCTGTAAGAAAAAATTCATTGATTAGAAGCAATGTAAATTTTAATTGTACCAAATATGAAACTGCATTGCTTCGAAACATTTTTTTTTAAATTGTGTGCTCCAACATTTTTATGGTTTTTTTATATTTTTCTTAGATTTGCTAACAGTGCGCACAGATTTTTCGTGAACCTTTCATTAAGCACTTCCATTGTAAGCACATACTCGTCTGTGTACAAGCAAAAACTTAACTTATAATTAAAATAATATAATAATAAAAACATGAGTTATTATTACTCCATAACTCAACGAGTAAATTGGCCCGACAACAGCTTTGGTGCTACCATTAATTGTTTA
Organism: Philornis downsi; assembly: GCA_019455685.1. Classification (NCBI taxonomy): domain Eukaryota; kingdom Metazoa; phylum Arthropoda; class Insecta; order Diptera; family Muscidae; genus Philornis; species Philornis downsi. The sequence continues at coordinate 947,682 of JAHXMU010000584.1, forward strand.
ATTTCATCACTGAAAGGCAGCAACAGAGACTAAGCAAGATTTTGATTGGCTTGGAATTTAATTACAAATTTGTCCAATGAAAATGTCGCATTCAAACTTGTTTTTTTTTTCTTTCACTTATAGTTTGTAAACATTTTAGAAAAAAAAAGACAGATAAAGGGGGATCAAATGTGAAATTATTTTCTTTCGAAACATTTGCAACTCATATTTTCTATACATTTTATATATCTTTTATTTTATAGATTTCATTTCCTTGCAACAGATTAAACTTCCGCTGTCGTCTAAGCAAGCACACTCTCCTCTCCTTAGTTTTCCCTGAAATTTAGTTGAATGACTGAACCCTTTGGCTTCGAACTATGTTGAGTCAGTCCCATGTAGCAGCAGATCCATTGATTGATTTCAATTTTCTATGAATACACAAGTTTTTAAGCTGATTTGCTTTTCGTTTTTGTTTTTGTTCTTTCAGTTTTAATGCTTTGTTTATTAAGTACAACATTTTAATTCATTTTCCCTCACAAATTTTGCTCTATTTCCAGTATCACAGCAGGTGGTAACTACATAGATGGTGGCGGTCTTGGTAACATAAAAGAAGCGGCAGTTGAAGAAGAGGGTACAGTGTGTTATGACTTCATTGATGGAGCAGTGAAATCTGAATAAAAATCCGCAAAATTAGCCTGCAAAAGGGAAACAAACAATAAAAGCAAAAGGTAAGTTAATGAATCACATTCTTAAATTTCAACACAAATTTTCTTACATTTTTAAAATTCCGTAAAATTCCTTATTCTAATATTTATGATTTTTATAATTTAATGTAATAATCGATTATAAACTGCACAATTCATAAATTCTTAAGTCCTAAGTCCATAATTATTAAGTCCATCAACTTATAATTTCGCAAATTCATAAATTCATGAATTCATGAATTCATGAATTCATGAATTTATAAATTCATAAACTCATAAATTCATGAATTCATAAATTCATAACTTTATAACTTCATAAATTTATAAATTTGTAAATTTAGAAATTTATAAATTCATAAATTCGTAAATTCATAAATTCATGAATTCATAAATTCATAAATTCATGAATTCATAAATTCATGAGTTCGAAAATTCATAGATTCATGCATCCGTAGACTGATATGTTCTTAGATTAATAGATTCATAGATTCATGGATTCATATATTTATATATTCATATATTCATAGACCCATAGATTTTGAATTTATAAATTTATAAAATTTTTGAACTCATGAATTTATGAATTTATGAATTCATGAATTTATGAGTTTCTGAATTTATATATTTATGAATTAACTCATATGAATTAATTAATTAATTCATAAATTCATAAGTTCAAAAATTCATAACGACATAAATTCATAAATTCGTAGATTCATAGATCTGTAGACTCATAGATTCTTAGATTAATAGATTCATAGATATATGAATTCATATATTTTTATATTTATATATTCATAGATTCATAGACCCATAGATTCATAGACTCATAGATTTATAAGTTCATAGGTTCATAGATTCATGGATTCATAGATTCATAGATTCACAGATTCATAGATTCATATATACCTTTACATAGATTCATAGACCCTTAGATTAATAGATTCACAAGTTCATAGGTTCATAGATTCATGAATTCATAGATTCATAGATTCACAGATTCGAAGATTCATATATTCATAGATTGATAAATTCATATATTCATAGTTTCATGAATTCATAAATTAATAGAAATAGATAGATTCATGAATTCATAGATTCATTGATTCACAGATTCGAAGATTCATATATTCATAGATTGATAAATTCATATATTCATAGTTTCATGAATTCATAAATTAATAGAAACAAAAATTGGCAAATGCATAAATTCCCAAATCCAAAAGTTCATAGTATTTATAAAATTTACAAATTGAAAAAAAGCATAAAAAATATTTATAAAATACATAAAAGTAATTTTATAAAAATGTTAGGAATATACCAGATTTTTTAAAAATTAGTGTCTTTGTTGTGGAAAAATGGCTACGTGCTTATTCTCGAAACTATAGTCCATACTTATTCTTGAAAACATTGTCCTGTTTTTTTACCATACTTCTGTCAGTATCGTATACAGACATCGCACCGAAAAAAAACCGGACATTTTTCGAGACGATTCACCACTATGCCTGGGGAATAAAATAGTCAAAGGAAACCGCCTATTTCAGTATTTCTAGGCAGGTTTTAAAGCACTCTTTCGTGCCTTTGCTCGTATTGAGACCGTTTTTATTTCAACGCATGTTGGAAACACATTGGCTGTGTCCGGGCTCATGTGATGATTTCACCCGGTTGCAACAGCTTATAAAATATCGCGCCAGACTGGAGGCACTAAATGCATAACATGAGTTTCGAATAATAATAATTCGGCTTGACTGTCGATGTTGGGTCTTTGCGCTTAGGATAAACATTTAAGGTCTATTTACCAACTTCACTTACAATACGGTGCCAAAAACACTTCCTTTTTGCATGCGAAATAACATTTTCTCGACTTCGCTCGGCTTCAATTTATATGGCACCCTATTTCCTTCCTTTGGATCATTCACAACATTTTCAAACAATGTGAAATGGCTTATTGAGACACAGCCAATAAAATTGCAAGTTCTAGCTTGTGGCACGAATCTTCATCACTCAGTATTGCCTCCGATTCCGTGACTTCCAACTTTTTCACTGGTCTAGAACACACACTGGTCTAGGGCGCGATTCTGAAATTTATAAAATTCATAATATGCTTAGAATTCATAGAATTCATGAAGTTCATAAAACTCATACAATTTATAATATTTTTAAAATTAAAACAATTCATGCTCAAATATTGAAATTTATGCATAAATTTGTACTAAAACATTTAAAACTTTTTCTTTATGTTTATTAAACATCAAGACCGTTCAAGCTTTTTGCAAAGCTTGATCTAAAATAAAGATTTGACAGAATGATATTCTCATAATGCTAGGCTGTCTATACAGCTATTTCGGATTCAGGCCCGGATTCTTATCATATTGTTTGATAATGATTGTGAACAATTCTTCAAGTCTTATGCATCCGAAATTATCACCTTAAGGCGAATTCCTGCTTGGATACACAGACTAAAAAAACATCACAGGCATTTACTTATGAGAAATATTCATAAAACGTCTTTTCAACAGATTTTCAAAAGTCTTGAGCTTGAATAAACAGTTTTAATACACCAGCCGAATTAAACACAAAAAAGTGAAAACTTATAAAATACAAAAGTTCATAAGTTCTTAACTCAGTAGTTGATAGTATAAATAATTATTTGGTTAAATTTGTATCGGATCTTGTCTTAAAATCAAACCTTTTTGCACTTTTCCTTATACAATGTCTCCTTATTTCGTAACTCCGTATTTTATTATTATTTTTTTTTTTTTTTTTGTAATCTTTACGCTCTATTTATGCCGCCAAATGAGATGACAATATCGCATCATAAATTTAGAACTTTGAACTTTAACACTCACACGTGCAGATTACTTATTGAATCGAAAAAATTGCTGCTTATAATTGATATCTGGTTAAAGAAGACATTCACAGATTCGTCACAAAAGAGTTTGGATTGTATTAATTCAATATTTGCAAAATTTGCTTGTTTGAGCTATTTTTCGTCATAATTTATACAAAATGTTATTGAATGGTTGGAAATCGATTTACTATTTTACCGTAAGTGTCACAAATTGTTACATTTGGAGTAACTTTAGTGCCAAACAGTTCAAAAAGTTATCGATACAACTTGAGTACACTATTCATTTTGGTTTATCGGTCGGAGGCTTCGTCGGCCAAAACCAAATACAAAGGAATTATCAACTATTTTGTGATCCCAAAAGTTCACATTATTGCTCCAAAAATATAAGATTATCCATTTTTCGTTTTCAAGTAAAATTAAACAAAATACGCATAAAACTATGGTTTCGGTGAATCTTTCATCGAAATCATTTCATTTCATTATAATGCATGGACCTTGCTATTACATACGAAATAGAATGTCATTTAAATGACCGTCACTGCATTGGTTGCATCAGTGTATCATTTTAAGGCCAAATGACACCCCCAGACCATAATGCGCACCAAACAGTCACTTTTTCCGTATGCAGTGGCTTTTCCACAATCAATTCTGTGTTCTCCCAGTCCCATATGCGACAATTTTGCTTTTTGACGTGAGAAATGAGCTTCATCACTGAAGCAAATTTTGTTCGATTGAAAACCCACGTTTGATCACCACTTTTGTGGTAGGTTTTGACTGACTTTCTTCAGTTGATAAACGTACCTTATTCGTAAATGACAAAACTTTCACTAAATAAATAACACTTCAAATGACTGGTATTCAACAACTGACAGTCTTTCCAGACCGGCGATTTTGACACCAATAAATGGATAACCCTATATTTGTAATATGAATAAAGACTGGATGAAGAATTTGTTAAGAATGTTATACCGAGCTTGCCTTTAAGATTATTCGAAAAAATTCAAAAATTCGAAATTTTGATATGACCCGCTTCTAGCCAAAAGCGTTTTCCACAAAAAATTATGATAATTTACGGGTAATTATTGTACATTTGATTAGGTTTTAATCCGCATGTCCTAAAAGAAAAACTCTCTTTAGTACCTGGAAAAATTACATTTGAAAATGATTTTGTATTTATTATATTCTATTAACAGTTGATGGTACATTTATCAATAAATTTCTATAAACTCTACACTCCCTTCATTATAACACCTGACTTTTTAAGTTTTTTAAGAAATTCCCACTAAAATATCCAAAGAAGTCTTCTAAAGATCACAAAAATTTTGTCTATTTCATTATTTATTTTTCCATTCCACGATAAAATACGCGATTGAAGATTATCTCTCTGGGGGTGGCAAAGACCGCTAGGAGAAAAGAGCCCTCATGCCGCCTGTCCCTATGTCTGCCTTGTGCTTGTGGTACATCAATTATATTCATTTTATTGTAATTTACAACGCCTACCACCTTTCAACACTGCGATTATTTGAGCTTCACTTCAGAGATAGCCTTTCCAAATTCTCAGCAGACGAAATAAAACTGGCGTAAAATAAGTAAACTCCACTAAAATCCTTTTGTGGCTTGCAAAATTCCATTGAAAATCAAAATAGTTCCAAACTCACAAAAAGAAAGATTCGCTTGAAAAACCGCTGCTCGCAACAGTCAAATAGACACTTCATCGCACAGATCAATCTTTTTCGCTCTGTGTTTAGGGGAATTTGCGGTGGGGAGGTATAAAATCTACCAACAACACAAAAAAAAAACAGACAAAGACAAGCGAAAAACGTTATAGGACTTAAGAGACTGTATTGCTAAATCTTTTTTGACGCAGCTCAGCGCTATAAGGGGGTAATATGATAAGGTAGGCATATACGATAATGGGATAATCTATATATATAAAAATCAATTGCTGTGCGTTAGTCTCGCTTAAGCTCCAGAACGGTTGGACCGATTTGGCTGATTTTGGTCTTAAATTATTGGTAGAGTATTCCGGAAGGTTTAAAAGGTTCTATTTGAAGTGATAGATGGCGTTGGAGATGAGATTTTTGCAATTAATTTTTTTTACCACATTAACATTTTGAAGGCAAAACAACGTTTGCCGGGTCAGCTAGTTTGAAATAAATTTCCACAGAACTTTGTTTTGCTTAAAATGAGAGTCAGTTGAGTATTACGCTTCATGCTTCTCCAAAGTTCAAAAAAAATATATATTTTTTATTAGTTTTTGGGATACGCATTGTTTGTAATTAAGTCAAGTGTAACGATTTTTAAAAGATTATTATTTCTGTCATATTCTCTCTAGTTTTCGAGATACCCCACAACAAAATTTGGAGGACAGCATATTTCAAATTTATTAAAATTTTAATGGTACATTAGTACTCACAGAGATTTCTGATCTCAAAACTATATTCAATATTCAAGCGCATTTTTCTGAAAGGACTTCAGTTCCTCCCTGAGTTTTCTTTAATGTGTTCTGTCGAGTGAAAATTTGTGCATCGAAATTCTAATTTAAATTTTCGAAAGAGGAAAAAGATCAGCGATAGCTGTATCGGGTAAATACGGTTGTTGTTTGGTGATATTTGTTGAGTTTTCCACAAGAATTTGTTTCCCAGCGATAGCCTTGTGAATTTTTAAGACATCGTTTTCGACGAATCTGCTCTCTCAAACGCCACATAACGCCCTGATAGCATTCCTTATTTACCAAACGAACTTATGGAAAGAATTCCGGTTGCACAGCATCGCGAATATCAAATAAAGCTATCAACATCAAAAGGCAACGTACCTTTGGTCGGTTTGAAAGTGTTTTTTTTTTCGACTCAGTTGGACAACGCCAGTCCGAAACTTGTTGAATAGTTTTCATGTTAAACTCGTAAACCCATGTCTCATCGTCATCGTCTCATCGTTTTATGAGCGTAAGTTTAGGATTGACTCGTTCTCGCATTTCTTCAGTGACCTTTAAGTTATTGAATTTTTGAAAAAAATTCAGGTCTTTCGAAAGTAGTGTAACGGCTACACGTTGAATTCATTCGGAAGACATAAGAAGTTCAGAGGCTATATCTGAAATATTATTGACGATTTCCAGTCACAATTTCCTTCACTTTAGCGATGTTAACTTCCATTAAAAGCGTTGATGGCCGACCGGAGCCAGACAAATATTCATTACTTTTGAATGCACTGCATCACTCATATGCACGAGATTTTGATAAAGTCGATTCACCGTAAATCTATAACACTTTCAGCGATTCAGCACTAGAAATTTTATTTGCAATACAAAATTTTATTCAATATTTGTTCAATATTTTTATCCATTGTAAAAATCTCAAAACACGCTTTTTTCAAAAATCGTGTACAGAATAGGCAAACTAAATGACAGATCGCTGTCTAACTACGCGTCAGTAAAGAAGGCAGTTATACAGGGTGTCCGTCAGGAAGGTATTCTACTTTGTTTTGCCGCCATTTTAGTGAACATTAGTCTTGACAGTTCATATTTGGCAGTCGTGAAGTAGAGACGTGACAAATTTATTATGAAAAAATTTTAATTGTTAAAACATTTTATCAAAATCAATCATCGAATACTGTGACAATGAGAAAGTTACGTGTAATTTTTGGGAGAAACAACGTGCCAACAAGACGCACTATTTATCGTGTAGTGAATGGTTTCGAAGAAAGAGGGTCTGTAGCTGATAGGGCCAAGCATGGACCACAACGTACTGCAAGATAGGTTAAAAACATTACTGCAGCTCAAGAAAGTGTTCAAAACAATCCATCAACCTCAATTCAACGCCGTGCTCAAGAGCTTGGTCTTCAAATAACAACTTTGGACACAATTTTGCACAAGGATTTGCATTTGTTTCCATTTAAGATTCAGTTGACACAAGAGCTTCTTCCACAAGACCATTTACGCCGCCGTGCATATGCCAATAATATGTTACAGCTCGTCCATAACAACCCCGATTTTTATGAAAAAATCATAATGAGTGACGAGACGCATTTGAATGGATGTGTGAATAAACAGAATAGTCGGTTCTGGGCAATGGAAAACCCTCAGATTATTCATTAGTGCACCTTTGCATCTATTAAAAGTGGCAGTCTGGTGTGCAATTTGGTCAGGAAACTGAAAACGGCGTAACGGTAACTTTCAATGGGAAGCGATATCGTGATATGATTTAAAACTTTTTAACGCCACAACTGCATGCTTTGGGCTTTATTAACATGTGGTATCAACAAGACGGTGCCACATCGCATACAGCCAGGATTACACTGGAATTACTGCGAGACCTCTTTCCACAACAAGTTATTTCAAGAAATGGTGATGTTGATTGGCTTCCACGGTCGCCTGATTTGACGGCCCCGGACTTCTTTCTGTGGGGGTATCTGAAAAGCAAGGTTTATGCAAACAAACTAGAAACGCTTGAGCAACTCAAACAAATGTGTGGGAATGTAATGAAAAATCTGCTCAAAAGAGCTCGCATTTGTGAGGCTAACAGAGCTGAACATTTAATTTATATTGTATTCCATACATAATTGCCGACATTAAATACAACATTTATCTATATAAGATCCATTCTATTTCATTTAATCAAAAATTATAAACAAACAAAGTAGTATACCTTCCCGACGGACACCCTGTACCAACTTAGCGACGAAATGAATGTCGGCAATCCTTTTAAGAGATATTTTATAATGATCAATTCCCGATACTTTGTTGGCGGAATGTGTTCAACATTTAATCATACCATTTACCAATTTCCAATATTTCTATCACCACTGGAGAGAGAAATAATTATAATGCTTGGCAGAATTTGAAAAAATTGAGTGACCGATCATGCTCTTTCTGGTATTTCTCACGGACATACGGCCCATTTAGCTCATATATTCTTAGATTCATACGTGTTATATGGTTGCACTAAATTCAGATAATTTTGTTAAACGCTGACCGATTGTCGAAGTAATATCTTACAATGAAAATTAATGGCATCATCACACCCTTGTGGAACCTCTCTCAATTGGCAGATTTTCCGCAATTCAATCTATTCTCTATAATTCGTAATCGATAGGCTAAAATAGCATTGGTTCTTGTTCTTTATGTTGACTTACAATTCCTCTTGCAATTCAATTCCTGAGAAAAATTGACCGAGTAACGCCGCATCTTCTGGTATCTTCCATACAAATTACCGCTATAATCCATATATTCTTAGCTTCATATCTTTCATAAGTTTTACTGAATTCAGACAAATTTGTCAAAGGTTGTAGATATAAAAATGATGGGCATTGCCACACGCCTTTTGGTACCTCCCATAAAATTGAACGATTTATTAAAATTTTATTTTTCCGCTGTAATCCCTAATTCGTCAATTATATTGCATTACAATGCCTTGTAAAATTTATTATAAAAAATCAATTGGATAATCATTTTTGTTTTATGTAACTCCCATACGAATTACATAATTCCAACCAAACATTCATAGCTTTTAATCGATTGCACTAAATTCGATATAACTGCGTTAGGCATTTAGCAAACTTAGTTTTGTGGGTGGAAATGCTAGGGTATTTTTTAAAGAATCCAGTAACTCACCGCGTCCATTCTAGCATCCTTCATACTTTTGCTTTAACGCAAAATGATATTTAGTGAAGGTATATGTAAGTCAGTTCATCTGACTGAAATTTCTGTACTGGTTTTTACGCACTACTCCGAATTTTCTTCCATAATTATACTACCAACCTCCTTAGTCTTTATACGTATAATTTTTCTTTGTTGGTCATACTGAAATCCCCCACAACCAATTGTATGAGGCTAACTCTGCATCTCTCAACATTTACAGCCTTTATTATAGACGTTATTGTTGTTGTTTGTGTCGTCGTCTTTGAAAGCCCCAGCCGTTAAACTAGATCGCACACTAGAGATAGAGGCGTTGCCTCCTGGCTAAAGCTCTGTACGTGTTGGTATTACGTCCAATAAAACGGCAACCACAACAACAACAACAAATCAACCAAATCTGCTCTATACAGCCATATAATAACAGCTCAAGATGGGCTTTCTCTCTTGGCAACATGACTCCGCCGCCACCACAAGCAACTCGACTCTGTGAACACCTCCATACCTCCCAACGTCTTCATTCGTCTATGGTTTTGTCTAGCACAATAGTCCGCACCATCATCATCATCATGATATTTCTAAAATTTCATAGCTTGAAAGTTTTGGCAACAAAAGCTAAGAAAATGTAGTTAATTTTTATGGAACCCAATTTTGTTGTAGGATTTTCTTTAGTTTATAAATTACAGCTCAAGTCTACTCGAGTTCAACCTTAAAGTAAAGTGATGCAATGAAACGTAGAGCAACACCCCAAATTGATGAACAAATGAATAACAGAAACAAAAACGTCGTATAAAACTGATCTTCCGTTTTGTTTCTTTCTTGGCTTAGACTTATGTAGATCGCATTACCTTCCTTTTGGAACAATGAGATTGTTGACCAATTTTTTCTCTTTTTAAGTTGATTTCATCAAATTTAGTTTGTAAGCCACAATTTTCAATTCGAGAAAGATTTCTGCGTAGCCCCAAATGATGGCAGTCATCAACTGATTAGTATTGAAAAGTATCATATAAAAGTAAAAATCCAATTCGTACGTGGTTGGGTATGCATATAAAGACGTTAAAATATCCTGGCGCTTGAGAATAGTACAGGCGATGCCAGTCTATCGATTCATTGTTCTATTACTGTCACGGTACTACGTCATCATTAATTTTGAACTTTGTAATTTTTAAATAATTTTTGAGTCCTTTCGGAGGATCATTACTTTTAATGCAATGTAGCCAATCGCATCTTTTGAATGGCGATGATATCAGACTTGTATTTATCTCTGCCAATCGAATAGAGTCACTTCCTTCGGATAGAGTCACTGGGGCACATCCTTAACTCATAGCACTTGTAAAATTTACGGGGCCATTAACATTTGGTGTTCCATTTCTTTATTTCTTCTTATTGCCATAATACAAGGGACGGTGATCGAAGTGTTGCCAATTAAAAATGCTGTAATTTTGTCAATTTAAATTTTTTTATTTAAAAACTTCAATATAATGAAAAATATTTGAAATTTTAAGAATAAAATGTTATTGTTCGATGTAGCCGCCTTTAGCGTAGATAGTAGCATCGATTCTGTACGTGAAGGATTCACACGCTACACGAATGTATTTTGTCCCATTCTGCAATCTGCAAAGCGTTGACTCTCATAGTTTTAGTTGATACTTTGACCTCTATTGAAAAATCGTCCATTGGGTTTAAGTCCAAAGCATATTGTGGCCATTGTTGTGAAGAAATAGAGCTGGGAACTTCATCAGAAGAGACCAAATTATCAAACTCGGCACAACCATGCAAACATTTCAACACATTTGCACTTGCTGTGCGAACTGCGTTTTGTGAAGGTGTTAAATCTTGCTGTTTTTGTATATTGTAGGGCTTCATTTCTTAATATGCGCCTCATGCTACGAGCAGACACATTGAAATTTTTCGCCAATCGAACTGGGCTTTGTCGTGGATTACGTGGAATTCTGACCTTCACTTTTCAAACCATTTTTGGCGACGTTATTATTTTGGATGCCCTCCTCCATGACGGCGTACGTATTGTTCACACGCAATAACGTCATTTATTAACAATAGCTGGTTGCAATTTTCCAGTCAAATATAAAGTAATAACACTGTCGCGTTTAAATTCCATTTCGGCCACTAGGCTGCTTTAAACAGTTTTGTTTGATTGACACAGGCTACTTTCGTAATTGTGGGCCATTGGTAGTAGCATGTCCTTTGTATTAATCAAAAAGATTCCTTCTCACTTTGGCTTTTATCAGACGGATATCCTATGCCAATTCCTAGGTCGAAAGTCGTGAGCTACTTCAAAGATTCTGTATATTTCCAAGTGAATAGCAGTCAAACAACCCGTATTTGATAGGTTCCAACACTTTGTAAGGGATGTATTATTTGGTAGCGCCGAAAATGTAACGCACGGAAGGAAGCGTCTAAAGTATCAAGTATCTTTTGACCAAATGTGTTTCATGATTTTCCAAATCGATTGAACGAACCATCTCCCTCAGGCTGGGAAACTGATACTACAGTAGTTAATCTCAACAAGGTCTCTTTACTCACTAATTATCGAAATCCCATTCTCTTGGCTTGGTTATTTGTAAAGCTTATTAAAACACAGCACAGTTTAATACTTTGCGAAATCGTAGTCGGGGAAATCCAACCCCTTCTGGGGCCTCACATACAAATTGACCGATTTTCCGAAATTCAATTTCTTCCCCATAATTCCTCATTTGGTAGACAGCAACGTAAATTTTCGTCCTTTTTTTTTGTCTATAATGCTTGGTAGCATTTGAAAAAAAGTCAATTGACCACTTCCCTTTTAGTACCTTCCACACAAATGATCAGTTTAATCCATATAATCGCATTTTTAAGTTCATATCTTTTATTTAATTCCATCAAATTTGTGTGGTCACTGAGCGTTTGCCAAAATAGGATCTCGGGATGCCCTTCTGTTGATACTTCCAGTACAAATGGACCAATTTTCCTCTGTGTTTCCTAATTGGTAGGCTGCTACAGCCTAGATTTTATTCCATTGTTTTGATTTATAATTCTGTACAAAATGACTGACTCGGACAGTTTTAGCTTCATACCTTTTAAGCAGTTGTGCTGAATTCAATCAAATTTGGCACACGTTATGCTTTTAGTAAAATAAGATCTAAGAATTAAAGAGTGTATTACCACACCCCTTCTGGTACCTCCCACACAAAATTGACCGATTTATCGAAATTAAATTTTTTCGTAGACTCAAGCTGCTTAAATTTTTATTAATTGCATTGTGTTGTAATGCTTGGTAAAATTTGAAGAAAATCAACTGGATAACCATACTCTTTCTAGTAACTTTCACATAAATTACCTTGTATTAAAATTATTAATTATTATTAATTTCTGATCAGAGGACTTCAAAAAGTTATTATATAATTTTGCTTCTTTTATTGTGCTTGAATTCAGAATATTTTTTATAAAAAGAAAGCACTTGCATGTCATAAATGACATACGAGTATGGGAGAGACTCTCAGAATGGATTTACACGCATTCTATTTTTAAATTCACTCAACGTGATCTAAAATTTAAAGACGGCTTCGAACGTCACTGTTTGAGAAGCATTTACTAGACTTGTCGATTACTTAGCTACTCGAAGTGTTCGTCAGATGTCTCAATTTGTCCGCTATAGTGATGAGTGGCTGTATTGCGGATTGAACCCGCAATCATGCGAACGATAGTCGCAAGTACTAACCATCGCGCCACGCATTACACGCATCCTTTTTTTTTTAGACCCACTCATCACGACCTATATTTTAACGATGTTTCCGAACATCACATTTTGGGAAGCATTTACTAGATTTGTCGACTATTCGGCTACTCGAAGAGTTCGTCATGTACTTCGATTTGACTGCCACTCAAGTAGTGATAGCTGATCGGAGGATAATTTAATTTTATTCAGCATTTTCTGGAATATAATTTAGGTAGCCGGCTATCACTTGGAATTAGCTTATTATTCAATCACCCAATTATTTGATCATTGTTTAATTTCTCTCAAAATCTATGATTCATCAGAATTATAACCCATTCAGGTTATAGCCCAATCCAGAAATGACCTACGATCCTAATGGCAATAAAGTAAGTTCATTTCTCCTAAATAAATGCGAACAGATATAAATAATATTTACCGTTTTGTTAAGCGGCCATAAAGCAAATCACTCTCGTGTATCCATTCATATCTCATGCTGGAGACTGGTTCATCTTTGACGCGATTACCGTTGCCTTTGCTGCTTTTGTTTTTGTGGCCAATATTGTACATCCACTCACTAACGCAAATCCACCAAGGATTTCTAGCACCTAAAGGCAAAAATATATCGCACAATGGTAACGCGCGCGTTGTTGTCGAACAGCACACACTTATTACCATTTCTGTGGTTCACATTTGGCGGTGTGGCATGCCCCACCATATTGCACCAACGCGCACAGTACAAATCGGCAAACACTAAAATAATTGTTGTTAGACTGAGATATGTAATAACATCTCCTAGATATTTGCTGTAATGGCGTTGCTATTACAGCATTGAGGATCGGGACGCAATATTTTTGTGAATTTTGGGGAGTGGCTTTAGCTCGCTGGTTGGCTGGCTGAATGGCTGCCTTCATTGTTTTTGTTTTGTGGGTGCCTTGAATGAAGGAGCGTTACTGCACGTCGCATATTGTACATGCTGCTGCATCCATCGAGATCACACAACATATATGAATTGGATCCATGTTCCAGCAACATATGTTTCGCGTGTGTACCGCCATCCGTCCGTCCGTCAGTCCGCTATTGATTCAATCATCAGCGAACGACGAACAAAAGAGTAATTTTTGAACCAGAAAGGAGCATTCAGTTTAAGCAGCGGCTGTGTGAGTCCAACAACGTTTAGAGCATTGAAAGTATGAACAAAATAGGTGTTTCCGGAACTTTACACATTTCGCATTCCTAACTCATAAATTCGTATGCAATAACTATTTATGTTTTTCAAACAATACAAACCTATTCATAAATTTACACACGATCAGTGAGGCTGAACAGCTAGAAATGAAAATTGATGTTGCCTTGATGCACTCACTCCTCACTTAGCGCTTTGTCGGGATCTTGGCGTTTTTTGTTTTTGCTTGTTATCCATATGAATTTGACTTTCAAATGACATTTTTAATATCTTTAAATTTCTTTTGTCGTCATTCAGGTGCATAATTTTAACAATTGTATTGTTTTTGTATTTACGCGCGTAGTAAAGTTATCTAATGGCGATAGCTATCGTCGTCAGCAATGATTGTAATACATCTGTAAATAATATTTGTAGTTGAGAACACTGTGGCGTCGCACAGTGGAGCAACTTTAAATAAGGGAGTGCTAAAAATCAAAAAATCAGTTAGTATTATCTGTAGTATTTTTTATCAGCTTTATATTTAACTTATTTTTAAGAAATTAACCCCTTCCCCATGACCAATAACACGATGATTTTTCGCGGTAAAGTTCCATCTAAAAAAATAGTAGTGAAATGTTAAACTAAATTCTGAATTCTAAATTCTTCTGTTTTGCGAGGAAAATTTTCCTATATGGCAACGCTTTTTTTCTTTTTTTTTGTTGGGTTTCAACAATGAAATGAGAACAACTTACCTCACTACGTTTCCGATAATACATTTATTAACTTGTCAAATTAAATATCTATATAAAAAGACACAATTTTACAAATACATTATCGGACATATTATGACGTAAGTCGTTCCAATTTCAAAGTGGGCAATCTAAATTTTGCAACGAGAAAACAATGTATCGAAGATGTTTTCCTCGTAAAAAAAACATGGCACCTAGCTTAAGGTTGTATTTTTGAAAACATTTAAGAGGATCCAGCCGCTGTGGTTACCAATAGTTTAATATACTGTTGACCAAGACATCGTACATTTGGTGAAACATTCTATAGAAATTGGAGAATGTTTCTGTCGTTTAATCACTGAACAGTATCGACTTATAACATCATTATAGACCACATCTTTGTAATCAAAAATTAATATTTTATGCCAGTGTAATATTTTACAAAATGGGAAGAACTTTCAGAACTTTTCGGATAATTTGTTAAACTAAAAATCAACCAACCCCGTTAACCAAAATCCGGATAAGTCCATTAATTGCCTAAACATTAATTTGCGTTAATCATACTTATCATTATTCATGCTTTCAATTATCCATAACAACAATTGAACAAAACGAACAACTGATTACAGTATTTTAACAGTATTTGACTAATTGAGTCGTTCACATTGGTATAGTGAGTGAGCAGCGTAAATTCTTCCAATATATCTTTTAGAGTAAACGTCAAATGTATATTTCTTTCTTATTATCTATTTGCACACACTATGCAAATAAATTGATTAATTATGATTATGAATAGGCAGAATTTGCGATTCTTTAATTAATAACTTGATTGGGATTCCAAGCACTTGAGTCCTCTGGGCCCCTTCTCCAATTCGACATATACAATTTTTATATCGCCACAGAAACCGTATTCTTCCAACAAATTTATGGTCGTCCTCTTCGTCGCCGCCAATCGAGTTCACTGCGAAGAATTATACGTATACTGAAGCATTTCTGTCCAATCACACACAGAAAAAAAAGAAAAATCGACTGCAAATAACGAATTAATTTGATGGAAAACAACAAAATATTACATCAACTAAATAACTAATCGGCATGTTGCCAATATTGCAATTAAATTGTTTGTCGACACAATTACAAATTTGAGTGGTTTAGTTGGGATTAAATTACAAAATATTTAGGTAAATTAAGGAAAATATGTATGTAATAAATGGTTTAATGGAATCGATTAAAAATTTAATAAAACAGTCGAAGCAAACACTGTATTTTAATGTGCTTTAAGAACGCCGATGCAGGTATACATCTCACGATTCATACGACATCGATACTCTCCGCCGATTCATATATAGGTATACATAGGTAACAGTAAAAAGAAACGAACAATTTTTCCAATAGACGACTTATATATATAGGTTATTATATTTCGCGTTGTATAAATGTTATTTGGTTAGGCTAAACGAGGTTAGAAAGACAAGAATTTGCACTAAAAAAACTTGTCGGACGGTTTTATAGTTGCTTAATTTAGTATATATAGTTTGAGCGCTCGCCAAAGATGGACGCTAGCAATTTTTTGCTATGTTTTACATTTTGTTTCGATAAAAATGAAAATGCAAGCCAGTTAACTGAAAATTTAAATAGTTTTTATGATCCTGATACTGTAATAGTCAACCACGCGCAATTTAGGTTTCGTCAATTCCTTTCCGCTAATTTCGATGTTCTATGATTTCCGCGCTCTGGAAGACCAGTTATTCTAAATATTTATAGAATAGAATATATATGTAGAATGCCCAGGAGCTAAACATTGCACACAAAAAAAAACGCTTTGCACCATTTGAATAAAGCTGGATATAAAAACAAGCTCGATGTATGGGTGTCACAAGATTTAGCACAACAAAAAAAAAACCGAATTTCGACCTAGGAATCAATGCTGGAAATCGATCTCTTTCTGAAGCAATTGGTGACTGGTGATGAAAAATAGGTTAGTTATGACAACGTCAAGCTTAATCGGTCGGAGACAATTCGCGGTTGACTGGCGCAAACTGTGGCCAAGCCAAGATTAGCGGTCAAGATGTATTTCGTGAAATTGACATGTATTCTGTCTGAAGGAAGCAATCGCCCGAAAGCATAACTCGTTGGTATAAGAGAGGGATTATGTTTCATTAGGACAACATCAAGCAACACACGCATGTTTAGTGACTCTCCAAACGGGAACTTGGTTGGGAGATTCTTATGCATCCTTAGCTCCAAGTGATTACTGCCTGTTCCTGTGTATAACGAATGATTTTGTTAGTGAAAAATCAGCCTCAATGGAAGTCTATGTCCTAGTTTTTTTTGCCATTGATGACGAGGTCTTCTATGAGAGAATTATAATGGAATTACCTTCAAAATGTCAACAAGTTAAAGGACAAAATTGTGCTTATTGAACTTAAATCGAATCATTCTAGCTATGCAAATTAAAGCCTCCAATATCATGCAAAAGTAATAAGAATTTTTCTCTCGCAGTTTTCCAAAGTAAAACCCGATTATTTACCCCCACCGTACAAATTGCTAAGAATCCCACCCCATCGCTTTTTTCTTTTGTCACGCTCTACTTTCATGACTGTACCTTCAAGTTAGTCGTTTGTTCTAGACGATGGCACCAGTTTCGTCTGCTTTCTTCCATATTTTTTATTACCCAATAGTAGAGAATTTAAAAAAATCACTTTGTCCCATGCTTACAACGTAAAAAGATTGTCCCCTCCTAATTCATTTTTTCATCTTCAGTTGTACCATTTTTGTCCATCTTCTTTTCTATTCTATCTTCAGAATGTACGAATTTCGGTGAATATATTTTTATCGCCCGCATACGTTGTGGTAGGAATGTGCAGATATAAAATACATGTTTTATTGATATCAGCTTTTAGGGCATTTATACCAGCATATCGTACCATTTGTTTGCATTTTCTTTCCCAATTTAACCCCTAAATGCAGGAATTTGAAAAACGATCTTCATCCCAGCCAATTCACACGGTAATAGTAAAAAGTATATGCCTAATATTACAATTTTAGAGTCTACCGTTTCTTTTGGGCGACGGTATCATCTTGAGCCTTCTTGCCTAGCTTGATAGATGAACGCACACGGCTAATTTCATCATCATATCTTCAGTTGCCTAGTCTAATCAATGGTACACACTTTGACCCTCTTTTGTCTCGTTGTCTCCCTTAAAATGCAAATTTTTAAAAATCCTTTCTCTCGAATTCCTTCATAGATGGCTACGGTTCAATTCGAATAAGATTACCATTGATTTTTGTGGTTACAAATGAATTCCTATAATTTTAAAATGGCTTCAGCAATGTTTGTCTATCTATTTATGTCTGCATTACTTGTAATTACTTCCCAGCCTACTAATAACTGCTAGATATTTTCAAATGCCAATCCATTTCCCATATTTGCTAAACAATATCCGTTTTGTGGTTTGGCTTGTAAAAATCTTCGCAAGTTCACAACCCTACATCAAAGGGGAATTAGAAAAACTTTAAAGACATGACATTTTTGTGTTGCATTAATGTTTCTCGCCATGAAATGAAAACAATTAAAAGTAATCCTGTCGCCAATATTTGTTCAGTATTTTCGCAAAATAACAGCGTCGATGTCATTTTCTTTACTTTGTAATGTTATTTTTTTGTGATGTGGCTGTTGTTCCTTCCTCTGTTTGTTTTGTGTTCAGCTTTTTGCTGCTTTCATAAAACATGGTTAACTTTAATTGCAACAGATTTCAGATGTTGTGTTGTCGCCGTTGTCGATGTTGACGATGTTTCCGACGACGACAACAATGCAGTTGCAACTGATGTTGCACTAAAAATTGATCTTCTTTCATTAGACAAAACGTGATAGTGTTTTACAAGAAGCGCCACGACAATGTCGAGCCATTCCCCACCATCGTTCTCTCTTAACTAAGTCAGAGTACCTTCCATCTGTTATAACTTTCAATGCAGAAGGGACCAGCATTAGTGATTTCTGGTTTGGCATTTCCAGAAAAAAGCCTCGAATAAATGTGCTACAATTTTACGTTTGTGCAAAGATCAGCTTAGACAACAGCTTCGATCTAAAAAAAAACAATTGTCTCCCTAATGAACTTCAATAATAATAATAATTCCTTAGAAAATATTTAACAAGCCAAGAATACTTTTCTGTAAAGAAGGAGAAAAAAAACAGAGGCCCAAAACAATGTAAATTGAGTGATTCTATCGGATGTGTCCGTTGTGAACGATCAAATCCTATTGACAAATGATTAATGATGATTGGTGGCAAACATTGACATGAAAAAGATCACTTGTGCGTGATCATCACCATCATTATAATCATCGCACAAGACACAAGTTTGACGGTGAAAGAGCTTCTTCTCAGTCAATAACTTCCTAAATAGAAGAACAACATTGTTGTAACAATGACGGTCCTTCACAATGAATCTATTTTGAATATGTGAGCTAGATTGCGGTCTATAAAGGCCAAAGTTGATAAATGTGGATGTGTTGGAATGATATGAACTTAAGAGAAATTTCTTTATCATAATAGACCAGCAAGGGGGCATTACGGAGAAAGGGTTACCAATATGATAGATTAGAAATTTAGTTTGAATTTAGAGATCTAATTTTGGGCATTGAATGGAATGGTTTATTGAATTTTCCTGGATAAAAATTATCTTACTCAATTACACTAGATCACAATTACACTAGATCTGACCTATAGCAATTGACTGTCATTTCTTATGCGAAATTTTCCGCTGTTTATGAAAGTTTATGCAATTAACGGCAACTAATGGATGGAAAAGATCCAAAATATGCGCAACACTTTTCAACTAAGCTATCAGTTTAAGAGCATCTTGGAAAAATAATTTTAACTCCGGGTTTTTTTTTGGAAATTAAGGTATGATCTTTTCTAAATAAACCCTTGGCCATCAAAATTGGACTGTAAACGTAGATTTTTGTAAGAACTTAAGTAAAAATACATAACATAAACTTTTCCACCAATTTAATGATTTATGAACTATTATACAGTTTGAGGTTTAAATAATTTATTAATCCCAAAAGTGGCTCAGTTTTGATTTATTCTGTCTTTTGTGAAAGTTATTACACGTTTCTCAAATGAGAAATCAACAAAAATCACCCATCATTGCCTCATCCAAAAAGCCTTGTTAGCGACTCATAAACATAACTTTAACATCGGCTCAGTATATCCGAAGATAATTGCAGTTTAGTGTACTCACTTTTTTCAAAAATCAAAAAATGTTTACAAAGCTCAAAAACAAACAAATATATCTCGATTTTTCTTTAACTTTTGTAATCCAGTGTTATTTGAATAATCAGAATATTTACTGAAATTGTTCATAGCACCGCACAACTCATTTGTTGATACGCAAAAGAATGTTTACAAATTCTGGGAAAATTTTGACATAAGAAATGATAGTCAAATACCATGGGTCAGCATTTTTCAAATATAGCAGCAATATTCAAAATATTTACTCAAATTGTTCGCAGCACAGCACAACTTACTGGTTGGTTGATATCCAAAAGAAAGCTTATCAATTTATTAATTTTAATTTTTATTGGAAAAATACCATCACGGGTTTTGGAAGCAGCTATTTTTAACTCTTTTTAAGGATCTGCTAGCTAGGTCCAAAAACATAAACATATAGCTGGAAACTTGCTTTTTGCAACTTCTACAGACACCACCTTCATGAAACGCATTATCAGTGGCAACAGGATCTGAGATTAAGAGCACGCCAGGGAAAAAAGTGAATAGTACTCGAAAATAGTACCACGAAGAAAATCAGTCGAAACTCGTTTGTAGATCACAGTAATGCTGATACTTTTCTTCAATAACCTTGAGGTGGTGCCCTCCTAACTTCCTCTTCTTCTTTTTCAAACACAATTTTGATGATGGAATTATTTTTTCTGTTTGCACCAGCAATTCCAGATGCTTTATACACAGCCACTTTTGCACTTTTCGAAATTACAAAGAATTTCATTTAAGAATTTATTTTAAAATTTAATTGAGTAATTTTAGTCGCTTATTGACGGTCGTTTTAACCTATTTGATCAGTGACAATAAACCGCATGCAGGACTGGATTGCAAGATCTTCCTTTTTCTGTGACTTTTCTTTCAAATTTCAAGATCTGAAAGGATTTATATCCCACTTTTATTGTTTCCTTGTCAATTATTGAGAACACTGCAGTAACGTGATAATCACATTGTGATCAAATCATCACCACGTCTAAATAATGTAGGGTTTTTAATCAAATTGGCACGTGTTTGCTATAGTGTTATCGTCTCCAAAACCCCATTTGATGTGAAATATATGAAATAGCGGAGAAAAATTTTTACCGATCTTCTCCGAAAACTTTATTTTTTTTTTTTTGCTTTTTTTTGAATAAAATAAGGATTTATTGGCCAAAAATGACTTTTTGGATTTTTTCTAAAATACGATTAATATGATCATTGAAATACAAAAATTTATCTAAATAAATTCCGAGATACTTTACGGAGTCTACTACCTTAATTAATTCATTATTTGTCTTGGATTTTATCATAAAAGATTTCCATTCTCTTCTGATGTTGCTGTTGCATTTATTTACAGGTGGACGAAATAAAATGGATTCACTCTTCTCAGTGTTAATTTTCATGTGCCGCTCTTTGGCATACTTCTCCACGGTATCGATTGATAACTGTAGGGAATCAATGATTTTCGCAACCTTCTCACTTGGGCTATATAATATTGTATCATCAGCAAAAGATATTATATTCTCCATCATATTGAGGAAGTCTAATAAATATATGTTAAAAAGTGTTGGAGCCATCACTGTGCTCTGTTGGAGGCCGTTACACATTTCGTATTCTTTACTCTTGGCACCGTTTTTACAAATTATAAAGTATTTCTCATTGATCATATTATGTATTAGTATTATTAAATGGTTGGGAAAATTATAATTTATTAGTTTGCACATTATTCCTGGAATCTAAACACTGTCGAAAGCTTTTCCATATCTATAAGGCATGCGCCCGTGCAGCATTTCCTGTTCCAGTTCCAGTTAATATCAGAGATGAGGCACATTTATTGAGTTGATTGTGGAATGATTATATTTAAAATCGAATTGCCTGTCGTTGATTAGTTCTGTCTCTGATTATTTATTATTTTTATTTTTGATAGAAAATTACATCTGAAAACGTCAAGTTGAAAATAAAAAAAAAAATCCATCTTTACCTTTATTTATTTACGTTGTAGCTGTTGAACTCCTTCCAAAAGGCTAAAGGGAAAAAAAACATTAATATCTATCTATGAGGTTTACAAGCTTCCAAATCTGTTGCCAATCTAGCCTTTAAGCTTTTTTTCTGGCTTATTGCTAAGAATGTTATTGAAACCTATTTCAGCATAAAGTCTAAACTAATTCTAATAAAAATTACTACCGTAGCATTCACCTTGATGGAAAAAGATGTGACTATGAAAAGGTCTTGCGGCTAAAGACTGTCAGGTTCAGAACCCCCGTTTCCGATCCTCGTCGCATACGGAGGCAGGTTAAAACCATTTCTATTTTGCATTAAAATAGCTTGGAGAAATTTCTGACAGTAAAAAATTACAAGTTATTCAATTATTATTATTATTTCAATGAGTTCATACGAACTACAATCGAATTTTATTATTAAACAAAGAAAAATCTGTGTTAAAATATCTAAAAGGCTGACGGCTAATTGTGAATACTAAAATCTAATGTCTACAGAAAATCTAATTAAATAATTGGCTTTTGTTTGTTTTTTTACTGTTGTAAAAATATTAAGTATGTTGAGCAAAAGTAAATGAAAATCTGATACATCTAATAATAAAACATCAACATCAGTAAGAAAATCTAATTCCCACAATATCTTTTGATCAACATTTTGATACAAAATCGAATTTTGAATTCATTTCATTGAAGAAAATTTTAAATCCATACATGATCGAATCTTATACATATGTAACGTTTGATGAAATATATTCATCAGCAAAAATACACATTTCTTATTTGAAGCTTTTTATTTGTTATGCTAATAAATTAAAAATGCTAATTAAAACGATCTTTTTCACTACTTGATGGTGTGCATGCGCATTGAAGGAAATGCATTTAACATTAAAGTTTATGATACAACTACAAAAAACGCCAATAGTATTTGGCAAATGTTAACATTTTCTTTATTCCCTAAATAAAATCACTTAACATTCATATTAATGTGTAAAAAACTGGGAAACAACTACAACTCATCGGGTCAAACGTGGACAGCCCTTTTGAATATAAATTTAAAAGCTAATTTACGGCTATTTTTTGTCTCAGTTAAGGACAAAGGGTTATCCATTTAGTGGTTGCAAGACCGCCGGCCTGACTGAAGTATTATTTATTTAGTAAATGGTTTATGAATCGTTTGACAACCGAAGAAGGCGTAGAAATAGTTAAAACTTAATACAAAAGTGGTGATTCATACGTGGACACTTTTCGTGCATTACTACGGGGTGATTATGGTCGTCATAATCGATCTACTGTGCAAGAAATCGGCAAGATTATGAAGAAATTTGGAGAGACTGAAAGCATTACAGTGGTCAGGCATGTGCATCATCCCAATGTACACACTCCCGAAAATATCGCTTCTCTTAGTGAAAGTGTGCGGATAATCTGAATTTCCATTTAGAGCGGTATCGCCGTGTGATAATTGATTTTTGTTGGCGTGCAATTGAAGATTATGAACTGGACGATATGTGATTTCAACAAGACGGTGCCACGAGCCACACAACACGACTAATTTTGGCTTTATTGCGTGAGAAGCCAACGTTTTGCCGACGTCAATTGACCACCAAGTTCATGCGATTTGTCGCTGTTAGAATTTTTTGTGGGACTACATGAAAGACCGTGTTTACACGGATAATCCGTAAACGTTGGAGCATTTGGAAACCAATATTCGTCAAGTTATCGCCGAGATACCGCCCAAAATGTGCGGCAAAGGATCAAAAGGATCCACAGCGGCAACCAATCCAGAGACAGTCTTTTAAATGATATTGTATTCCGTACATAATGGCAATGTCCGAAAATTATAATGAAATAAAAGAAATCGAAATCATAGATTTATGTGTTATTTATTTAGCTTTACTTTTGAAACCAACAAATGGATAACTCGGTATTTAAATCAATGACGCAATTCTCATGCAAACAAAATTACTGTTTGTTCTGATGGATAGAAAATACCCGAACAAAAGTACACGTTTTATTATCCAAAACGAATCAAAATATAATTATTTTTATGTTTATGACTTAAAAAAATTATTTCACAAATGTTAGGATCTTTAAATGTATTAACCGAAGTAAATAACAGGTTAATTATGCTTTAGAAAATAGGTCATACGGTCTTTGGCCATAAAATTGTTTTATCGGTTTGGAAACTCTAATAGTATATAATAATGTAACTGGATATAGTGGCAAAAAAGAAAGGAATGATATGGCTGGATTAAGATTATACTTTTTTTCTTATGAATTTTTGAATCGAATTGGCTTTCAAAAATATTTCTTACTCCGAAAAATCTTTTAATATGAATAACGATCTTATCTACTAAATAGCAACTTATAAAACGGAAAAGAAATTATTACACCTCAGCTTAAACTACATCAATTTTCTACAAAAGAAAAAAATTAGCTTCTTAGCTCGTTTTAGCTTTTTCTCATTGTCAGTTTCTGGCAACACTGCTAACCATTGACGAATTTTGACACTATATTAATCGACCTGCATAGTAACAGGGTGACTGAAAACTAAATTTTTTAAAAATCCCTCCTGTATAAATTTCCTACTATGCGTACTATAGGTCATACATATTAATTTTCCTCTTTTCTGTGATATAAACCACTGTCAATTTTGCTTGACACGCCCTTAATTTCCAACAACAATTCTGGGTTCACAAAATGAAATTTTAGCATCTACTTCCTTTGAGACATGCACACCAGATTTCATAATTCCTACATAAAGGCATGGACAAAGGCGCTGATTAATCAATTAGTCAGTCACGCAAATATGTACGAGTACAGATAAATGTTCTGCCCATATGTTCAATATACCAAAAAAAAAAAAAAGCCGCTTCGGTAGAGTTATAAAAAATCCAGTACGTGAGATTTTGCTAGATATATAGGTATAGTATGTATGTACGTATTTAGTGGTATATTTGCATAGTCTTACATGTGTACTTATCACTTGTTAGGTGATTTTTTCTTCTTTTTGGTGCCTCAGCGCCGCCTTTTAAGCGATACTCGTATATTGCATTCATATTGTGATATATTTATCTGTATAATCATTACTATTCGAAATCATTTATAGCGACAATGGCGACGGGTGACTGCAACAGCAACGTCAACGGCATCATATGCAATGATTAATGTTTTGCAATATTTAACTTTTTGTTAAAACCTTCGCTTTATTTTTTCCTTTTGCCAAATGTCTTGGACCATGATCTAGGTGCACTTACTGTTACACTGAACAAAACTCTAAATTGGAATATTCATTATTCATTCTGCCAAAAAAAAGCACATAGAATTGGTCAATAAAACACAAAATATATATTATTCATTCAAATGTATTGTATCGCCTTCAAAGTTCACCTCTTCCTCCACCCATTACAACGAATAATCCAATCATCAACCGAATTCTCTTTTGCGCCTTCTGCCGACAAAAAGGTCTCAAAGTGGTAATTTGGGTTTTGAAAGGAGAAAATGTTAGTTGATATTTGTTGAGTTGAACCATATAGGGTTATCCATTTTTCATTTTCAAAACTAAAGTTAAATAAAATACACATAAGGTTGCCATTTCGATGAAACTTTTATTTCATTATAAAGCTTGGATCCTGCCATGTACGAAATACAATGTAATTTAAATGACCGTCTCTGGATTGGTTGCAGCAGTGGATCCTGTTGAGGTAGTTTTCGAAAAAATACGCCCCAATGACATCTCCAGACCATAATGCGCACTAAACAGTCACTTTTTCCGTATGCAATGACTTTTCCACAACCACTTCTGGCTTCTCCTAGCGACAATTTTGGTTGTTGATGTAATCACCAAGTGGGAAATGAGCTTCATCGCTGAAGAAAATTCTGTTCGATTGAAAGCCCACGTTTGAATCACCATTTTTGTAGTAAGTTTTAACTATTTTTATGAATTCCTCAGTCGTCAAACGATCCATATTCGTGGATGGCAAACCTTTCCCTAAATAAATAACACTTTAGATGACAGGTATTTAACAGCTGGCAGTCTTGCCATACCGGCGGTTTCGTAACTATTAAATAGATAGCCTTACTATATTTGATAAGTCAAAACGACAGCCTTTTTCAATGACTTGAGTTTTGAAAAGGCGAAATGTCAGTTATTTCCGGTAAATACTCGTACGATGGTTGTTCAATGATGTTTGTTGAGTTGACTACATTTGTTGAGTCAAAATGACAGCCTTATTAGGTGGGTGCTTTATCGTATTGCAAAATACATGAATTTTTCCACAAATCTAGCCGTTTTCAATGAATTCCACACCTAAAGGATAGGCGATGGTTGTTCAATGATATTTGTTGAGTTGATTATATTTGTTGGGTCGGAATGATAGCCTTGTTTTGGGGGGGGGCAAACTCCAATGATTTGCTCTTTCAAACAAAGCGTAATGCACTGGTAATATTCCTCATTTACAATATAACTTTCTGGCAAGAATTCAGGATGCACAACACCGTGATAATCAAAGAATACAATTACATTACATTGACTTTTAGCGTTTTTTCGGTTTCAGATCACCGGGAAGGCGTTATTCCGAAACAAGCTATTATATATTTGGTATTTTTCTTAAATGTTGTTAGACACCAAGCGTCATCCAGACGCTTTAAAAAATTTGACAATATATTTTCCGTTTTTGAGATATATACACTTGTTCATATTCCTTATTTGTTGTGCCAAATCACAATTCGGCTCCTGGCACAGAGCTGGACTAATTGTCAGCCAAATTTTCTTTGGTTGGCTTCCGAGTCGCGAAGCAGTTCAAAAACAGGTAGTGGAGATTAATAAAAAGAACAGTCATATGTAGTATAATAATAGCATTTGTCGTATCCTTAAAAATTAGTCTCCTCTATGTTATCGACAGACTCTCACTGATGCTGAATATGATTCTTCACAAACATTTTATCAGGTTTGAATATAGAAATTAGCCGCAGTAGCTAAATCTTGCGAATATTCTGGACGGAAAGAAACTTTACCGTAGTTTGCCAGTTTAATACGAGTACGTTGTTAAAAGACGCTTTCCAGACGATTTCAGAATCTTCGCCTTGTTTGGAATTTTTTGTAGTAGCGTTCCATAGCTACTACGAAATTTGAATTTAAAATTGAATTTTCTCCAAATTTTTCCTTCTTTTTTTCGGTATCTGGTATTGAATAGGTTTAGAGGATGATTGTTGATACAAGATTCTACTCATTATGATGTGCAGCGTATACTCGTATCTGACAATGCCAGAATCTTTTAAATTTGTATCCAAAATTGCCTGCTTCAGTAGTCTGAATGCAGTACCGTATAAAATCATACAAACACTCTGTTCCTATTAAAATATCAATAGATTGCTTTCAGAGTGTCAGTAGAAATATTAATTTTTTTCGTATTTATATTTTTTTTCAAGACAATTTATTTTAAGTTCCAAGTTATAATAAATTCAATCCTTTTTAAGGAAAAACGAGGGACTCTTTTCTGATGTCTTAACGGCATATCTTTGCCGTTATTCTATTAATTCTTGATGCCATTTCGTGAAATTTTTCTAAAACTAAAAGTTTTATCGATTATGCACCTAGATACCAGTTTCATTTTGATTATGATGTTGTAAATTTATTTAAGATACATTAGAAATTTGTTGTTTATGCATATTCTAAAAGACATCTCACTTCATATAATTAAATTGTCTTTTATCTGAAACGAAATGAGAAACCTAAATTGATTCGGTTTTCTGTCGAAACGCTATGAAACAGATATTTTGATTCGATAACCTGAAACGAAAATGTAGTTTTATGCAATTTCGTTTCTTGGTAGGAGAAAATCCTGGCGGCAAATTGAGTGGAAATGTTAACAATAGTTCAAATAACATATTTTCTGAAAGCTCTCAAAATTTTCTCGGCTACTCAAAAATTTTGGTTGTTTATTGGACTGAAAAATTTAAAATAAAATACAAACAAAACGCTTCAAAATCAAAATATAGATTCTAATTTCGTTTCGGGTGTATAAATCAAAATCAAAATTGTTTGTAATTTCGTTTTGGTTTTATGGAACGGAAATAAAATTCGTTATAATTTTGATCCAATTACCGGGATTGAAGTAAAAATTTTTTATATTTCTAATTTAGGTTCCAGTAACTAAAAAACTATTTTCGCATTTAATTTCGATTCGGTGACAGTCGCCGCCCTAAAATATACCAATGTATTTCGAAAATATTTAGTGCAAAATTCATAATAATTCTTTGAGGGTTTGAAGACCGTTTTTATAATACAGATTTAATTAATAATCTTTCAATAAATATTTATTAGTAAGGCGTAGTAAGAATAATAAATTTTATTGAATATAAAAAATCAAATTCCCTCACATCCCATGAATGGGATATCACAGAACATTTCACATAAACACCTATTGTTTAATGGGGATTCCGAAAGCTAGTTTGAGAAGCTTTTACTGGACTTGCAAATTTTTCGACTATTCGAAATGTTCGAAAGAAACATATGTGGGACTAGAACTCACGGTCCTGTACATGATAGTGTGTTAACTACAGCCAAAAATCGTCGAAACCAGATGGGCTCGGATTAAAATCCCCGACATTTTATAGTTTAGCCGAAAAATAAAACAGTATATAAAAAATTGTTTTCATTTTAATTTTCGGTATATGCATCGGAATCAAAAATATATCTAGCTTTGAATCGTGTGAAGAATTAGAGCCACAGTTCAATTTAATTTGGATTCGGTTGTCGGTTTCAGAATCAGAGTTAAATTCAATTTGTATTCGTATCAGAACAGATTTGTTAAAGAAAAACTCAACAACCAATGTTTATATCTTCTCAGTGTAACATTGCCTATAGTTTGGGTTCCGTCCCTCTCTCTCTCGGTGTTGCTGCGACGACCGCTGGTGGAATATGATCCCATAAATTGTTAGTATATTGTCATTATTAATAGAAATTATACATAATACCTGACATAAATGGTCAATAAAAGTGTCGACCATAAATAATTTCCTTCGTCCACACATATCCATCTACATACTCGTACATGCGACTAGTTAATAATGGCGAGCGAAAAGTATTGCGTGTTGAATGTGCAGCATGCCGCTTCCTATTCGCTACAGAGCGCCTTAAACAGGGCAAACATGCAACCACTCCACCCTAAAGAAGTTATAGGTATCGCATTTACTGCAATATCTAACAAAGATAATAAAGATATTTAATGCTTGTGGATACTACAGCTATTGTAGTTTTGGAATTTTCGTATAAATTCCTATATATGGCTATGGAAAAATATCTCAGTTAATCAGGAAAAACGCAGTACCCCTTGTCCTTTCGGGAGGTAATAACTTTACTTGGTTTTCCGCAGACATTCAAGATCTTCGTCTTTGAAATTCTTTCATTTTTTACATTCGTCATTTTATTATCCATTGTTGCTGCTGTTAGACTTTGGTGTAAATTACATTTAAGGTAAACGTCCGCCAGCTATAACACCTCCTACTTCAGTACGCAAGTCTATTCAAACTCAAACCATCAAAGTGACTGACAGACGTAACTTTGCTCTATCCTCATCCTAAGACGTGAAAGCAAAAAGTAGTTACAATTTGAAGATGCTGCTGCTGCTATAGAAAAACCAGTGATCTTGTGAACAAGCTGGAATACTCGTCATTTGTCAAATGCCATCGGCAATCAATCATTATGGTTGTTACTTGCTGTTGTTGCCAATGTTACCCTGTTGCTTGTTGGCTTGCAACAACATTTGGCTCCTTCTCCGACACCTCAGCTTCCATTTGTAACCACAAAGCTATGCAATTGTTATTTCTATCCTTTGGAAATGTGTTTTGTTTTCGAAAACAAAAGAACCGACCTTACAATTCTTTGCTTTGTTTTGGGGCCAGGAAATTAAGTGGTATTCTTATGGAGCAAGCGAGCAAGCAACATGTTTTTAGTATCTCTGTAAAGACTTGTTGCGAATTGTTAGTTAGTTAGATAAGTGCCAACAACATTGGAAACTATCAACATCATCATCTCAAGACAACGAAAATTAAGTATTTCTGGCATCCAGTGTAACATGCCTTGTTAATGGACTTCAATTTATGGAGTTTTTCATTGGGCTACAGTGGTTCACTTAGGATGTTTGACTATAATTTATAGGACAATAAATCTAATTTTCAAAATGATGGGTATACAATATTAAGTTTGAAAAAGATCAAATTCCCTTTTGTTCCATGAATGGGATATGAAAGAGTTTTTCACAACCAGGAAGTTTGCGTGCATTCTATATTTGAACTCACTGAAATTAAACTCACTGGATCTGCAGTTTAAACACGATCCAGAACATCAGTAATTGCTCAGTTTGAAGTATTCGTCAGCAATTTTCTAAACGAAAACCGCCTTCCCAGGCAATTTTCTACTCGAAAAACGCCTTTTCAGGCAATTTTCTACACGAAAACGGCCTTCCCAGGTAATTTTCTACACGAAAACTGCCTTCCCAGGCAATTATCTACACGAAAACTGCCTTCCATGGCAATTTTCTATACGAAAACTAAATTCCAAGGCAATTTTTTATACGAAAACTGCCTTTCTAGGCAATTTCCTATACGAAAAGTGCGTACCAAAGCAATTTTCTATACAAAAACTGCCTTCCAAGGCAATTTTCTATACGAAAACTGCCATCCAAGGCAATTTTCTATACGAAAACTGCCTTCCAAGGCAATTTTCT
>JAHXMU010000584.1:978442-1032338 GCA_019455685.1 Philornis downsi
TCCAAGGCAATTTTCTATACGAAAACTGCCTTCCAAGGCAATTTTCTATACGAAGACTGCCTTCCAAGGCAATTTTCTATACGAAAACTGCCTTCCAAGGCAATTTTCTATACGAAAACTGTCTTCCAAGGCAATTTTCTATACGAAAGAAAACTGTCTTCCAAAGCAATTTTCTATACAAAAACTGCCTTCTAAGGCAATTTTTTATGCGAAGACTGCCTTTCAGAGCAATTTTCTATACGGAAACTGCCTTCCAAGGCAATTTTCTGTACGAAAACTGCCTTCCAAGGCAATTTTCTATACGAAAACTGCCCTCCAAACCAATATTCTATACGAAAACTGCCTTTCAAGGCACTTTTTATACGAAAACTGCATTTCATGCCAATTTTCTATACGAAAACTTCTTTCCAAGGCAATTTTCTATACGAAAATTACCTTCGAGTGTAATTTTCCATACGAAAGTTGGTGCTAAAAAAGTTGAAAATTAAATAATTAATTAATTAATTAAATAATAATGCCTATCCAAGCTCTGATACTTCTTCTATAATTTTTCAAGCTTTGCGCTATTTGTTTGTTATTTAAAAGCAATTCCATATAATATTAGGTATATAATAATTTTTGGCGCCTATCCAACATATAAATGATATTGTTTAATAAGTACACCCAGTGTCGAAATCACTGTATTTTGATATTACATCCCCTGAGACTTGTTTGTTTGCATGATTTGATGATATGATTATTTCGTTCTTCTACTGATCCATAGTTGTTGTAGTGTTGCAATTGACCATTAACAACAGCGCTAAATCTACAAGGCATTACTGGCCAGCCGACTCTTTGCTATAGCATTAGCAAGACTGATGATTTTTCCTTTGGTTTTGTAGGCCCCAGGGAGATGTTTGTACTGGGTTTGCTTTTCTACACATCTAATTGTTATTATCCGCTTTTAACGCAAACGCCAAACTTGTTACTTTGATTTTAACGACAAACAGCCACGGCTGCAACATGTCATTATTGTCAAATTACAATGTTGACACATGTATAACTGTCGTTGGTTCGGCCGGTCGATCGGTCGGTCAGTTAAAATTGCTGTCTGCTGTCAATTTACAACAGCCAGCGCAGCAACATGACTGCAACGAAATTAATTTAGATGCCATGTTAAAGTATAAAGATGGATACAAATGTTAGTATTTGCATAATTTCATCAGAATATTGCATAGATATGAATATGCAAATACGTAGAGTACGTATTGGCGTCTCACGTTGCCCGTTTTGCTGCTTCCTTTTTATGTGTAAGGTTGATGGTGGGTTTTCTTAAATAAAATATCAATTTCTTGGATCTGCAAACGGGTCTTTTGTGGCTCAACTTTCGTTGCTATCAATTAATCATTGTCATGAACAAAACTTGAGTTGGAAAAACCAACACGACGAAATCGCAAAACGCCACATCAGACTATTAAAATATCTTTGTTAGTAACTCCACCGCCACCACCAGCAATGGCAGCAGCAGTGGCTGCCGCATCAGATCCCACAACAACGACAGCATTTTAGGCTTGGACTAGGTCTAAAATTCAGTCAGATGTTGTTGTAGTCGTTGCTGGTGATCATCTGAGGAGTAAACGTATTTTTGTTTTTTTTTTATATGGTTCATGACGATGGCGGCATGCCACGTACATACAATTCTTCATAAAACTTCAACAAACCCGAAAAAAAGAAATATATTTTACAATAATACTTAGATTTCAGATACCCCCACCACTGTTGGCGATATCTCGAATATTGAATCTTTTTCATAGCTGCAGCAGTTTTTTGTGCGCTCAACTTTTTTCTCTCTTCCCCTCTGCCGCCTGCCTGTGCGCTTTTATTGATTTCGGTTGCTGGTTTTGTGGCAAATAAAATGCACGATTTACTATAAAAATCGTACCTACCAAATTTATTCCATAGATTTATATTGACAATCGCACATATCTACTGTCTACATTTAGTTATATCCATCTGTTTGTCTGTCTGTCAATGTGCTGTACAATGAAATAAAAAACACAATAATTTTCAAATCCCAAAAAGAGAAAGAAGAAAGACTTAGTTGCAAGAGGGAGTTCGAATTGAGAAAAAGCCTTGGATATTTCAAATGAAAACTAGCAGGCGTGTATAAAGTTTAAACTTTAAAAAATATTCGAAAATATTTTTGTACAAAAGAATATTTTGAATATTTTGTGGTATTCAATAAAAAAAACGCAGCCTTTTTTGCGTATTTTGCTGAGGCGCCAACAAAATACACAATTACAAATGTGCGGGTCGGAAATTGTGCTTTAATGCCAATATATAATTGATGTTTAAAGGAGCCCCGAGTGCCAACAGGTGACAACAGTTTACTGCATACGATAAGTGTGATATCTTTATTAGACGGCTGTGATCTTTCTACAGTTTATACGTTTATTAGGAGTGCTGAAAATTAAAACAGAGACTTTTTAATGATATGATTAATGAAACACGCTGGTTATCGCCTATAGGGAGTGACTGGTTAAGTGTTTGGTTTTTAATCAAAATAAAAAAAAACAGAAAAGTTACGAGACTGTAAGCAATATATATATTTTTGTCTATTTATTTATTTTGTTTTTAATTAATTAAATTAAATTAATTTGAACAATTAATTGTAGATATATTTGTTAGTGTCAGTGTAACAGAATACATATTGAATAGTTTAGGAAAATTTAAATTTTTATGCGAAATATGGCTAAATCAGTTTTTTATGAATTTCGATTTAATCCATTTCTTGCCGCTGTTTAATAGATTTTCTGCGTCAATTAGCAACCCAGCAACAACATTGCATACCTAACATCACTATATTTAACGCATCTATCTAGCAAATAAAAGATATTGGAAGTAAATATTCCAAAAGAGTGGCAAGGAAGCAACATATGCCGATTCTATATATTTTCAGCAGAAGTGCTCCCAGATTGCCTCCAATAATATAAGTATATACCACTTCAAAGTCTTAATAATAACGCTATTTTTGGAAAAATAATGGTTGAAAATAGTGGAATATTTTCATTCTTGTTCTTCCCTTGAAAAGTTATTAGTAGTACACAATTTTTGCGGCATGAGTCTTCAATATAACTTTATAAAAATTTTGGTCTTAAATTATTGGTAGAGTATTCCGGAAGGTTTAAAAGGTTTTATTTGAAGTGATAGATGGCGTTGGAGATGAGATTTTTTGTAATTAATTTTTTTTACCACATTAACATTGAATCAAATAATGGTAGGTGACAAACATACCATTTTTTTTTTTTTTCAAAAGGCATTTTCAAGGCAAAACAACGTTTGCCGGGTCAGCTAGTTAAACATAAAAAACAGTAATTGTTATTGTTATTGATTTATTGAGAATTATTTTGTGTCGTCTGGACCACACCAAAAAAATTTATTTTCACGGGGTGTCCCAACAAGAACGCAAGATTTAAATTTGGCGCCATTCGAAGTGTCATTGTTTGACATTTGAACAATTGTTATTGTTTGCTAGTAGAAGGTACGAGGTTAGTAAAAATGGAGCGCTACACGAATGAACAACGCATTCTCATTGTGAAATGGTGAAAATTTTGCGGCTACAGTTCGCAAATTGCGATCAATTTGGGGTCACAATAATGCTCCAAAAGAGTCAATTGTAAAGAGATTAATGGATAAATTTGCCAAAACTGGGTCTGTTCGTGATGTAAAGACAACAATGCGCCTTCGACCAGGTCGATCGACCGAAAATGTCGCAGCTGTACGTGATGATTTCGCTCAAACTCCATCCACCTCAATTCGACACCGAGCTCAGCAAACTGGTGTCTCCAAATCCACTATGCAGCGAATTCTGACGAAAGAAAGGGTATTGGAAAGACAACATTAAAATGCTGATTTTGCCGATAAAATCATCTTCAGTGACGAGGCCCATTTCCATCTTGATGGCTTCATCAATAAGCAGAACTGTCGCATTTGGGGTGAGGAAAATCCTCTAGTGATTCACGAGAAGCAAATGCATTCTCAGCGTGTCACTGTGTGGTGTAGATTTTGGGCTGGAGGAATCATTAGATCTTTTTTATAAAAATGAGGCATGTCAATCGCAAACAGTCAATGGTGTTCGGTATCGTGAAATGATAACCAGTTTTTTAACAAGACGGCGCCACAGGTCATACAGCCAGAGAAACAATTCAATTGCTGCATCAGTCATTTAAATCTTTCGTTCTTGTTGGGACACCCTTATTATTGAGGATAAAATTGTTATTATTATTTAAATGAATTATTGATTTTTGTTTTTCTGGTAAAGATAAAGTTGTTCGGCGTAAGCATACCTATTAAGTCGAAGTCAAAATAATTGTTAATGAACATGCAGAAAATCAATCAAAAAATCGATGAAATCGACATTCATACAAAAAAAATTTATTGAGCCATGTTTTGCACAAAAATTTGCGATATTTAATAAGCATTCTTTCGCAACTTCCTTAAACAAAATATGCATTTTTTTTTTAAGAAACGCCATCTTCAAAAAAATCTTAAAAATACTTCATTAATTTTCAACTACATATCAATGTTTGTCTTTAAACTTTCTATTTAGTTAATTAATACTAATCTACAATGCGAATGCCATTTTGTTCAATGGCGTTTGACATTCGTTCATTTTTTAATCCGAAATTGAGTAACTGATTGTGTTTTTAGGTTTTCACCTCTGTTGAAGACAGGTGCCAGATAAGGCTACGTCTGGCATCAATTTTCATCCAAGTTCGCCGAGTCTGCAAAGATTCACATAGCTTGTGATTGAAAATCATGTATTTGCGATTTACCGATTCAGGATTTTTCTATCAATTTTTTCTATCAAGCTTCATCAATTGGCAATAGTAGACCTCAGAATTTATGGTCTGATAAAATAATCCCTTAAAATACCATCAAATTGGCAACATAACCTTTTTTGTGGAATTTAAGACTTTTGATGCAGTTTGAGCGCGTTCATCTTGTGTGGATCCGGATTTATTTCGACTGACAATATTGGAAAGAATCAATTTTTCATTCCCAGTGACACTACGTTTCAAAAAGAGATTATTTTGGTTGTGTTTCAACAGTAAATCGCAACTGCATAAACGTTTTGTTAAGTGGATTTCAAATATTGGGTTTTCTTTTTAACTCCCAACCGTTTGAAATGGCTTTAACGATTTCAGTTTTTCTACAACTTTTCGTACGGAAACGTGTCCATCCGTCTCAATAATAGCTTTGTCATTTTTGTGCATAAAATTTCCGCAACGGAAATTCGTAAACAAATTTTGGTAATGGATTCTTTTAGTGCATCGCAATCCAACCTTGTTTTTGCCTTAAATATAAGAGCAAAATATGGCAAAATGATCCTTATGTGCGTACATATCCACAACGTCATTTAAATGTAAACTGACTAAAATGGCACATCACAAATTGAAGCTGAAAATGTTAGCTGTAGCTGTGTAGTACATATATCATAAATAGCAAGACGCCATCTGTGTGCACAAATCTAAATTACTTTCTTGCCTACCCAATATCAACAATAACAATCGGGGATGATTGGGTTTCGTCACAAATACTTTTCGCCTCACGGTCATTTGGCACAAATTCGGAGTTAATTTATGATTTTATCTATCAAACTGCAATTCTAAACTTGGGAGACTAAAGCCGATATAATATACCTATACAGTTCTCTGATAATTATCATGTTTATGTTAATCTGTGGTAGTGCGATTGTTCTATAATTTTTGGGGGTTATGCTTTTCTCTTCTAAAGATTTTCCCACCTTTGAAGTCATTTAATAATTCATTATTGCCATGTTTGTTAACAATTTCCAAAAGTTCTCACACTTTTTTTATTTATATTTTTAAAAAGGAATAAAATCACTCTTTGCGACAATATTCTAATTTAATAATTGTAATTCTAGTTTGTAATTGTAATTAAAATTAGGGCAGAAAAATATGTCGGCAAGTCGAAACTTGTATACCATCCATTGTAGACAGAAGTTCACACTGTCGCGGACAATGTATTAGCTCATCGTAAGATAAGTGAGCGTGATCAATACGTTAATATACATTTGAAAACTTAGGACAAGGTAATATTGCCTAAAATTATAGTATGATTTCACCTAAGTGGTACGGCAATGTAGAGTTTCATTAGTTTTAAGACAATAAATATACTGAAATAAATAATACATACATTTACAATAAATGTACTGAATTATTCGAAAAAAAAACACCTAAGTAATTTCTCATAAAAATGTTGGACATTTACGTATTATGAAGTGGTAAAATGTTCCCAAATATTTTATGTACTTTTACACATAACTTTTTGTTACAATATAATTAAATAATTTGTAATAATGTAATATGTTATTTAATAAAATTGATTGCTATAAGTACACATTGCATGACATATCAATACAAAATTCAACCAAAAAAATGTTAATTTATGTTTAACCGCAGTTAAATTTCTTTCATGTTTAGTGTCAATAAAAACGCTCTTCTATACGAAAAGTATCGAAAGTATTCTATACGAAAAATGCCAACCAAAGTCAGTTCCCTATATAAAAAGTGTCAGCAAAAAGGTTTTTGTTTATTAAATGTCAACAAATACTCTTTTCCATATGAAAAGTGTCAACAAACACCCTCTCCCATATAAAAATTGTCAACAAACACTCTTTTCTATATGAAGCGTCAGCAAAGACTGTTTTCCATAATAAAGTGTTAGCAAAGATATTTTTATATACATGTATGTCATGAAGACAATTTCCTAAAAGGAAAATATCAGAAATATCAAATATCAAAGACAGTTTTCTAAACCAAAACTGTCAATAAATACATTCTCGTAAAACAGCTTTTTTGCAAGAAGAATCGATAAAGACAGTTTTGCTTACGAAAATTGACGATAAAGACAGTTTCAATAAAAAAAGAAGCAGTTTTATATAAAAGCGGTCAGAGGGGACATTTTTTCACATAACAACTATCAAGTGCGCAACTAAGTTCCCGCTGATTGCCAATAGATGGCGCCAGCTGTAAGTGCTAGTCAATTCTGCCATAACCTAAACGTCATGAGTTAAGCTTAGACATATGGTAAACATACCGCCTCGACACAATGGTGACTTTCTTTTGACGTCATATTGTTTTGGTTATGTGAGTATGTATGATTTTGTGCCAAACAATTGTCATATGCGGGAAGTATTGATTTTCTTTTTTCAATCGAAGAAACCGGCGGCTGGAGCTTTAAGTGAAACAACATATTTAAAGACGGTGACGGTGATTTTGATGTTGACGACCGTTCGCGTGAAGGAAGAGGAAAAACTTTCGAAGACATTGAATTGACGGCATTTCTTAATGGAACTTGGTTTCCTTATGAGTTGAGTTTCGAGTTTTCAACAAAAACATAAACAACAATTACTTGACGCATTTGAGGGCTGACGTTATTCGTCCCTATGGCATCAGGTAGCATGCTGAAGTAGCACTTCTAAAGTGTTAATGAGACCGTCTAAGAAATAGCATCTATGAAAATATTTAGGAATAAACTATGTGGAATGATTACAAATACTGTTTAGAATTTTTCTTTAAACTTTTAAAAGATTTGCGGTTAAAATCTAAAATCAAAATTGGTATTTAATTGTCAGCGGCTTCTACGGAAAATCATAGAAGGTAGTTCGTAAATTAGCTTTATTATTTCTTTACAACCATTTTGTATATTCTTTCCAAAGTGAACATCGATGCAAAAATCTAGTGTTAGATGTTAAATGTATTAATTTCAATTTTTAAAGAAATTGCAATATTGGAGAACACAACAATTGTGTAAATGTCTATACTTTAGGTATCGTTTGACGCAGAAACTATAGCTAGGTTATATGACAGTAGAACAGGGTGCTTTTTCTGGATCATAAAAGCTAAGCTTTTCAAATTGTTTGATTCAAAAAAAGCTGCTTACCCTTTAATTTGTCGACTTGTTATATTAAACGAAATACATATTATTTCAATTGGGTCCTTATTTATGCATATATATATG
Organism: Philornis downsi; assembly: GCA_019455685.1. Classification (NCBI taxonomy): domain Eukaryota; kingdom Metazoa; phylum Arthropoda; class Insecta; order Diptera; family Muscidae; genus Philornis; species Philornis downsi. Next base: position 986,468 of record JAHXMU010000584.1, read on the forward strand.
CCGGCAGTTCTAATTTGAATTTTTGAACCGGACGAAAACCGCAGTTAAAGTAAATTAAAATAGTTCAAAAGCGGTCATAGGACCAAGGAAAACAATTTAATTTCATGTACAAACCTCGTTGTATACGATATACTGAATAATCGCCAAAGCCACGGAACCGCAAAAAATTTGACTTGGTTCACAACCTCGTCGTGGACAACATACTGACTCATTCCCAGATAAGTAGGCGTGTCAAAAACATCCTCTTCTCGTACAGAATATATCGACTTCATCTTTTTCCCTGGTTTTTAGTATTTCTCAATAACCAACCCCATTATTACGATGCCTTACAAGAATGTATGGACTGAGAAGGCTTTTTCCACATATTAATTATTAAAATAAAAAAAGGACGATGAAAATGACCATTTATGTAGAGCTGTGTTGAATACGGGGCAAATATATTTCTACTCTGTCGATTTTGCGATTGATTTCGTACTTAACCTAAGACATTTTCATGCAAACGATTCGGCCTCTATCTTGCTTTCAAAAGTACGCTTATAGACAGGCCTGCTGCTACCAAAATAGATTAGAATGATCGAAAATGTAAATAGTTTTTGGTATTCTCGATTGTTATTATTTATAGTCGTTGCAAACGGAATGACGGTCTTAGTAATATCCACTTGAAACAAATTCCCTTGCATCTCAGGAATGCGATTTTAAGAACTTTTCACAATTAGTGAGCTCACAAGCATTCTATTTTTGGATTCATTCAATGGGTCCTACAGTTATACGACGACCCCGAAAGTCACAATTTGAGAGGTATTTATTTATCAGATTCATCGATTATTCCACTACTCGAAGTGTTCGTCAGATATATTGAGGTGACTGCCGCTCAAATAATGATAGATGGCTTTATGCAGGATCGAACCCAGAATCAAACGATAGCCGCGTGTACTAACACAATCACGCCACGGTCGGTCCTCTAATAATGTTCAAAAGAAACCGGATCGATAGTTATTCTTAATTTGCTAAGTTCTGGTTGAGTGAAGATGAGTCCAATTTATTCACCCCCCACCCCCTATTTCGGGTTTATGTATCCCCGCCTCTGTTTAAGGCAGATATTTGGTATTCATTTGTCTCCCTTCGCTTGGTGTATTTTTTGTGAGGTTTTCCACCAGTCTCTGCATCTTTTTTTTTGTCGTCTTTATATCGTTAACTGTCATCATTTTCAAATTATTTCTCGTAGAATATCTAATCGAGATTCATGCATGATCCTTTGCTAAATTGCATTCATGATTTCGGCTGTTATTGTTACACAGTCTCTGGGCTTTTCTGCTCCGCCAATGGAAAACAGAAGAAAGAAAAACAAAGGAAAGCATGATTTTTTTTCTGTTTTCATCCGACCTCCCCTTTCGTTTAGTGGAATTATTGTTAAACCATTTTCTTATGATGACTTGTTTTTCTTTTGTTTGTTGTTTTTGTTGTTGTTGTTGTTAGTTATCGGTTGCAATGGGGCTAATACGTGTGCCAACGATTGTCATGCATGAATAGACGGATACCTTGAAGGCCTTTTGGGCCAAGATCTCTATAAATATTAAAGTTGCACGGAGAATATTTAACTAGACTGGATTGTGCTTTGCCAGGGAAATTATGTTGTACTACTTCCTTATGCAGTATTCTTCTACTATTTCTGGGTGATCTTATTTTGAGAGTTGATTATAAAATAATATTGTTCTTCTTACTAACAAGATGTTAAAAGATTTTGTTCTTCAAAGGCCAGTAACATGTTGTTGAAATGCATTAGAAATATCATTTGAAGATTAATTATGTCCCAGCAAAATAAGTGAAAATCATTGCACAACAATAGTTTTAGGAAGCTCTTTTTAATCACATCAAAGGGACCGAAGAAATTAAGACTTTATAACTAACGTAACCAATAGTGTCCGTCGGGAAGGTATACTACTTTGTTTGTTTATATTTACCAAAATGGCGGCAAAACAAAGTAGTATGCCTTCCCGACGGACACCCTGTATTAGTATATTTGGTGGTATTTAATAAATACCGGAAACCGCCTATTCCATACATTTGTTAAGGTACCACCTTTTAACTCTGACTGTGATTATTGAAAAATATTAGAAAAAGTATGTCTACTTTACTGGAAAAACAGACAAAGACGTTAATAACAATATCAAAATTACAATACGACAAAAATAATGAAAAAATAAGATAAGTGAACATATTATGTATGGGAAGAAGCCGTTTTTAATATGCCCACTTATTTGGCAATGTGGCGGTTCAAATTCATCCATGACACTGTTGAACGTAATCCATGACGAAGCTTCGGCCTGGACGCATTTATAAAGGCCCCCCAACTTTACTCCTGTCCACTAGGTTACAGTATCCTCTAATTATCAGTTTTGTAAGACGGCACAGATTTCTGTAGAACTTTAACACATACAATTGCATTAACAATTAATGTATGGGATGAAATGGGAATTCGTTTTTTTTTTTCTTTTAATTCTTGTTAGAAACCATCAAACTTCTTGTTGTGAAACTGTGGCAAACATTCACATTCAGTTTCTATTAAATTAACGTCATTCATGACAGTGGTCACTAATTGAATTAATCAAAATTTATATAGATAGATGGGTTGTGAGTTCATTGAGTAAATTAATGACACCCCACCAGATGAGTATCGGAAACTAAATACAAAAATAACTCTTTGTATGCCCCATAAAGATGTCGGACAACACCAGATCTACGACGATCATTTGCTCATTTCAATTGAAAAAGATCAAACCAAATGTCAATGGGTAGTAGTAGAGCATCCCAGTCTCAATCGTCCAGTTCATTCATAATTTAATAAAAAAAAAAACACAAAGCTAGCATCATTTGAACAATTGACAAGCGCCGAACATAGCGAGGAGACTAAGACAGTTTCTGCCTGTGTAATACTGACGTAATATAAACTTATAGTAGCAATTTATACAATGAATATTTGGATATCATGTCGGAAGAGTAACTAATTCCAAAGTGAGTAGTATAACTTCGACAAATCATACCAAATTGGTTCAGCTTCAACTGCTCAATTATCATTTTCGAATATACTTTTAAAATTCACTAAATTCTACGTGATTCGTTGCATTAATGAAATTTCGCCACATTTACGAACCGCTAGGAAAAACCATAATGGATGAACTATCTGATTTCTAACATAAAAAATTAGGGCCAGTCCCCATTATATACCGTAAGTCGGACAAGGAAGATCGTTTTATATTCAATAATCTAAAACGCTTTAATGTCAAAACGAAAAACAAATTCCCTTGCACCCCGTCAATGAGATGTGCAAGACCTGCTCCACCTACGAGAGCGGTTCTAAAACTAGCCCAACTGACGTGTAGGTGGTGCCAGTAGATTGAAAGATAATTATTTTGGAGAAAAGTGATAATCTTAATCTTATAATCTTCAAGGCGCCACGTTGTTTGGTACTTTTATGAACGATCTCAGTAAACATGGAGAAAATACAGTCACCGTTATGTAATTCAATATTTCCATTTGTAAGGTCTCAGTCCAACCAATATTAAAGCCGAGTTGTTATATCTGTGGTCACAACCCATAACAGCCTAAGTCTGTTTTTCAATATTTTCAGTACAGGAGTTTAAAGTTTTGAATCTTCACTGAAAATCAGGAGAAGGTGTTTTTTGGAAAACTTTGCTACAGATTCCAAGGAAACGAATTTCTTTACTTAGTTGTTAACAAAAAATAGTTGTTTATTCTCGCAGTCGAAAGATATTATCGAAAAAGACACTTAGGCTCTTATGAATTGTTGAACGAAAGAAAGTCAAAAAGTTCAAGTTGAGTTAGGCTATTATTCCAGATTAAATAAAAAGCTTTAAGTTTGGAGAAAGACCTTAACTCAATTTATGTTTATCAAAAAACGAAATTGTAGTTCGGAATAAGAGCTTAACTCAAGATAGGAAAATAAAATTGTTTCTTTATTTTTTTTGGATTAACGACTTAAGTTGATTTAGGCAATGATGAAAAAATAATGTTTAGAAGTATTACAGATGTCACTGCCGAAAATAGTTAGTGAAAGTGTGGCGGATAATCCGATAAAACTGAAACTGGACGATATGTGGTTTCAACAAGACAGTGACACAAGACACATGAGAAGTTTCCAGAAAGCGTAATCCTTTGGCGCCGTTAATTGACCACCAAGATCATGCGACTTGACGCCGTTAGACTTTTTTGTGGGGCTACGTCAAGGATCGTATTTACGCGGATAATCCCCAAACGTTGAAGCAATTGGAAACGAACATTCGCCAAGTTATCGCCAAGATACCGCCCGAAATATGGGAAAAAGTGGTCGAAAACTACCTTCAAATGAACCAAGAAATAATAGCTTTATGTGTGTTTTATTTTACTTTACTTTTGAAACCAAAAAATAGATAACCCGTTACATTTGGACACATAAATAATGACTTTAGGAAGAAAATAAAAACTGGTGTCCACCCCGTTCGTAGAAATATCTATAATAGAGGCTGAAATATTTGGGGCTGGAAGCTGAAATTTGGCATGAAAATAGCTTGTAATCAGCGACAGTTGCGATTCAAACTTGGTATTTTAGGATTTGTTTAAAAAATTCTACCATTATTTTAGCAAGAACTGAAAAATACAATTTTCGTTGCAAAAAATTGATAAGGATTGGTATTTATGAAAAGAGTACTGTTTAGCTATACCTACCTATTTAACAATAAAGTGGTACATCCTCCATGGTACTATAGGTAGTAATTCGGGGCACAGAGTATAGACAAACTTTTGACGCCTGCCCAGGTGATATCATATTTGTTGACAAATTAATAGTTTCATAAACTGAATTAGAAAATGTTTGACTATAGTTTAGCTTCGGATACATACATATATCAGAGTCAAGGTATGTATTATTTTGATCCGTTTATCAATTACAAATGAGTCAAAACTATTTTTACTCTTCTTTGATCTCTGGTATAAACCAGTAATTTTGGTCGTGCTCTTGCAATGATAATGTTATTATTGTTAATTCCTTCTTCATTTTTGAGAAGACTACAGTAACATCAGGCTTGTTATGCCCATATCACCAGCCTGCGCTGACGTCAACTCCTATTTACATTGTGAGGCATAAGTGAGGGCTTTAACATAAAAAATATATTGCAGATAAATGTATTTAAACCATATGACCTAGTATTCAATACCGATGTTCGGTAATATTGTATTTTGTATAAAAACTACCTTTTTTCTATTAATCATTGAATCATTTACTTTTTCCTCAAATCATTTTCATTTCATTCCATTTAGTTGACAATCTTGTAACTTAAAACATCTTGCCCAATCTTAAGTAGTTTATAAAATTCATAAAGTAAATTTTTATGCTGTATTAAATTCTTTCTTTTATTTTCCGATTTTTTTAATACTAAATTTAACTTTCCTTAAATATGAATATAAATAAGCAACCATGCAACTATAATAAGCAACTATATAAAAAATGTCCCTCCACTCGAAATATTAGTTTATAAGTATCATATATAATATTTATAATATTAGTTTATAATGGTAGTCGTGTAAAACCCATTTTGAAATTTAAACATCAGCGTTGTGCAAATCATAATCATAAAAGTCAAAACATTGACAAAAAAAGTTAAAAAAGGTAAAACCTCAAAAAAAAAATTAAGAAATTTTTATTCAGTTTCACTAGTTGAAATTTAGCACTTGAGATCTTTATTCATACTGAAAGTTCTTGCGGGATAAAATATACATTTAAAATTCAATTTGACTTAAAAATCATAATTCGCGAAAAAGCGTAAAACGTATCATCATCCATTCAGCATCATTTTTTTTTTTTTTTTTTGATATTAGATTCAATTGGCTTAGGACAGAATTGTAATATTATTATTGTAATTGTAATATTATTATTTACTATTAGAGTACTATTAGAGAACAATACAGAGCCGCTCACTTGAATAGCACCGCCTTTAAATAGTATTTTTCTAAGCTCGATTTTTTTCCAAAATAATAATTATAACAAACTGGTTGTGCTTTTATAATTCACATTTCACGTATTTGCTGTAATCCTATAACCTACGTTTTCTTTAATTTTAAGGAATTAAGTACTAAACATTAAACACGAAAAAAGTCAGAAATTCAATTTCAGTTTTTGGTTCATTTGAATGCCCCCTTACAAAAATTAGATTATACACGAAAAAATTAATTCTAAAGGTATTGTTGTTTGCTTACATCTAATTTAAAAAGAAGTATTTTAAGTAAAATTTAGTAGTGGGTGCTTCCGCCCTGGTTGAGAATACATTCATATATTCATGTTCGGTAAATAATCATACAGTTTTTTGATTAGGTCCAGCGAAATACACGACTAGGCCTGTTTAATTCCATTAATTACTTCACTTTTTCTTGAATATTGCTTGCCTGATTCGTACACCTTGCGTACTAGCCATCCCCAGATGTATATGTAATAATAATAATGTTTAAGTCTGAAAAGTAAGGCAGCCAGTTCATAACCTCAAGATTTTGGCTTTCAATCCATGATTTGACGACTCTTGCTGCGTGGATTGACGTGTTGTCATGCTGGAATTTCCATTGCAAGTCTCCGAAAACATTTTTAACTTCAAGAAAAGCTTTTTCCAGCACGGCTTTGTAGGAAGTCGCATTCATTTATGCAGAGAGAAACTGGAGCTCTATTGTGCCATAATAAGAGATCGCACCCCATACCGTAACTCTATCTTCAAGACTGTGTAATCGATAGGATAGGTGCTCCTCTTTTCGAAGATCGTGGAATTAGTAATTATATCCATCAGGATATAATTGTATGCACTTTTTGTTTGTTTACAATATTTTCAGTTGCCGAAATGGCAAAACACTATTATCGACGGCAACTACCAACAGTTGCCATACATAATACCAATTATTATTTTGGTTGCGTTGCCAGCTGACAACGCAACTGAAGTTTGGTTGCCTTCCGTAATAGACCCATAAATTTTTTTTCGTTGGAAAATATAATTCTATTCCACTCTTTATTCCACGTCATAGTCGTACGGCAAAAATTAAGGCGACGTTCCTTACGGAGATTGTCTAACGGTGGTTTCTTTTTAAGTCTCAAACGTGCTGCGTGTGCTGCTTTCAAAGTAACTCCTTATCCTTGATACACCTGCACTTACGCCAGCTTTTTCCTTGATTTTGGCAGCAGAGTGCCTCAAATTCGCATATCTCAGAATAGCCCTCTTGTCAGCGGTTGTAATAGCCTTCGGTGTCACGTAAATATGTCAATATAACTTTCCGACTTCTATTACTTCCTTGTAGGTTTTAATTTTGGGTCTTTCCTCGACACTCAAGCATTTAGCTCGGCCCATTTTACTTAAAATCGATTGTTTTATATTTAATTACACACAATTACTGTAATCCGATCTGATTTATGATGACCTGCAGAAGACTTTCACACTTAAACTGATTACCACGTGAGGGGTGCTATTCAAATGGACCAAAAAAGAAGAACACATTTTTCACACATTTAAAAGAAAAGAGAGAATTAAAATAAAGGAACACTTTCATGGTTTGAAATTTTTTGTTGGTGATGGATGGAAGTAGGAGAAACAAGTAAAGTGTGTAAGTGTACTTTAAATAGTAGTCACTATTGTTAAATCATTTGGGGGACGCTATTCAAGTGAGCGGCAGTGTATTTATGGCCTCTTGCCTAAAGCGAAATTTTTGATTAACTTTATTTACTTCAGTTAATATAATTATAGATCCGAATAGCATTTTAATATTTCTGAAATAATTTTGTTAAGTCTTAAAAATAAAAAATATACTCTGATTCGTTTCAGATAATAAAATGTGTACTTATATTGGATATTTTCTACCCATCAGAACAAATAGCAATATTGCGCTGCATGAAAAACGCATCACTGATTTCAATATTCTTAACCAAACCGAGCTTATCTGAACTGTTACAAAAATCTAGACTAAATTGTGATTTAAAAGCTATATTCAACTGACCAGTCTACATTTGCCCAATAGGTTAAAATGTTTTCCTTGTTTTTTTACACAGTATGAATTTTACGGGAATAAAGGGAATATTAAAACATGTCAACAACTTTATTAAAGATTCTATCATAAACTTTAACATTGAAGCACTTTCTTCTGTGTGTACGCACAATCTCAAACACTGATAAGAACCGTTTTAATTAGCACAGTAAATAAAAAAGGAAATGTAATCAAAATTTCATTCATTCATTAGTTCGATAGGCAAGAACCTATACACAATAGGTTGGAACAAAAACCGATTATTTAATAGGTTTTCTGTAGCAACTAGGTTTTAGTACCACCCTTAATGTACTACAGTCAGTCTTTTTAAAATTTTCAATACATTTTTCTTTGTTTAATGTCAGAATTCTTATTCTTCTTATTCGAGGCTTTAAAACAGTCATGTTTGTACAGAAAAATGCAAATGTTTTAACTTTCTGTTTGAATGAATATCTCATACTTTTCTATTTTTTTCCAAGCTATCTCATAGTTTCGATCTATCTCCGAGCGCAAAGGCTTGAAAACTGGGATTCTGAGTTTAAGATTTTTTAATTCATCCGCGGAGGCATTTTTTCAACGCCGCAGTATCTTTTCATAGTCAAATCGTTTGGCTTTAATTGATTGCTACTGCAGTAATTTTCAGTAAGTTTTAGGTTTTCTTTATGCTTAAATAAGTTCCTATTGGAATTTATGTATGTTATTACATACTAAGCGAAAAAGCTCAAAAAATCTAAAAAAATGTATCAAAAAAAAAAAAAACAGAAAAAAAGCTTAAAGATAAATCATAAAAGCTACACGCATTCTATTTTCAGACTCATTCAACGAGACCTAAAGTTTAACGACGATTCCTAAGGTCACAGTTTGAGAGGCATTTACCAGACTTGTCATTTATTCTAATACTCTACGTGTTCGTCAAACATATCGAATTGAACCCGCGATCATGCGAACAATAGTTAAGGTTTGTTCGCGCTGCTTATATATAGAGGGATATATTAGTGGTATTTAGTTTTTCAATGTAGAATTTTTGATAGTACCTTTGGCATGTGTCAAACACAAAAATGCTCAGCTCATGCTCTTTCCAAGCAATTTCAATCTTGCACTTTGTTTCAGAGCTTTGCGGAAACATTAATACAAAATTTCAACGTTGGCATTTTATCGCCGGTTCCCGAAAAGCTTAATCCTGAGATGTCAACCGCTCCCATTCCATTTATAATACTTATTTCTTTACCATTGGAACAGTTCTGTTTCTTCTTTTTTCTTTAAAATGTAAGTGGGTGAGAATCGCTTTCTGTGACAGTTTTTTCTATGATGTCTGTGAGAAATAAAATGGTCTTGTAGCAAAATAAACCTAAATAAAAATAAATTCAATTTTTTAACAAAAAACTAACAAATTATTGCCACCATTTCCCTTGATAACCCGGCAGTGATCACATGACCAACAAAACCACCAACCAACAAAAAAAATCAATAAAAATTATTAAAAGTTGCTCAGTCAAAGAACAACTGCAACAGCTACAACATGTTGCAAGGAGTAAGAACAAATTCGCGCATAGATTTAAATGTTTGATAACAATTTTCTGCAACGAAATTTGATTGTTGTACCATAAATTTGCTTGTCCGTCCGCCCATCTGTCTGTCTGCCTGTGAATTTGTCTTCTCAAGAACGCGCACTTCAGCACTCACTACTCCTCCAATGTCATAACTTGAAAAAGACTGGAAATTGGAGGTAGTTGTTAACCTCCCTAGCTGCGGATGTGGTTGTCCAAACAAGGCATCTCCTGCTCGCCCTCTCCAAAGAGCAGTAACAAGGACAGGCGTTTATTGCATGAAACGCTCCATCAGTGGGACTTTGGATCTTCTAGAAGTCCAAAATAAACCCACCTACATATACATATATATAATGTCCATTGTTGCTGTGTAGATGCTGATGATGAAAATGCCTGTGTGGAGTGAGTTAGGTGCCTGGCAAATCCCTTATTGTATCCAGGGCCAGCCATGCCTCCGAATTTGTCATGGTGCCATTTCTGTCATTGGCCATATCGTAAATTTGTAATGTCTTCATATTAAAAATTTGTCATTTAATGTTTTTTATTGCTGTTTGTACATGAACACCTACAAAAAGTGCTCATGTATTCATACGAAGGGCAGAGAATGCACTTAAATTTTTAACTTGGAACACCGCTCTGCAGTAGTGTTCAAAGTTATAGCATAAAAATAAATGTCCACGACTAAAAGTTCATGGAACAGGAGAGAACTTTTTATATTCAATAATAAGCATCGTATTGAATGGTTACTCTTTAATGTCAAATCCAAATGTTCGGCTTTTAAGCCACAAAGTGTTGGAAAAACTCTATTTAACGATGTAGACTTTTTCCCATCCTTCCAAATATCTGGCCGATCAGTACAGCTCCATCTCAATGCTACACAACTTTGCTTGTATAATAAGCGGTAAAGATAAATATACACTCGGACAAACCTAATTTCTGAATTGCCAAACACCTGCCTTATGCACAAAACTCCAATTTTTAAGTAAAGTTAAATAAAACACACATAAAGCTATGGTTTCGATGAAACTTTTATTTCATTAAAATGCTTGGACCTTTCCATTATATACGAAATACAATGTCATTTAAATGACCGTCTCTGTATTAGTTGTCGCAGTGGACCCTTTTGAGGTAGTTTTCGACCACTTTTTGACACATTTCCGGCGGTATCTTGGCGAATGCCTTTGACATAGCCGTCCCACAAAAAGTCTAACGCCATCAAATCGCATGATCTTGGTAGCCAATTGTCATCGCCAAAACGCGAACTTACGCTTTCTGGAAATTTCCTATGAAATAAAGCCAACATCGGTCGAGTTGTGTGTCTTGTGTCACCGCTCCGAATTGAAATTCGGATTATTCGCCACACTGCCACTAACAGGCAGAGATGTCTGTAACGCTTCCCTTCAAATTTCTTTATAATCTTGCCAATTCCTTGCACAGTAGATCGATTATAAGGACCATAATCACCCCGTTTGGGGATTATCCACGTAAACATTTTCTTCGATGTAACCCCACAGAAAAAAGTCTACCGCATCAAGTCGCATAACCTTGGTGGTCGACTGACGTCGCCAAAATCAATCATGTTGTGTGGCTCGTGGCAGCATTTTGTTGAAACCACATATCGCCCAGTACGGCCATAGCGCACTGAATTGAAATTCGGATTATCTGCAACACTTTCACTAACCCGTTACCATGCGAAGACTCAGTTTGCAAATGAGATATAGAATTAACAATAAAAACCGAACCAAAATTCACAGAAAAACAATCTTCTCCTTCTTAGGTGGCGACTAGAATAAACATACTTATCCATTATACTTATCCATATATATTCCAAGCGCTTCGATCTTCTGCGCCTCTTTTCCAATTCGTCACACCAAGTTTCGATAGTATTTTAAAAGCCTGGTCCTTCCAACGGAGTTTGGTTACCTCTTCTGTGCCGTCCATCGAGTTCGTTATCGAAAACTTTCCGTGCCGGAGCATTTGAGTCCATCCGCACAACTTGGCCCAGCCAACACAATCACTGTATATTAATGCGTTTAACCATGTCGATGTTGTCATATACCTCATACAGCTCATTGTTTATGCTACGCCGATACTCTTCGTTAACGATGATGGGTCCATATATTTTCTGGAGTATTTTCCTCTTGAAAACTGCCAGTACTGATTCATCTGCTTGCGTCATAGCCCAGGATTCTCCGCCATATAACAAGACAGGTACAGTTGGATTTTTGTTTGTCGAGAGAGGGCTTCATCATTGAATTGGTTGCTTAGCCCATATTAACATCTGTTAGCAAGCGATACTCTCCTCTTTATCTCAATGCTGACATCATTTGTTTTGTTTACAGCGGGACCGAGGTAGATGAATTCTTCCACCACTTCAAAATTATAGTTGTCAACGTTCGCACAGCGTCCCAAACGAATACACTCTTTATTCGTTGAAACCAATATCTATGTTTTGTCCTCGTTTACGACCATACCCATTTTCGCTGCTTCCTTCTTGATGCTTGAGAAGGCTGCAGTAACATCTCGCAGTTTTCTGCCAAATAATGTCTATGTCATCTGCATATGCGAGTAACATATGGCTTTTATTAAAGATGGTACCAGTCGTATTAACTGCAGCTTTCCTCATAATCATCTCCAACAGTATGTTGAAGAGGTCGCACGATAGACTGTCGCACTGCCTAAATCCCCATTTGGTGTAAAAAGGCTCGCTAAGATCTTTGCCCATCTTTACTGAAGACTTCGTGTCAGTCGGCGTAATCCTACAAAGACGTATAAGCAGAATTTGTCGTGGTGTAGATATCTGGTCAGTTGTTGATTTACCAGGCCACACTAAAGCCACACTGATAAGGTCCAATCAGGTCAGTTAGTTAGCTTTAGTACACAGTACACTCAAATTCCAATCATCGGGCATGTTTTCCTGGAGCTAAGTCTTATTTAGAAGCTGATTCAGGCTGTTTAACAGCTCATCGCCACCAGTTTTAAACAGCTCTGCTGGCAGGCCATCTGATCTCTGTTTGGCTCGGAGCTGAGCAATTTATGACATCGTCGATAATTGCGGCGATTTCCTCACTCGTGCTGCCATCCGGACCTAAGAGCTTAGAAAAATGCTCTCTCCATAGTTGAAGCACACTCTGCGTATCTATGACCAGATTTCACTCGCTGTCCTTACAGGAGGGAAGACCTGTTCCATACCCTGTACTTCTTATCTTTTGGTAGAATTTTCGGTGTTCACCTCTATCCCTGTGCCTTTCTATTTCCTCACTCTTACGCTCTTTCCACAACCGCTTCTTCCGCCTAAAAAGTTGATGTAGCTCTCTTCTCTGCTTCTTGTAGCGTTCCCTAATTGTAGCGTTCCCTTTTCCTTAGACACTAAGCAACATCCTTCATCGTACCAGGGCTTGTCGGGGCGCGATTACTCATACCCAAGTATGGTTTTTGCAGCAGTTGCCATAGAATGCGCAATATATTGCTCCTGTGCCCCAGGAACATCAGGATCAGGGGCATTTAGTTGTAGTAGTTGAGGGATTTTAGTGGAGTGGACTGTGGCTATCTCAGGAGTATGCAGCCTAGCGACGTCGAACTTTCTTTGTGTCTGGTTACGAACATTTTTCGTTCTGCTTGATCTCGTGCGTACCTTAGCTGCAACCAGGTGGTGATCCGAGTCAATATTAGTACCACGAATCACACGCACGTCCATGACACCAGATGCGTGCATTCCATCTATTATCACATGATCAATCTGATCCTTGTGGATGCCTTTCCACTTACTACCATATTACGCATCGCAGCGAACGAATCCGTTTTCGGAGGTGCTACCGTGTACACTGAATTTCCCGACTGTTGGACTAAAAACATCTTCCCTTCCTACTTTGGCATTAAAAGCTCCCAGAACAATTTTAATGTCGTGGCCAGGGCAGTGGTCATATGCTTCTTCTAAGCACTCATAAAATGTGTCTTTGGTCTCCTCGTCTTTCTCTTTCGTCGGGGCATGTGCACAGATCAACGTAATGAAAAAGTATTTCGCTTTGATGAGGATAGTGACTATACTTATAGGGTTAAACCGCGAGGCAAGGTGCTTCAATCTTTAATCTTTCCAACAACAAATCCATATGCGAATTCATGCCTTTCTGCGTGGCAGCTTTAATAGATGTCACAGTTTTTACGCCGAGTACATCCTTGTCCTGTCCATCGCACCTCTTGGATGGCGGTAATGTCAGCTTTATATTTATCCAGGACGTCCGCTAGTCGGGTAGAGACAGCTTCTTTGTCAAAGTGAGGGAATTCCAGTGCATATCCTTAAATTATGGTAATTATAACATTTGCGGGGGTCGTCAACATTTCGGGGGTACGTTTTATTATTTTCATGATAATTGTAATTTAAGATGAGCGGCTTATCAGGCCACTACAGAAAAACAATAAGCGAAGTTAATATAAATAATCTACTTAATATATAATGCATAACATATAATATATAAAATATAATATGTATAATACGAGTATATGATATATAATATATATAGGTATATAGTATAGTATAGTATATATATACATAGCAAATAATACAGAATAGATAACGCAAATTTTCTACTTTACTGAACTGGTTTTTAAATTAATATTTTGTTTCTGGTAATGTGGTACAATATTCCACATAAAGCAACTAGGATGTTCCACATTAACTTCCGATTTTTCAAAATAACGATTGTTGAAATGTCTCAGATTTTCATTCATAAAATATACTTTTTGTAATATGTTCAATTAAACAATCTATCAACAGACACATACAGTTCTATCGGATGAAAATCTTATTAATACTCTTTCGATGCGAGCCAAAAAAGGAAACTGCGGTTCCACAATACCCGAAATTACTCTACTTACTTGTTTACCTTAGAATGTACCCTACAGCGTGCAGTGAGAAAGCCCATCAATTTAAATCCCAAAGCAGACTTTATTTTCATTTATTCCGTCATCTGAAATCTCAAAATGTTATCTAACTTTTACTAACAAATGGCTCTTCCATATCATTCATATTTTCAGTTAAATCTAAAAATTTGAACACAACTGTTATGACGCTTAACCTTTTCTTGAAAGATCTGTTTAACATGTTCACAGAATTAAAGAAAAAAGGTAGAAAAATTATTACGCTTAACATCGCATATAAATGTAGAAGTGTATATGCATGCCTTGATGAAGACCAAAGTATAACAGGAATGCTAAAGAAGATGAGGATGAGGTTGATGGTAGCGGCGACGATGGAAATGGTGTTCTCGCTGCCCTGCTTTTACCAAATTTTTAAAAAATTGCTTAAACAAGCACAGAAAAGGGTTACGAAGAAAAAAAAAAGAATTGATGGTGATAAAATTTATGTTATCGTTGTCAACGTTTATAAATTGAATTTGGAGTTTTTACCACGAACCTCAGAATATTCAGTTATTTCATTTAAATATAATTTAAAACCTGACATTTACTAAATCCTACCTCTTTTCCCTATGCTTTCTTTGCAGTTTTCACCAACAATAATTCCTTTGTTGTACTCCTTTTTACTTTTGAAGCATATTAACCTGGACATTTTACTATAAACTCTTGGACAAAATGGTTTTGGTGTTGAATGGTGTGCTACAGGATGATTGTCCTATGGATACCACAAGCCTGTTCATGCAACATCCTGTATACAGAGATTATGCCCAGCAATTGTTATCGATACCAACAAAATCCGTTGGCCCGGTAGGTTTGCTATACGTGGGTCAACGTGAAATGGCCGCTGCAGCTCCACATGATAAGAACATCAATATAGTTGGCACGGATGATGCCACCACCTGCATTATTGTCGTGGTCAGACACTCAGGTAAGCATCTCTCTAGTGCCACAATAACAAAAGGATATCTAATATCCTTTACAGTCTTTGTTAACGAGCTGTAAAAGAAAATTTTCTTTTCTTACGTTAAATTGGCTTCATTTTACTTGCATTTTATGATTTACCATAAACAGATAAAATAGTGTCTGAAGACACTTTTCTTTTATATTTTAATTGAATCTGCATTCTTATTCGTATCCTTTTCTCATTCCCTTTTATTTATTTTTTTTTACATTTTCCTGTAACTTAGGTTCAGGAGCTGTAGCATTGGCTCACTTTGATGGCACTGGTGTCGATGAAGCTGTGTGCACCATGGTCGCCCGTGTGCAAGAGTTGGCCCTGGGTTATCCGGAAGGACGTATTGAGTTGCAATTAATTGGTGGCCATCGTGATCCCCAAGGCTATGGCGAAGAAGTCTTCTACAGTATAATGCGTAAGTAATATGATAATAGTTGATTTGAAACAAAATTTGACTTTTTTTGTGCATAAGCACCAACATATAAAGGACACGTCCATGTGTGAAATCGCAAATTAATTTCTTTTTCATTAGAATTTGGTAAAGAAACTGAAGCAATATAACAATCTAATAACTTCCCTTAGTCACAAGGGCGGTCCAAAACTACCCGACGTATCAAAGAAGATACAAAGAAGTTGAGAAAAATGTTCTTTATTTTTCAACATAATCTCCTTTTAGGTCGATACACTTTTTCCAGCAATATTCAACAGTTTCTGTCTGAATAGACAGACTCACTTAGACTATATAGTCCATTGTAATATCACGGAAACTAGATATGGATTTCCCTAGTTTCACCCATCCTGAGCGGCTCAAGATGCTCTTAAGTCGGACAATATCTATATTGTCCAGATCTCCTAGGTTCCTAAAGAAATAAGAGCCCAGTGTTGATCCCAGCCTGTGGACCAGGGCGGGGCAATTGCAGAGAAGGTATTCTATGGACTCCTCCTGCTCTTCATCCCTGCAACTCCTGCAGAAGTCACTAGTCGCAATCTTCAGTCTTACTGCATGTCTTCCAATCAGACAGTGTCCGGTCATGACGGATACAATCAATGAGTATTTACGGTTGTCCTTAGTTTTGCCAACTCGTCTGCTCTGAATTTCCCTGGTACGTCCCTGTGGCCCAGCAACCACACTTCCTTAATGACCAAAATTTCAGCCTGATAAACACTATAGTGATCAGGTAGTCTTCTTGCTATATTTAGTCCTAGGTCCTTGGAGTAGACGCTGAAACCTGATTATTTAATTTTGAGCCGCCAGTGTAGAGTCAACGTACAGTCTTGTACCAGGAGTTCTACATTTCCACGTATCTCTATCTGCTATAAGTAGATGGTACTTCTTGCCGAACGTTGGTTCAGCCAGAGTGTAGTCAATAGTACCTTGTATGTCAGTCACCATATTAAGGATCACACTGTGAACGCAACCAGTTTGACCACTGTGGTAGCTGTCCTAGTCTTACTGCCGAAGCTGCGACTGTCTGCACACTAATTATGTCCAGGGGTAGTAAATGCAAAATTACAATTAGTGCATCGGCTGAGGTGGTGCGGAGCGCACCAGTGATGCACAGACTAGCCATCCTTTGGACCCTTTGGAACATTCCATCAGACGATGACTCCATACAACATTATCGGTCTTACTACTGCAGTATACAACCAGTGAACAATGCGAGGCTTTAATCCCCATTGTTTCCTTATTGCCCTCTTGCACACATATAGCATTGCTGTGAACTTTTCGCCCTGTCCAGAATGTTAAGTTTGAAATTCAGCTTCCTGTCCAATAATACACCAAGGTATTTTGCACAGTCCGCGAAAGGAATTTCAGTACCTCCCAGGGAGATAGGATCCACAGGTGGAATCTTGTACCTCCTGGTGAACAGAACCACCTCTACATTGTTGGCAAATCTTTTACCAGCGAGCCATTTTTGAAGTTTGCAAATAAAAAATAGTCCGAGGGAGCTAAATCTGGCGAATAAGGTGCATGATGAAGCAATTCGAACTTTAGTTCATTAATTTTGGCATTGTTTTGATGAAACAAAATAATTTCATCACCTAAACGCTGCAATAAATTAGCAATTAGATAATCAATAAAAATGATTTCATGCGGATCCCATAAACCATTTTTCAAATGCCTATCATTTTAGCTAGCTCACGCACTCTCAGCCGACGATCATCCAATACCATTTTGTGGATTTAGTTAACCGTGACTGCCGTGGACACCACAATTGGTCGACCGCTACGGCGTTCGTCTTGGCAGCTCGTACGGCCTCGTTTAAACTCTGCTACGCAATATTTTACAATCTTAAAAAATGAAACAGACTCTCCCTGAGTAGAATCTAACTCAGCTTTAATATTGGCTGGTCTAAGATCTTTCTAATGGAAATATTGATTTACATAGTGGTGACCCATTTTTTCCATGTTTACAAATTCACTGAGATCGATTACTTTTGATGGCTCAAATGAAAATACTAAACAACGTGGCGCCTTGAAACTTAAAACATATATTTTAAAAGGTTGCCATTTTTCACCAAGATATTTTTTTTCAAACTATAGGCACCATCTATACGCTAGTTTTGAACTTGTACGAGGTAACATTTTTTAAGGAAATAGGTCGGAAGAAAAATTCAAATGCATTTTTAAATAGATTTACAGTAATTGATTACGCAACTTATGACAATTGAAATAAAATTGAAAGAAATTTGAAATATTTGAAATATCACTGGAATTGTCAGTCAGTTTGAAAATAGTTTGGTCCAATTTAAATGTAGTTTCATTTGATTTGAAAACTATTCTGTACAATGGGAAAACTCCAAATTTGTATTAACTTCACCCGATGTAGTATTAATTTAGATGTTCCCCTTCCCTGTCAACTACCACATTTCAATTAACAAATAAGTAGTAACATTATTGAACAAATACTGAAGGTATTTATTTTTGTAGAGGTGAGAGTTCGAGCATTGTGCGAACAAGATTTTCCTACCCTGCCGATTTTCGTCACTTGTCACTCCTGCAATGAATCGTGTCATTTCCAATGTAGACTGACAGAGATTAGTGCACACGATGGTCGCTGGTTCTATCCCCAATACAGCCACTTACGTAATCGAAAAGTCAAGTAAATGCTTCTTAAACTGCGACGTTCAGAATCGTCGTTAAACTGTAGGTCCCGCTGAATGAGTCCCACCATAGGATACGTGTAAGCTCATTCAATGTGAGAAGCTCTCCCATATCCCATTCATGGAATGCAAGAGAATTTGTTTTTTAATATTTCGACTTTCGACATTTTTTCCTTAACTAACTTCTTAAAAAAAACTATATAAGGATTAGGATAGATCTTTCACAAATTTTCACTTTAATTAAATAAAAATGAAGATTATTTAAAAAATGTGAAAAATTTACATTTTAAGTTCAAGACAAGTTTTTCCTACTGAACCGATTTTATCCAATATTAAGCTTAACCTATCTCTGAGCATGACTGAGACATGAGACATTTTCGTGTAAAGTTTCAAAATCCCAGTATCCTAGTTGAAAGCGTTCCCCGTCCATCGTTTTTATATCGTTTATACAGAAACCCAGACGGGTCAACTGACATAACTAAGAGAAAATACAGAAGTAGGCGCTCGAAGTGCTACCAACTCCACGTTGCTGTAGCGACCAAATAACTAATGACAGTGCGCTCATTTTTTGATAAGCTTCAGTTTGTACATGCCTGCAGTTACATGCCTACGGAAACATATCGTTATAAGTTGCAGTTAAAAGAAAGTTATCGAAATGAAGTTCAAACACAACATTGTTAATGAGCTGCGATATTTACGTGTGAATAAAATGTTCTTGTGTCGGGCCATTACACATTACAATTATAATGGTTTCATAAAAAACGTCATAAAGGCGGACGTCCAAAAACAGCGACATTGCCAAAAATAGGCCGAAAGATAAAGGCCAGAATTTAATGTAATCCACAACAAAGAGCAGTTCAATTATAGAAAAATTTCATTGTGCCTGTTTGTAGCATCGGGCACATATTAAAAAAAACCAACTGCCATTAAAGCCCTTTAAAATGCAAAAAGTACACAATTTAACACCACGATGTTGAAACACTTGTACGTTGGTGAAGAGCTTACAAATTTGATCTTTCTGACGAAAAAAATGTCTGCGGTTCAACAATACGTAAACCAGCAAAGCGATCGTGTGTGGTTAAAATGCAAATTAAAAAACAATTCAGACCGGCGAACTGGTCTGCGGAACTAGGTCCTGCATCAGTGATATTTTTGCCGTTCATTTTCTTTGAACAGGGCGTATAGGTAAACCAACAAATCTACCGTGAAAAGATTAAAAAAAAAAATTTTAGCAATTCGATAAAAACCATTAGATGTCTCAACAAAACTCGGCACAATCCCATAGAGCCCGCAAAATCCAATTTTTACAAGAAAAGGTTCCCAGTTTAATTTATTCCCAGTTGGATTTTTTCTATAGTCCATTCAGAAGGGGAAATCTTCGATTAAAAATATGAGGCGATTAAAGCCGTAAATACTGCTCTTCCCCGAGAATGGGACAAAAGACCGTCAAGACACGTTCGTGCAGCGTGTGAAGCCTTTCCGGACAAACTCCATGCTATTATCGGCGCCAATGATGAATACGCCAAGAAATAATATATTTTTCTTAAAATTTGAAATGTTTTTACGATGCACTGCACTTTAAAAAAAATTTGACAAAATTACAACATTTTTAATTATTAACACTGTGTATTCTGAAAATGGTCAACAACATACTATTCTGTGAAATACAAAAGGGCTTCACTTTTTAATATTTTGTAGGAAAACTAAAAACCTAATGAAATGATAAATACAGTATCTGTTTCACATCTTATTTTTGGGGACCTATGACAAGAGTTGTTGGCACATATAACTAGCGCGCACATGATCATGGGTTCGAACACCACCACCAGAACAATCAAATCTTTCATTGAGCGGACGATTACTTTGGGTAATCAATTAAACGGCAAGCAAAATAAATTCTTCTTTCGAAATGGGTCTCCTTTAGTAAGTTTAAAAATGTAAAGCGGATAAGCTCACTGGATGTGTGTAAAATATAGAGTGCAAAGGAATCAGGTTTTTATTTAAACTCTAAATTGTGGCAAAACGGTGGTTATTTATAAAGTTGCCATTTTCAAAGCAATTTGTAGCTCAGCAATATTTAATGCGTAATTATAAAAACCGCCACTGTACTAAATTCCAATTTCTTGTAGAAGTTCAATATTTTCTATAAATGTTTTCTTTGATTTTATGCACAACAAACAATCAAAACTCAATTTAACATTTTGATTTTAAGATGACGGTATAGGTTGCGTAGTAAAAAAAACGTTTTTTTTTACATTTCGTGAGTTACGCATGTTCGATTTTCGCATTTTTTTTTTGTTATGTTGGTACACATGTCTGTTATATATGTTGACAATATCAGCCATTTTGGATTGTCAGTTTGTTTTTGACAGATAAAAAGGTTAGTCGTGCTTTGGTGTGCTCTTCGATTTTTTACTATTCGAAAAAATGGATCAAAGAAACTGTATTAAGTTTTGTGTAAAATATGAAATTAAATGTGCAAGGAAATTTGAAATGTTGACTATGGCATTTGGCGAGTCTACTATGAGCAGAACACAAGTTCGATTGTGGTATAACCGGTTTAAGGAAGGCCGAGAAGATGTCAATGGCGATGCTCGTCCTGGTCGCCCGAGCACATCAACAACCGCTGAAAACATTGAAACAGTGAAGAAAATGATTTTGGATAATCGTCGAATCACTATTAGAGAGGTTGCTGATGATGTTGGCATATCGTTCGGCTCATGCCAAGCAATTTTTACGGCTGTTTTAGGCATAAAACGAGCGGCAGCGAAGATTGTTCCAAAACAGCTAAATTTTGAGCAAAAAGAACGTCGCATGGACATCGCTTAGGAGCTGTCAAACGTCGTCAACGACGTCGTCATAACTGGTGACGAATCATGGGTGTGTGGCTATGACATTGGAAGCGTACAGAAGAGCCAAGACCGAAAAAAGGACGTCAAGTTCGGTCAAATGTGAAGGTTTTGCTCACTGTTTTCTTCGACTGCAATAGCGTGGTGCATCATGAATTCTTGCCACAAGGTCGTACGGTCAATAAGGAATACTACCTTGAATTTATGCGCCGTTTGCGCCAAGCAATTCGTCAGAAACGCACAGAATTGTGGAAAAACCAATCATGGATTTTGCACCATGATAACGCACCAGCTCACACATCGATGCTTGTGCGTGAGTTTTTGGACAAAAACAGAAACGCAATCATGCCTCAACCACCGTATTCACCGGACTTGGCCCCCGCTGACTTTTTCCTCTTCCCAAAACTGCTAAAATTGCAACAGTTGCTGCAATATCCCAACGAGTGTTGGCGGCAATACATAACATTGATCCTTTTAGGCTTTGGTACTCGTCATTGTTTTCAATTGACACAGATTCGGATTACCTGTAAGAAGGTTTTAAAGTACAGGTTTGGCATCTTGAAGCTCAAACTGCTTCTGTCAAATTAAAAAGCTGTCATTGTCTCTCGTTACCTCCATTCCTAGACAACAAGATATTGGACCGAGGTTATTTAATTTAATTTATCTATTCAGGATTGTAATTTTAAGCCTTAAGGCCGATTTGATTAAATTACAATATTACAAAATATCTTCTCCATAATTCAATAAGAAATGCTTTAAACAACTTTACAATACTAGTGTTATAAAAATGTTGTGTATATTAATAGCAGAAAAATATTACTTACAATATGACAGTTACTTATTAGAAGTTTTCACGTCGTACAAGGTGTATTCAAAAAATAAGGCGAATTTTCCTACTTCGCGGGTACATTCGTTATGTTGGTACATTCGTCCCGAAGATATGTTGACGATTTTATCCATATAGCATGTTTAGCTTTGTTTGTGAGAGGCATATTCGGTTTTTATTTCCTCATCGTCGCAAAGGAAAGGAGGCCTTTCATGGGTCCCTTCAACCTTGAGAACAGGAAAAAGTCGCTGAGGCATGATAACGGTGTTGCTTTTGGCCAAATAATCTTTCACAAGCAAATAAGAGTGAGTAGGTGTATTATAATGATGCAAAAGCCATGAATTTTGTTTCCACATTTCCGGGCGTTGTTTTCGTATTGCTTCACGCAAATGGGGCATAACTTCAAGGTAATATTCCTTATTTACCGTACGACCTTGTGGTAAGAACTTTTGGTGCACTACGCCATGGTAATCGAAGAAAACTGAGCAAAACCTTGACATTTGATGGAATTTGGCCTGGCCTTGGAAAAGTTCAGGAGAGTCAAGACCAAGGCTCTCCTGAACTTTTCCATTGGGACGATTGGGCTTTGGTTTCCATGTCATAACCATATACCCATGATTCGTCACCAGTTATGACCCTTTTAACCAAATCTGGATCATCGTTGATGTCTTCCAACAATTCCTGAGTGATGCTAATGCAATGTTGTTTTTGGCCAAAATTCAGCAATTTTGGAACGAACTTCGCTGCCACACGCTTTATGCCCTAAATTTCCGAAAAGATTGTATGGTGTGAGCCAACCAATATGCCGACATCCTCAGCAACTTCTCTAATTGTGATTCGACGATTCTCCATAACAATTTTCTTCACTTTGTCAAGTAAGTGGACTCTGGGGCGTCCTGAGCGAGCGTTGTAATTCACATCTTATCGACCTTCTGTGAAAAGCTTGTGCCACTTGTAAACATTTTTTGACTTAGAGTACTCTCACCGTATGCTACTGTCAACATTTCAAGTGTTTTTGAGCACTAAATTCAATTTTTTATACAGAAAATCGCCGAACACACAAAACACTTGTCTTATTTAAGCCTCTCACAAACAAACTAAACATGCTGTATGGATAAAAACGTCAACATACGAGTATCTTCGAGACGAGTGTACCAACATAAAAAAATAATCGAAAGTCGAATGTGACGAATCAAAGAGAAAAAAAGGCTTAAGCGAATAATTATAGATGAGGAATATCATTGAAATACGCAAGAAGTCTCTTTTTGTAAATGTTTTGGGATGAAGAAAAAAATTTTAATGTGTTTAGAAGTTTGTTAAACTGCCTGGCTACTCTTACTTGAAAAGATCTGCTCATATAACATTTTGTGTTATGAATAATCAATTGATTAGTGCGAATTGATCGAGTAAATTTAAATAATTCTGCAAGAAACAGCGGTGATTGATTTTTAATAAAATTAAAAAACAAAAGCAACGAACGAATAACTACAAAATTACGAAAAGAACAACCCAGAAATTGTATCACAAACGGAGACACGTGCACAATTCGACGAAGATGGAACATACAACTGGATTTTCATTATATTGCTTTTAACTGTACCGGCATATATTTCGATACAATAATTTATATGTGACATTATTAAACCATGTACTAGTTTTCGTTTAACATGAAGCGGAATTATTAAATCAGACCACCGAAGGGTCCTATTCGCACGCGAATCTACTGTATCAGTATGCAAATCAAATGAGAGTTTATAATCAATTATATACACCCAAACATTCAATATTGCGCACAAATTCAATAGCTACCCCAAAGTTATTAAAAAATAAATATTTCATTATTACAAATTTTGAGTTTAGTAGACTTTCTATGAACCGATGTGCATAAATATTCGCAGAAGCTACGACTAAGTCATCAGCATACACCAAAATATAAACACTTTATGGAAAACTTAATCTTTTATTTGTGCCAAACATGTCTTTGTTATTTTGAATTCAGGCAGAGAGTGAAAAATATTATAAAAAAAACTTAATGTTATACTGACAACAAAATATTCCCAGGTAAAAATATCGTAGACGCAAATGTCCTGGAAATTTAAGCTAAGATAGAGGAGATTCAATATTCTCAATACTAAAAAATGGGGAAATTCACAAAATGTTAAAATTGAGCATTCGCATTCTGCATGGGAAATAGCTTGGCAAGAAAGTAATTTCGTTTTTTTTTCTTTGCTCAAAAAATTAATTTTAATCTGCAATATAAGAGCCATTTTTAAGGTGGCTTTCTGATCTCAGATTAGATACTTTGCAACAAAATGGTGCACCAACTAGTTTTTCAGGTCCTCACTTGCATTGCAGAATTTTTCTTTCAAATCAATTTGCCGACTCCAGAATATATGAAAATTTGAAAATGTCAGATCAAGGTTATATGGTGGATGCGACATTCCCCCTCTTACATAAAAGCTCCAATATTTTTCGCCGAATCTTCAAAAATATTTAAGACCTAATGTTGTCATGGTGGAGAATCACACTTTTACGATTAACAAATTCAGACCTTTCTTCTATTAATACATCAACAAAACTTCAGCAATTATTGGCAATAAACCTCCGAATTTATAGTTTAATTCCTTGGAAACAGTTCATATCAAACCACTTCCTCAAAATCCCACTAATTTGACAAACTTTTTTGTGCAGTTCAGCTTTTGATGAAGTTTTATCTTGCTTGGTTGACGATTCGTTAAAAAAAGAGGAAAAGATCAGTGACACTTCGTTTCCTCGTGAAAAAAGTTAGCAGCATTGCCAATTTACGTTTTTATATTATCATAATATTTTCGATAACATATTTGTAAAAATTACGTTTTTTTCTCTCTTTTTACATTACAATTTATTATTATTTCACAAGACTGCTAGTATATTAACGAAAATATTATGATGTAAAAATAATATTTATTCCGATTCCAGTATTGGAAACCATCAGAAAAGTAATTGGCAAAGCCGTTCAAGAATAATTTCCCGCGAAAAACATGAGAAAATTTAAGCTTCAAATTTCAGCACTATTTTTTTTTATATGGAGTTTAACCGCGAAAAGTCAGCATATACCATACCAGACTTAAGCCAAAAATGCAAATACTTATCCGCTTTGTTAAATATATATCGTTTAGTTTTGTTCAGAACCAAAATATTAAGATTTTTGAGAAGTCCAAGCGGTTTCAAAATGATTTTCAACGATTTTTTGTTTTTTAATGGTTTTAATAACAAGCCTCTCTGCAACTTCTCCAAGAGGAACATGTCGATCTGACTCGGTAATGACTTTGATTTCGTACTCATCAATCCCATTTATCCAAACGCTCCGATGGTTCTTTCTGAACGTGAAATGAATAGAACTGAATTTCGTGAAACAATTTTGTCATGTGCGTTCTATTAAGGCAGCCAAACCATAAAAGTCACAACTTTTTCGGTATGGCGAAAATGTTCTTTTTGCGCCTCCATAGTCACAGCGTGAATTAAAAGAAAACTGACCATGTGAAAATGTAGTCAGCAAACACACCAGCAGATTCGTTTGGCAGATTTAAATGTGTTTGAGAAATCTAGCAAAGTTTTAGCATGCAAATTTAACTTAATTATCCACAAATAGAGTTAAGTCTGTCTGATCTATTGTCCGCTTAACATAAAACTAAATCAGCTTTTCTAAAACATTTCGAAAACTACAAAAGCATGAAAAAACGAAATTGTTTTCCTGGGATTTGTCTTATACAGAATTGTATTTTTTCCTTGCCTTCCAGAATCATTCCACAAACATCATCTAGAAATTGACCTTACTCAAGCCTGCGTTGGTGAATTAAACTCAATTATGCGCGGTGATATCAGTTTCCCTATAATTTATGGCATTGGGGTGAACATTAAGACGGGTGAAATATTCCCAGCCACTTTCCCCGAGAGAGGGCCAGACAGAGAGCTACGTGATGCCCGTAATTTTATGGGAGCCCAAACGGTAACGACTACAATTTTTTGTAAACTAACATCAAATATTGGCTATCTGTTAATTTCTACATCGTTTTTTCAGGTTCTAGATGTATACGATGCTTCTTTGGGTCTTTTACGCATTGGCCCATTCAATTATGATCCTTTGAGGGGAGCTGATTTATGGCTGTCACAAACCGATGAGTTTTTACTGCAACATTTGTCTACCAGTCCCGATGTTGAACCACCACATTTTGCCCATCATGTAGGTGTAGCTTACTAATAACTTCCAATATTTTCGATATATTAATTATTTATTTTATCCTTCACATCGCTTTAGATGAGGGCCACCATAAAATTCATACAAGAGAATCAATTTCCCGCTATCACGGTATTCCGAGACAATCGACCTCGCTATTATAGACGCGATGAAACTACGGGCTGCTGGACACTGGTTAGATATTAATTTACATGTTTCCCTTTCCTACTTTTTGTGTTAACACCTTATTCAAGTGCTGCAAACTTTCTTGTAATAGCTATTTTGAGTTTAAACGTACGTTTCGTAACATGTTGCCGCAACATGGTTTAGCTGAAGAAAGTGACGCCATATACAGGACAATGTGTCTATTCTAAATTGTTTCTCGAAACGTGTCTTTAGTTAATTTCGTTTTATATATTTTTTTATCTTTATTATTTGTAATGAAATTCCTGTAGTTCTTTAGAAAGATTATGCGTTTTTTTGTTTCCACTCCCATATGAAGTTCATGTAATTTTGTTTTCTAATAGTTGTTTTTACTTTGTTGTATATACCACCTCTGCTTTGGTTTATTTGCCTTCTCTTAATACTACTATCTTGTCAGATTATTTGTAAAATGAATAAATCAAATTGAATTGAATTTAATATACCCATCATCTGTTCTTTTTTATCTCTACTTTAAGATTTTAGATTGAAAATCATTTGTAATGAAATAAATTGAGATCTACTGCTTCTTATTTCGGTATGCGCCTTAAAGAAAACACACACACACACAAAAACAAAATGGATTTATGAAATTCTTTAAATCAAATACACAAGACACACACACTCACTCTCTAATTGCTCGAATTGTTTAATTTAACTGAAAATTTATTTAGTAAAATGTATAAGAATTTATTAACCGTGTATTAGAAAATGAAATGAAACCTAAAAACAAACACCCACACTCTCAAAAAGTTTATATACATATACAAAAAAAAAAAGAATTTATTATCAAATAAACAATATCAAAGAACAATATGCCGAATTTTATTTTCTAATAAATGCAAGGACTTTGAGGAATTGAGTGAAAATGCCTAAGGAGATGTTTTATAGTTATGGCTGTGTGATCCTAAATTGACTTTGAACTGAACATAGGTTGATAAAAGAAAGTTCTTTCTGAAGAGGGGGTTCGAATCCATTTTTGGTAGTGAAAAAATGATTTACACATACTTTTTCTATATTGAAAATGTCTGCGGTCAAATTTTCTACATGATCGTTGGATAGTCTACAACCATAACGGTAATATAGTACTAAACCCCTACGTCCATCATTGTCCTCTACGAAATGTACAAACAAACCTGTATAGCAACAAGGCAACTTAACTTCTGATGAAACAAAAGAAAAAGTAAGCTTCCTATGATATATGCTTTACGGAAAAAACTTTTTTGCTTTTCGATTGATGTCAAAGAAAAAAAAACATACAAAAGAAACAATAAATATGTGATAAAGCAATCAAATACATTGACATCACAAACGAATTGATAAATTAAACATAAATAATAAGTGATTAATAATAAATTACACATTACAAATTGTTAAAAAAATGTAGGTGTACGACAATGACAAAAATCGCATTGCTGTGAAAATAGCAGCGACTAATTTAAATTAATGCCGCTTCCAATATTAGTTAAAATACATACCAGCAAAAAATCTATGATATTTATTCGAAGAATTGCAGAAACTGATTCAAAGAATATTCTTGAAATTAAAGTTAAATTAGCATCGGCAATTCGTTTGCCTCAAATTTTGTGGTCTCTACCACATAATGAGATTGAAGTGAGTTGTTATTAGGTGCATAATAAGTTCCCGGTATTTGCCAACAGATGACGCCAGCTGTAAGTGAAGTCGATTCTCTTCTAACCTAAACGTCATCAACCAAGCTTAGGCATATGGTAAACATACCACCTCGACACAATAGTGATTTTTTTTGACGTCATATTCTCTTGGTTGTATGAATATGTATGATTTTCTGTCAAATAGCCGCCATATGCGGAAAGTATTGATTTTCTTCTTTCAATCAAAGAAAACAGAGTCTGAAGCTTTAAGGGAAACAACGTGTCGAGATTGGTTCCGCCGCTTTATAGACTGTGATTTTGATGTTGACGACCGTTCACGTGAAGGAAGACGAGAAACTTTAGAAGACACTGAATTGACGGAATTGTTGGATGGAACTTAGGTTCCTTATGAGTTGAAGCCAAGGGACGTTGAACGTCGTTTTTTCACCTGTGAACAACTGCTTCAACGATAAAAAGAAAGAGGTTTCTTCATCGTATTGTAACGGGTGATGAAAAATGAATTCATTATAGCAATCCAAAGAAAAGAAATTCATGGGGGCTGTCCGGTCATCATGCATCTATGTCTTCGCCTCGGCCGAATATTCACGCTGCGAATGCGTTCCGCTTTTGGTGGAACTAGGTAAAGTAAACCATCATTGGGGACAATAGGCGAAGAGGCACGAAAAAGTGATTCTTCAGCATGACAACGCACGGCCTCACGTGGCCAAACCCGTTAAAACCAATCTGGAAACGCTGAAATGGGAAGTCTTACTCCATTCAACATATTCTCCAGATATTGTGCCGCCCGATTACCACTTGTTTCGTTTGATGGCATATGGTCTGGCTGACCAGCAGTTCCACTCATACGACGACATCAAGGAATAACTAGATTCGTGGATAGCCTCAAAAGATGAACAGTTTTACCGTGACCGAATTTGAGCTTTGCCAGAAAGACAGGAAAAAGTAGTAGCTAACGATGGGCAATACTTTCAATGAATCATTTGGACACATGTTTTCATAATACAGTTGCACCTAATAACACAATAATACGTTTTGTTTATAACATTCGAAAATGTGTATACATATCCGGTTATGTCAAACGCTTTTATTTGTTTGTTTGACTTGCAATTTAAAGCCTTCCAGCCAATTATGTGTTAATTACAATATGCAACAATTCACATATGAAAAAACTTAATAAAAATTAAGTACTAAATTTTTGAAGATATATTTTAAAGATAATGTGATTATTAAAGACATAAACAGGGAAAAAAGGCTAATTTAGAAGTAAATCGGTATAACCCTATAAATATAAAATAATCGGTATATAATAAGGGCTCCTCACAATTTAATTGAAAACAAAATTGTACTGGAAAGTCTGAAAGCTTTGTAAGAATCAGGATCGTGTTGCTCTCACTATAAAAGCAAGACCTCAAATCGATATAATTTTTAAAACTACAACCCAAGAAACATGTTATATGTTCACGACGCCTCAGTGAATACAAATATCCCATAACTCTATTACACGCCATCTGCATTTTCCTCGTATTCTGTTTATTTGTGCCCCAATACAAAAAATACTAGGTATGATGCAAGCATGAACTAATTTATCCTTAACCGATCTGGGCAACACTAAATCAGTTTTACAAAAACTTCAAAGTGAATAATATAAATGCCGGACTACATTATTGACATGATAGTTAAAGTTTACTTTTTCGTCTAAAACTACTCCCAAACAATGTACACTATGGACAACTTCAATATGTGTGCCACGACAACACAAACTCATGTTTAAATCATGATTAGAAAAAAAAGCATAGCTTTTGTTTTTGGAATGTTGATTGAGACTTTATTTCGCTCCGTCCACAAGCAGATCAAATTTAACGCATGATTAATATTACATTGCAGGACATCAGCAAACTAATATTCCCCCATAAAGAGCAGTTGTGCAACATCTGCAAATGAATAGGAAATGCATGTGTCACCAAGGCTACTAAGCACGTCATTAAAGTGCAAAATAAAAAGTATTGGACCACGTACCGAGCCTTGAGGAACATCACTTTGGACAGGTAAAACAGAAGACGGCGAACCGTCGACAACAACAGACTGACTCCTATCACATAGATATGATGAAATCAATCGACAGATATTAACGTCGAAAATATAACTTATTAAACAAAACACCTTGGTCAACACGATAAAATGCTTTTTCCAAATCCGAGGACAATAACACACAAAATTTTGGTCATACACTTCTTTCCTTATGGTATCAGCAAAACCAATAAGTATTCCAGCGGTATTCCTATAATTTGGAAATCCACATTGGCAGTCATTCAGCAACGACTCACTTTCAATGAAACACAATAACTGACACTTTAAAATGTGCTATAAAATTTTTGACAATATGGGAGCTAAAGAAATTGGTCTCAAATTGAAATCAGTGGAGTCATTTTTCTCCTTAATTGGGATTAACTTTGCCAACTTCCACTGAACTGGGAAAGAAGATGTGTTATGATCATGTCGAATAGATGTACTTACGAGATGTGATAAAAAAAACGGGGTTTTTCAAATTTCGTGAGTTACGTATGTTCGATTTTCGCATTTTTTTTCTGTTATGTTGGTACACATGTCTGTTATATATGTTGACAATATCAGCCATTTTGGATTGTCAGTTTGTTTTTGACAGATAAAAAGGTTAGTCGTGTTTTGGTGTGCTCTTCGATTTTTTACTATTCGAAAAAATGGATCAAAGAAACTGTATTAAGTTTTGTGTAAAATATGAAATTAAATGTGCAAGGACATTTGAAATGTTGACTGTGGCGTTTGGCGAGTCTACTATGAGCAGAATATAAGCTCGATTGTGGTATAACCAGTTTAAATGAGGCCGAGAAGATATCAATGACGATGTTCGTCCTGGACCGAAAAAAGCACGTCAAGTTCGGTCAAATGTGAAGGTTTTGCTCACATTTTCTTCGATTGCAATGGCGTGGTGCATCATGAGTTCTTGCCACAAGGTCGTATGGTCGTAAGGAATACTACCTTGAAATTATGCGCCGTTTGCGCGAAGCAATTCGTCAGAAACGCACAGAACTGTGGAAAACCAATCATGGATTTTGCACCATGATAACGCACCAACTCACACATCGATGCTTGTGCGTGAGTTTTTGGACAAAAACAGAACCGCAATCATGCCTCAACCACCGTATTCACCGGACTTGGCCCCCGCTGACATTTTCCTCTTCCCAAAACTGAAGACACCGATGAAAGAAAAGCGTTTTGCTACGATTGAGGAGATAAAAGAAAAATCGAAACAGGAGCTGTTGGCGATACCAAAAAGCGCGTTTTACAAGTGTTTCGAGGATTAGAAGAAACGCTGGCAGAAGTGTATTATATCTGAGGTGGGCTACTTTAAAGGAAATAAAATAGAAATTGATGAATAAATAAATACTTTTTGAAAAAAATTGAAAATAATGGCTATTTTTTGATCCCACCTCGTATTTTGCAAAATAAGTTAAGAATGGGATATGCAGTCATACACAAATTATACTGCCTAGAATTCCGAACTCAGTGTATGAAAAGTCTTTTGCATTTAGGATTGCACGCCGGTGGAAATCTTTGTCTTCTGATTGGCGAATTTTCTCTTAATCCAACAAGGTTTTTCGGCGGAAACTTGTAAACCGTTTTGCTTAATATGCTTTCGTTCTTGTTATTCATTTATTATTTTTTTAACATATCATTGTTTGGTGTTTATATAAATAAAAAAAAACTGATACTTATTAGGTTCTTATTCAATTTGATCTATTATTGTATTTAGTTTTTTTTTTTTTATAATTACGGCTGGCAAACTAATAATCTGTTGCATTAATATAAATATTAATATCAATATTTACCCATTTTTATTAGTTATTTAAGTTATTATTCAGGTCTTCTGAAATGTAAAATGTATGTATTTTTGGCCTCAATGGCTTCAATACCACTGTGGATAAATGAAATGAAATTCAAAACCAAAGCTCTTTATAGTATCAATTATTTCATTGAAAATATTTCTTTCAAGTTGTCGCAATGGTTTCGATTTCAAGAGCACACATATGATCAACATATAGTGATGTATAATTTTGCTGTGAAAGAGAGCTTTCTCCAGCTAACCCCATCGTGATATCCGTTTGCCAGCAGTACTCTTTTCGTTATTCCCAGGAAGTAGATGAAATCATCCGCCGCTCCAAAGCTATAGTTGTTAGCATTTACGCAGTGGGACTCTTTGTACGTCGAAACAAGTAACCTGGTTTAGTCCTCTTTTATTACCAAACCCATATATGCTGACCCCTTCTCAGTGGCTGTGCATGGCTGCAGTAACTTCTCGCAGTTTCGTCCAATGCGATCTATATCATCAGCATGGGCTAGTAATTGTTAGATTTTATTGTAGATAGATGCGTTTACTGCAGCTTTCCTTATAACCATTTTGAAGAGGTCGTATGATAGCAACTCAGCCTATATGAAATTTCGTTTACTGGAAAATGGCTGGTTCAAGTTTTTACATATCGTTACTAAAAACCTCGTGTCATTCAGTTGCGATCCATGTATAAGTATCGCAAGAATATCACATTCAGCCATAATATCCTGCAATTTTCTCTCGGATTCCTATGGAGTGAACATACATATAGTCAGTTGTATATTTCTCAGACCTAAATCAGCACTAACTGAAATCAATCAGCTTCAGTAGAATAGGCTATCACATTCGACTGAGACAATGTGTAAAAGGCTGATAACGTGATCGTTGCATACACATATATCGTTTTTTTTTTTTTTTTTTGTTTGCACATGACATAATTCGCTTAGATTCCATGTATGATTATTAGCTCATTGCAACTAATCTCAATTAGACCCTTCGGCTGGCCATCGGTGCCCGCAGTTTTATTATTAAGCCCTGATACAGCTATTATGATCTTGATTTGGCTTAGTACTTAGTGCAACCGTCTGTAATTGGTGTGATTTCTTCGCAAACGCCGCTACTATCCACAATTAGAAATATCCTCTCCATAACTGCAGCATATTTTACACACCTCTGGCCAAATTTCCGTTACTGTCCTTACTGGGGAGGAGCTCTGTTCCATATCTTTTGCTTTTATTCGTTTGAGAGAATTGTCGGCCTTCACTTCTATCCCCATATGCTTTTATATCCTGACTCTCCTGCTCTTTCCAACATCATTTCTTCTATCTGAAGAATCATTGTGTTTCTCTTTTTCTTATAGGTGTCCCTCAAAGTACGCGTTACAATTGGCAGCAGTCTTGTTTTCCTTAGATACAAGAATATCAAAATCTTCCAATATTAAAACTTAGAGTCGGGGCAGGGGTTTATGCTTCTTCCAGGCGCTCATGAAACTTATTTTTGGTCTCTTCGTTTTCTACTTCGACTTACTGCTAAATTTCAGTTCTACTAGACGTCTTTGTCTCCTGGATTGGCGATGATGTCAACTTTACAATTGTAATGGACACTCGCCAATCTAATGCATTCCTGTAATTTTGAAAATGTTCTTTGATATTGCTCTGTTGTAGAGATTCCCTGTACTTGGACCACCTTTCCTATTAATTAGTCAAAAATAGTGGATAGATCCAATCATAAAATAATAATTCTCTCTTTAACTTGTCTGGTGGAAGATCGGATGAAAGTTTAAAAGTCTAGTATGCCTGGGGGTTGTAGTCCATTTCCCTTTGTTTGCAAAATACTCAAAAGCGTTTTGCCCGTAAAACGGTTGTATTGAAATCTTAAAGAACTTCTTTGTGGTTGTCGTACACTCACATTTTCGAACAAATTGCAATCTGCAAAACATATGCATGCAATTTATTAGTTTGTTTTTCATGCACTGTTCCGTTCAATTTATTATATAAATTAAAAGAGAGACATAATTTGTCTTCTTCCAATAACGACATTTGTTAACGAAATTATTTTTCTTGCCACAACGGATACATTGTCGTCGTAAAAAACCGTCCACGCAATAATATAATATATATATAATAATATTTTTTTTTCGATAGTATTCAACAATTACGATTAATTAGTATTGTTGAATTGCCGTATTTAACAGCTACTTAGGGAGACTTATCTAAGGCTTTTGATAGAGCGGACCATACTACGCTTGTTTACAAGCTAATGTCTAATTTTATGGTTTCTAGCACAGCCTGCCTGCACAGTGGTTTGTTAGTATTTGTCGAGTTCATCTCTATTCGTTTCCATGAATAGACAATTTTCAGATATGCTTAGTGTGCACTGTGGTATTCCTCAGGCATCGATTTTGGGCCCACTACTGTTTTCTTAATCGTTTAGGTCAGGTTATTCGCGATAGCTGTTGTTATCCATTTTTATATGTTGAAATAATAATAAAATAATAAATAACTTTCAATATAGTGTCAAAAATGTATTGAATGCTATAAGTAATAATAATATAAATATAAATAATAATAATTGAATGCTATAATAAATAATAATAACCTTTATATTAATTGCAGCAAAACTAAAGCTATGATTTTTGTTTCCTTGTTTCAATCTTCTCAGAACTCTCAGACATCAATATTAATGGAAGCAGTATTGAGTTTGTAAATGAAATAACAAATCTTGGTTGCCTTAGAAAAATTAAGACGATTTTTAAGGTAGTAGGACGATATGTGTACAGTTTGAGGCGCTATGATCATATTGTTAAGCCACCTTACTTACTATTATGTTAGTTGTTTATTAAAAAAAAGTGAATATCCCCAATGTTACGACCTTTGATGTTTTATGACCCTTAATGATCATTTGTTTTGTTTTTTAATTTATAACGTTGTCTATGTTCTAATACACAGCTATTGTTGTTGTAATTTTGTCTTCTTTGTGTACGTCTCCTCTTGTTATGTTTTGGAAGATTACCGCTAATCTTTTGGTTGGTGATCTTGAGTCTGGAGCCACTAAAGTCAGTTATAAGCGAGTAATTGGATTGAAAAGAAGTGTCTGCTATTAGGTGTGGGACAAGGTATAGTGTGCCTAAAAATACTCAAGTCGAACCCTTGAGTGAGGAAATGTCCAATACGTAAAACGCTTCCGGAATTGTTAAACCAAGCAATCCTTAAACACATATATGTATCATACCCTGTAAGACTTATGTTGAATTTCAAGTCATTAAATCATTTTATAAATCAGCTATGCCTGGATCTTACATCAGATTCTTCTATATTCCTCAAGTCGTTTATGCTGCACGTTTGCAGAACTTGAAACCAGCTCCCACTGCGTTGACGAAATCTTGCTTATTCAAATCAAATTTCCCATTACAAATAGTCTACTGTACATTATGTAGTCATTATCGACACTTGGATTTCTTTTTTCCTATTTGCTATATAATTATATTTGAGGAACCGCAATATAAACTTCGCTACTGATATTTGAATTCTTATAGTTTTTATCTTTACATTTTTATATAATATTTAATATTGTATTAAAGAATTTTATATTTTATTTGTGATGTCAAATAATTGGCCTTTTTGCGTTTCCTGTCTCACGATATGAGGATAAATGAATTACCATGAAATACGCTCATAAATAGTGTTGGAATGGTTCCTTACCGGATCTATTAAATACCGCACTATTAGCAACTATCGGAAAATGATAAAAAGCTTAATTTAATCCTTCGACTTAGCTCGTGGAAGGCCTATAGCTCTTTAGAAGAAAAGCTGGCTCTCTTCTCATACATTTCATTAAAAAAAAATTATATAGCTTTCAATTAATGAATAAATTATATAATTGTACCAGTAATCACGATAGTGGCCAAGACCTCCTGGCAAAACATTCTTTGGATGAGTTTCTTAAAAAAAGTATACATATAAATTATTTTATAAAATCTGCTTGGGTGAAAACACTAATTTGAGTAACTGCATAATACACTAAAAGAAAAAGACAGAAACTTTTTCAAAATATACCCTTAGTAAGCCAGCACAAGATCCATAACACATAAAGCATTTAACGATATACTTGCGCATTTACCATATATATCACCAATTTACCGGGAATATTACAATTTTCATAAAAAACATTTCTTTTTTAGTGCAAAAGTTAAGTGAAATTCATTAAAATACATACTTCGAAATATCTCAAAAGGACCAATGACCAATATTCAAAATTTTCTTATGAACCGCACGCACACCTGCGCTCCATGGTGTAAAATATGTTGTACCCACCCATTCCCAAGCAATTAGACGTATCCAAACACTTTCTTGTTATACGTAGTACATACCTGCCCCGTTTTTCCTGTGAAAATGGGATACGAAAAATACCTAAATAGTTTGGCTCCTTTAAAAACGGTGCCTGTATAATCAAGTTTCTTCTTATTTGGGAGATTTTACACGATAGCGAACCCGACATGCTTGCGGCGTTTATATAAGTACAAAATATAGACGATGGTTCACCCTTTAGTACATATTGCCCATGAAAGTTAGAAATTTATTTTATAAATAATTATAGAAATGTTTAGACAATTGTGGAACTTGAATGGTTTTTAGTAACGTACAATTTGGATATACGTATATATGTATTCTACCTTAACTTATTGCAATAAACGGAAATCAAAAATTAGATTATCATTATTACTTTTGGTAACTACCACACCGTACGACTTCCACACCGTAAATTTTCTATATATTCTGCTGTTTATGAAGCATCAAAATTACTTGAAACTAATTCTATGATGTGGGCATACTAGTTCTAAACTAATGCTTTTTCTTATTGGTTTACGATTTGAAAACGGCAGACCCCCTTCGCGGCTGCAATACCGGTTTGGGAATGGTCTTTATTATTTTGCAAAGTTTGTACTTTGTCAAAGCGTTAAAAAAATCGTTACCGCAGTCAAATTTTTATATTTTATTTTCAACATAGTTCGGTCTTGGAGACTTTAATATCAAAATAATTTATATTTCATTATTCAATTTCTATTCACATTTATTGAATTTTCCAAAATCTGGATGCCACCATGGCAACACTTTGTACTTTTGTATTTGATTGTATTTCCATGTTACTCCCTTTCCACCTACCGATGAAATCAGATCCATTTCTAAATTTATAGATCTCATGTCTGTTGACAAAAGTTCTCGTGTTGCTGCGAGTCGTATGGAAGACGTTGTGTGAGTATAAATGAAATCCGAAGGGAATGGTATGTAACGATTACAACATATTATTAAGAGACTAACACCGTCACAGTCCTGCATTAGTTGCTTTCCCAATACAGAATTTTTGTTGTTTCTGTGATATTTGTTGTTATTATTGCAATCATCAGCCAACGATTCCCAGTCGTTAGCCACCTTCGTGTCTGCGTCTTGTTCATATGAGGTACATTGTTGTGAGCTATTGTTAAGAGGAAAATTCAAACAAAATTTGTAACACATTATCCAAACACACTGGACTTGTAAATGCCAACAGGATACGTAAGTTGTGCCCTCCAGTCTCTCCAGTTTATAATTATCCGCCAGATAGCGTGTGAACGGTTTGTGGCAGTAAAATAATGCTTGGATGACTCGTTGTCTTAAGGTACGTACATCACAGTCGGACAATTGATCAATTTGCAACCGAGCGGGTAATTCCAAATTCCAACTCTTATTATTCCCCGATTGCTGGCAATATTTCCTGTACAATTGCAGCCAAAATCCACGACTTTTGATGCTGTTAGCACTTTGACTACAAATCAACGCATAGCGCTTTACATGTTCCGGTGGAATATAATTAGCTAGATGGAACCAGATATCATCACTGATGTGATTATATTCCTTTTGCTTCGCTGAAGTTTCCCTTACGTCCATTATAGCTTGCATAGCTTCCAGAACCTCTCGAGATGCTCCCACACATTTACCTTGTCGCCCAATTCTCGGTTTTAATTCTAGGACATCAGGCCGTATTAAGTACGGTTCTGTAATGAACGCGACATTGTCAACCGTGCATATACATAGGTACATATTTTGGAAGGCTTCCCAAAACTTACGAGGTTTTGCTTTGTTTCTTAGTCTGGCATGTAACAGTTCCTCTTCATCCACGTCCATTTGTTTTCGTTTTTATTAACCGAAGTGTTGCAAAGTTTTTCACAACATTTGCTATTGGAAATAACAACAAACATCTGATGCAAGACATGTTTAGATGGTGATGCCACATTAACGAAATTTTACTCATCGACAGCTTCAGCAAATTAAATGTCAGGAAAAAATCAGAATAAAAAAAAGTGAAGCACTCTAATGTTGCACACAATCGCCGGCTATCACATCTATATTACATCTGTTGTCATAGGGATAATCATCCCCTTTGGAGCACAGGTTGTTATAAGAGTGGATATATTAGCGAAATTTAAATTGTTGTTTTACTTTTGGAAGCAGTAAAAACGGACCTTTTTTTAAATCGTAAAAAATCTAAATGATCAGATTCAAACCAATTTTAACCTTAAAAAAATTGGCCACTCCAAGATCAAAAGGACTAGGACTTTCAAAGACTCTGCAGAAAGTATAAAAATAGTGACATCGTTGTTGAAGAACATAAGAAGTAACATTTTAAAGATTCCAAAAAGATCGTCAGCATGTGCCTACAACGGATTTCACAGGTGTTGACATTTTTGAAATAAAAGTGTCTTGACCTTTTTCATAGGAAAACTTGTCTTGGAAGATGTCTTTTTTATGTATAAAGAAGAAGTCTCTTTTCAGCAGAGTCTTTTTCGTATGAAGACGTGTATTGAAGGAATTTTTTATGTAGAATATGCACTTTTTTATAGCAACAATGTCTTTCAAGTCAATTTCTAAATGAAAAATACGTTGCAAGGCGTTAATCAAAATGAAACTTATGTTCCAAGAAATGTTTTTGATACGGCAAGTGTCGTTCAAGATATCCGTGAAAAAAAAAATTCGTGAAATTCACGGACTTTAAATTTTTTTCTGCATGTGACATGGAAAGTCTGAAATTGTATATGTTATGTTTGTTTGTCTCAAAATAATTTTGGAGGATTGACTGACATAGACGTCATCATTTGGCGAATTCCATTGGCCACCAACTTCCGAATCCCACTGATTGTTAATCACAACCAGTAACGAAAATCAGAAGCATTGTCATATGCTATATTTTACTGTATACGTGGGTTTACAGCAATTGTACACCACAGCCGGACCATAACCCCACCTTTCCCATTAATAGTGGAAACCATAAATCTACAAAGAAAACAATATAAACATATATTGAGAAGTTTTAACTAAGCAAACATATAATCTAATAGCGTGACGGAGGAACGGGATGAACAAAAAATGTTTAATGTATTTGGAAGTTTGTTAAACTGTCTGGCTACTCTTGCTTGAAAAGATTTGCTCATTCATTTTTTTGAGCTATGAATAGTCTATTGATTAGTGCGAATTGATCGAGTGAATTTAAATAATTCTGCAAGAAACGGTGATTGCTTTTTAATGGAATTAAAAAACAAAAAACAATGAACGAATAACTAGAAAAGGAAAGAAACAACTTATGAATTGTATCACAAACGGAGACAGAGCAAATAACCTGTAACACGATTGTTAAACCATGTACTAATCTTCATTAAACATGAAATAGAATTATTTAATCGAAATTATATATGTAACTATCAAATATTCATGTTTATGCATGAAGCTACTTTATCAATATGACAATCGAATGAAAGCTTGTTATCAACTATAACACGTAAATATTCAGTACTGCGCACAAATTCAATAGCTACCCCACTGTAAAACAAATGCAATTCACATAGATGAAAGAAACAAACATGTTGTAACTTACAAACAACATTGTTTTAACTTAGACGGATTCACTCTAAGTTTATTTGAGAGCGTCCACACAGAAAGACATTGGAACACTTCTCCAAGTTTTGCTTGAATAACGTCATGATTGTAGTAACTTACATTAAAAAGTAGCTGAACTATATCAGCATACGCAAAGCATAAACAATTATCCAACCTGCTAAACTGATCATTTAGGTACAAAATGATAAGCTTAGGTTCAAGTACTGAACCGTGCGGGACACCACTTCTAACTGGCACTACTTTCAATGTCACACTATTAAAAAACACAATTTATACGTTTTGTGAAATAAAAACACTGACTAAATCTTATGAAATCATAAAATGTACATCCAACAAAATCTGTAACAAATGTGTGAACATAACGCCATAATGCTAACGTTAAACGCTAACTGTAATCTTTGTAGATTGTTCTTATTTGTTCCTACATACGTTTCTAAACAGTATAAAAAATTTGGCATTACTAATGCTGAATGGCTGTTTTACGTCAATTGTCATTGGATCTCCAATATTAATTAACAAAAAAAAAAAAACAGAAACGCATTCTCTTGCATCTT
The DNA here is from genome assembly GCA_019455685.1 of Philornis downsi. Taxonomy (NCBI): domain Eukaryota; kingdom Metazoa; phylum Arthropoda; class Insecta; order Diptera; family Muscidae; genus Philornis; species Philornis downsi. The sequence continues at coordinate 1,027,107 of JAHXMU010000584.1, forward strand.
ATGAATGACATATGAAAGAGCTTCTCACATTCAGTGAGCTTACACGCATTCTATTTTTAAACTGGCTCAATATCAATTACACTTTTAGTTAAATTGTGTACATTAGTAAATATCAACTAGTTCATATCAACCATGCGTAGTTAGAGGTATATCACCCACGGCATAGTTGAAATGTTAGTCAATATCAACTACGTAATTTTTTCAGTGCGGGAAAAGGGATTCCGTTCGAGGTCAATCTAACAATATAAGAGCCGTATAATGGGAGCTTTGTTATCAAAAATGTAAAATACCGATAATATCTGTATGGATGCTTAATATTACTTACGATAATGTAATTAAATGATCCATAAACATAGTTAAATCAGTCAGATCGTCAATACGTCGTCCCCTTTAAGAAATATGGCAAGAGAACCTTATTTTCTCTGGGTAAAAATAGCGCGCATGCCGATCGCCTGATAAAAATTTACCCTTGGGGATATTGAGTGAAATAAATATGTCGTTATTGTAATATATTTACTTGCAAATATGTTTATTTGCAACCAGAACAACATCGATAAATAAATAATAACAGATAAATGACAAATAGTAATAAGTGACGAAAATTAAAGTGAGTAAAATTTGACGTTTCCTCTTTAACCGGATACAAATTTCTGCCTGTTACATTGAGTAACAATGTAACAAACAAGTGGCAATAATTACTATGTAAGCGATTTTACGTTTCCTTTCTTTTCCCTTTTTACCTAATTTGAGAGAAATTATTTAGAAATAGAGTGAAATCATTGCGACATGAGTGATAATGACCCCTTTAGTTGTCGTTTTTTATATATTCCACTATTCACAATATCAAATGATTTCTCTCGTCTTTATTTACTTTGTGAACAAGAGCGAATGACTGGCCCATTATTTGTCGTTATTTACATATTCCACTATCCACAATAGCAAATGATTGTTACTATTTATTCTAGGTTATTATTCTTTGGTTTGAGTACTCCGATACCCGAATAACCAATGCTTTTATAACTGTATTTTTTATCGCAATCGTTATCGCTGACTTCTCATCGCCGAAAAAGTTGTCATACAAATATTTCGTGTTTTGTTTGCGTGGACAGTGTTTTAGACAGAAAATGAATGTAAGTTTCCCTGCAAATATCACAATGGGCATAAAGAGTCATTTACTGAATTTTGCAGGAAGCGGATATACCCATCGACATTCACACTCTCAAGCTGCAAGATTGGCTAGTGAGCAGGCGTATAGTGCCCAAGAATATACAGGCCAATCTTAAGGATATACGTTCTAAGATAACCAATGCCCTGCAGGATATGCCATCGCATGAAAAGCTAATAGAGTTGTTAAAAGGAACAAGTAACAATTATGATCTATCTTAAATAATATATCATGAAATTTCCAACGTTTGCTTCGATTTTAATTCTAGATATCAATTACTTTCATTGTAAAGAGATCGTTGAGATTTTGAAACAAACTGAAAAGGACACCAAAGGTCTGTTCGGCAGCTATGGCAGCCAACGTATGAAGGACTGGCAGGAGATTGTGCGCCTGTACGAAAAAGATAACGTCTACTTGGCCGAAACTGCTCAAATCTACATGCGCAACGTTAACTATGAAGTGCCCAATGTGCGCAAGCAAATGACCAAATTGGAACAGCAAAGTGAGGAATGTGTGAAACGCAGCCAAGATCTGGGAAGGCCTGAGGCTCAGCTATTGGGTGAGCATTCGGCCTTATTGCTGCAGATTGGTGTAAAGGGCGATAACTTAAGGGAGGAATTCACACAAGTCCTGTCGGGTCTGCCAGATCTCTACGCTAAGAGTATCAAGAATATAGGCACCCTAGAAGACGCTTTGGACTTGTATGCCACCACTACGGGGCAACCGAAACAACAATGTTTGCCCATTACCCGACATCTTATGGAGTTCGGCAACACTACAGTCTACCAGTACATACACAAGGAAGCGCCACTCTCTGTAGAGGAACCACCAATAAAATTGAACCTAAGTGAGGAACACGAGGAAAAATCGATCGAAACTGAAATAGATTTCGGTGACGACAACGGAGGTGCTTCATCCACGATTTCAGGAGAAATGATCGATTTTGGTGAGCTTAATTTGGATAGTGGAGAAGCCATAGACTTTGGTGACGCTGGCGAAGGTGGCGACATCGACTGGGGCATCGAAAGTACCCCCGCCGAGGCCGTAGAAGTTAATTTCGACATTCCCATTGAAGAGTATGGTATAGTGGTTGAAGGAGCCGGAACGGATGGAGGCGTAGCAAAGGGGGATCAGGCTTATTCCCTTCTAGACTCACCCAATTATCGTGAGAGATTTATCGATGAGTTGTATGAACTTGAGGCTTTTCTATGCATGCGGCTGTATGAGTTAAGGCAGGTCAATGCCAGCAACAATATCATGTTTTCGCTCATGGAATCGATTTCCACGCACGATGAAGAGTCCATACGTAAATTAATCAGCAACGTAGAGGTTCTTCTTTCTGAGATTAGCAGCGAACATACTCGCCATCTCTTCCAATTGAAGCACTCACCAAAATATGCCGATCTCCTGGCTGCTAAACTGAAACAAATGATAAAAGCTGTGGAAAAGATTAGGACCACCAAACAGATTCTGAAAGATCGTGCCGCGGAGCTGAAAGAGCAATGGGCAGCATTAACGCCCGTTCTCCAAGAACTTATTGCGCAAACCAAAAAACTTCAAGGGCAAATCGAATCGGATATATCGAAACGTTACAAGAATCGTGTGGTTAATTTATTAGGTGGGGTTAGTTAAAATATTGTTTTGCAGAAAGACAAAATGTTTGTTATCCTTACGTATAAGAATATGCGGTGGTGTAGAAACAATTTTTAATAATTTGTCATATAAAACACAGTATAAAAAATAAATAATTTTGTTAAGAACAAAACATAAAATACCGTTGTTATTTACTAAAACAAAAATTTGGAAGTCGCATCAGCAACAGGATATTTATTTATTTATTTGTGGCTTGTAATTAAAAGCCTTCCGGCCAATTATAAGTAAATTACAATATGCAACAATTTATCAATATGCTCAATATATTAAGTTAAAAAAACACGTAATAAAAATTAAATATAAAATTTGTAAAAACATAGTATGAAATCATGCATGATCATTAAAGACAAAAAAATGTATGAAGAAAAGACTAGTTCAAAAGTTAGAAGTTAATCGGTATATAATCTGGAAATATAAGATAATAGGTATGTAAGAAAGGCTGCTCACAGTTTAATTGAAAACAAAATTTTACAGTAAAGTCTGAAAGTGTTGTAGAATGTGCCTTTTGTAAGAATTAGCATATAATTTAAAAAGTTTTTACTATTAGTTCGGGGAAATATTGGCGACAACAAACATTTGAAACAAAAATATTTGTTACTGTCGAAATATGAAGACATTACAAACAGGTAACTAAACGACTAAGAGTAAAATTTTCATAAATGATTTTTAACGATTACATGTATGTTGATCTTTGTTATATTAGTCAAAAATAATTATTATTTTTATTATTAATTTTTTTTTTTAATTTGATTGATGATTTAATTGATTTTTAAAAATCAGAAACAAAATCAAGTTCGATTTTTAATTTTAGAACCAAAAAAATCAAAATTTGTTATTTATATTCTCCTTCATGAATAAATAAAAATCAAAAATGTTGGTGTATATTTTGAAATAAGATGGATTTCTTGGTTGGTGATAAAATTCAGTATCTTTTTTCAGTATTACTGTTTTATCTCGGAAATATTTGTTAACAAATGAAGCTAAACACGGTTTTCGTTATGAGTGTGTGAAATACCAATACAGTTTTAACATGATTTGGGTTTGTTTGCGTCATTTTTAAGGTTTCATAGTTTCTGGAGTGTATTCTATTATCAATAATTGATTTTTATCGTATCTTTAATAGTTGTTCATAAAAAAATTATTATAAAAAAAACTAAGAATCTGTAATATAAGTTTGTGATATATTTGTAAAGCCCATTGAAAAACATATGTTGTCCATATATTTTATGTACCTATATATGAAAGACGTTCCTTTCAGTGATATTTTTACATGATTACAAGAATACGAAAAAATAATTTTCAACTTAAAAAAAATATTAAATATTTTTTACAGCAATCCATTATTGGATTGTTGCAATTCAATACTTTTAAAAAATCCATTATAATCTCGGATGAAATTAATCCTTTAAAAGAGTTGAATTATTTTCATTAACAAACGAACACTCTGTTACGTGCCATTTGGAAATTTCCTCACCATGTACATAAGATTTGGGGCGGCATGCTGGTTTTCTATAGACTAGCTCTGATCGGAAGGCGTGGTTCTTCAATCTTATGCAGATGGAGCACGTAGACATAACTAAGAATTATCATGCCTTATTATATAACCTTAAAATTCTTTAAAAGAACTGATTGATACCAATGATACTCACAAAGCAATTTCTTACTACAATACTTACGTGGTGGCCTGATGTTCTGCCACACGGGTAATAATTCCCTCCCTGCTGACCATGGCAACTGGTACCCAGTACATTTTTGTCAATTGCCCCTTCAAAAATATCAGCACTCAACCATTTTCGTACTTCATGTCGATTACATTTCTCTTATATTTAAAAATATTAAGAATTCGTGATCAATTATAAATTAAGAAGAGAGAGAGAGAAAAATGTAATCTAAATATGGAACTTAAATTACCTTCTCTTACAGCTATGTTATGCTATGGTTAGTACTTATATATAGTTATGCTATGGTTAGTACTTTTATATGGTTATGCTATGGTTAGTACTCATAATAAAGTGAATTGGATGGAAAAGTATCGCATGAGATAAATATTGCTTACATTGATTTACAGAGCAATTATGAAAATGAGATGAAATGTTTTACAAATGTTATAATTTTCTTAGATAATTGAGATGCGATTCCGTTTCAGTGCTATTCTTCCGTTTTAACGATGGAATCATCACAAAAAATTGAGTGAGGATGTGCAAGAATAGAAATAATTTGACAAAGCGAAGCAAAACAAAATGCGAAAGATAAAATACAAATTGCAGAATAGTGAGGCAATAACAATTGGAATTTAAAGTTAGGATTTTATCTTCCTCTGCTTGAGGGTTTGTATTGAATTAACAGTGACTCTGGATTATGTGGAATTGGATTGCAATTAAATTGATTTCCAGAACTATTGAGAATTTCGCAAG
>JAHXMU010000584.1:1052338-1065454 GCA_019455685.1 Philornis downsi
CTGCTGCTGATACTGATTTATAATTTGATGTTGTTGATAAGCACCAGGATTTGTAATTGTCGATGTTTGGCCGCCAGCGGCACTTTGATCGAAATGAAATTGTGTCTCAGGCTGAGTGGGACCGCCGCCGCCAAAGCTATTTATGCGGGGCAACGTGTTGTCCGGCGTATGACTATTGTTGGGAGTGTGACGATGATGCTGCTGTTGGTGAGGAGGTGGTGTTGGTCTTTGTTGTTGCTGTTGTGGATGTTGTGCACTGTGCGCGGCTAACATTTGTGGCTGCTGTTGCGGTTGTTGCTGCTGCGGATGTTGTCCCAACAATTTCTCAGCACTGAAATTCTGACTGTACATGGAATTCTGTTGAGATTCACTTGACTGCAGCGAGTGTTGTGATGTGGAAGCAGTCGATGATTGTGAACTGTTGTTACTAATGATGGCAGCATTGAAGGGATCTTGTTGTGATGAAGATGATGTTCCGGGTGTCGTCGACAGAGGTGGTGGTGTGGCTACGGCTCCCATCTTCTGCTGTTGTGTCTGCTGTTGCTGCTTTGGTTTACTAGCATTTGATTTTTTTGCAACTTTTGCTGGTGGTGGACCAGGCACATCGGACATGGGAACTAATTCTTAAAATTGAAAAGAAAACGTAATCAACAAAATGTTTTGTTACGTTATAAGACTGCGATGAAAGCCTAAACAGTAAAACCATTGCAATGCCAAAACAAATTTAATAGTCTCAAAAGCAACTCCATATTCTTATTTGAAAATAATGTGATAGAGGGAAATACTCTAATCGTCCTTGAACCACTCTGTTACGATGGAGTTTGATTATAGTACACAACAAACTATTACCCACAACAAACTTTCATCTTCATTATCAACAATTCCACTTTATAATCAAATTTTTACGGTTATAGCGAACTTTTTTTTTTATAAATTTTATAACAAAGTTGTAGCGAAGCTGCACACGAACTGGAAGGAAGAATTGCTATATTAGATGTATAGGGTGGCGCATAAGTAACGCTAAGATTTGATCAGTGAATACATTTTTCGTTTGTCTTTTTTTCGTCTTTTTACAGAATTGGCTAAATAGTACTTGGGAAATTTATGATGGAAAGGCTATGCACAAAACAAAGAACCAAAGTTGTTCAATTTTACTTTGAAAGTCAGCATTCGATTATTCAGGTCATATCGAAATTTCTGTCATGTTACCGATTGGTTCACCTTTTTGGGCAACAATGGGCTGTCTGTGATTTTCCGCGTGATGGAAGACCTCGAGCAGTTCCAAATGAAGTGACCATTGCTCGAGCGCAAGCAAGTATTGAGGAAAACCCCGAAACTTCCACCAGGCGACGTTCTCAGCAGTTAGAGATGTCTAGGCGGTCTTTGCAAAGAATTTTACATATGTTACATCTTTTCCATTATAAGATGCAATTGGTTCCTGAGTTAAAACCAAATGATGCACAAGAACGCATTCAAGATAGTCGCCTTTAACGTTACTTATGCGCCACCCTTTATAATATGGGGCCATTATGGGGAAACAATCACTGGACGTGATGACGAACAATCGTTCATTTGAATCTAAAAGTTGTAGAAGTTCGCTTTGAACTAACAGGGTGCTAGAAATTAAACCATTAATTACCGCATAGTGACCCTTAGCTTAGCTGCAGTTATAAAAGCACTGTTTTTTATCTCTACCAAATGATCACGGACGATGATCGAGTTCATGGGTCCAAATCCTTGATATTGCAAGATACATATACAACATCATGTTGTATACTTGAGTCCTTTTCTTTCAGATAATGTAAGAGGAGCTAGAATCGCCGGTTATCTCATCATCATTGTTAATTAAGGTTATCTCGGTGGGATAATTTTCATAAACTTCTTCTTCAGTTTCTCCCAGCAATCCATCAAAAAAAAAAAAGAATAAAGCAAAATGAGGGAATATGAACTAATGGTGATGTTGTTTGCCTCGTGGGACAAAGAAGATGATGCTTATGTAACAATGCAGCCCCAGTTTTGACCTCACTTCTCAGTGAAAATTATATAAGGTACAGAATCAAGTGCTTAGGATCGCTGCAGGATGCTTTTCAATGAAAATTGAGAGTAATGTCCACGAGGCCATCAATACTTTGTCGGTGAAGCAATATGTCATTTTCAGGCAAATTTCTAATGACTTACCACACCAACTGAAAGCCCACGCCAGCCATAAAATTTTGGTGGAATATATTTCGCATTTGCATTTGCTGTATATGTTCCATTGCCTTCGGAAGATCACTGGCTTGCAACCAGTTGACCTATGATTCAGAACGATGGAGTTGTTGCAATTTGCAATTTAAATGTTGTTTTCTTCTCGAAATATTTCCAGGAAAGAAATCGTGTACATCGTGACTCCTACAACAAGATATGGGCTTGGGACATTTAATTAGAAATTACTGGGCTTTTATATGGGTGTACTTATATTTAATATAAGTATGTATTTTCATATTGAAAATATCGAAATTAAAGGATCGGCGGTGGCACGATGATTATTATACTCGACTATTATATTGGATACGAGAGATTCGATATTTTGTTTGAAAAAGTACTCTCTGAGAATATGCTTCTTATGCAACTATCCCCGGATTCTGGTATCCTTTCTTTGAAACTTGTTTCTTAGTCTTTTTTACCTAACATGCCCTAATATAAACGGGAATCATACTGGAAGACTTCAAAAATAATGAATGATATAAATTGACACTAGGATCCAAAATTCACTTTAATACGATAAGAGATGTGTAAAAAGTTTGTGTTGAAAGAGAAATTGAATGGAACATGATCGAAAGCGATTTGAAGAAATCGAACGTATGCAATGTATTTCTTACTTTTCAACTGATGGACTGGTTGGATTACATTAGTTGGCGTTTGTCTGATTATGCAATAAAACAACGCCGAACTAAAGAAAACATATTTTTAAATAAAATCAAATAATTATAAAGCCGGGAAGATCGCCAAATTAGTAAATACGATTTTCTCTTATTATGATATTTTTTTTTTAGCAGGACAAACTGGCGATTTAGGTCAGAAAATCGCCAACATTGATTAGATATTGTTTATGTCCTCGTAAAATCACTCAACCAAACCACTTAAACTTTGTGTTAATAGCAATATACTGAAACAGCAATTTGTCAGAGGTTACTGTTAATGAAATATCCGATTAAACAATCAAACATTGGAATAATTCGAAACAGATCTTCAATTATGTTCTATTATCTGTTTCGACAGTGAAATTACTAATTTTACAACTGGTTCTGTAGCGTGAATTTCCTTTTGAAAAAACATGATTGTTAGACGGTGCACGCAAATCATTAGACTGTTATGTCGAAATTTTCTAGAATTGTGACATGTTCCTAAGTTCTAAATTTTAATTCCCCTGATATGTTTCCCACTATAATAATCTCGGTCATCGTAATTATAATAATAATAATACTTACCATCACCTTCCTTTGAAAACCGTTTAACCTTTTTGGGTGACGGCTGATTACCATGAACGGTTTGCTTGTGACGCACAAGATGTGTTTTCCACTTAAAGGTCTATCATGAGAAAAAATAAATAAATGAATACAATTTATACTGGGAGGAAGTTGCGAAATCAAATAAAAAATCCATACCTGATCACAATAATCACAACTGTGTGGTCTCTCTTCTGAATGTGATGGCAAATGACGTTGCAGTGATTTGACTGAACCAAAGCGTTTGCCACATAACGTACATTTGCATTCGGAGGCATCAGTATGAGCGTTGCTGTAATGATCTTTTAAAGCTGGATATGTAAAATACGATGAACCACAAGTGTCACAGACATATGTTCTTTTAATCTCTGTATGGAGTTGAACGTGACGTTCCAAATTAGCCTTCAAAGTAAACCGATTCTGGCATATGTGGCACTCGAACAAATTGTCCTTTTTATGAACTTTAACGATATGCTGATACAGAGCATTCTTGGAGGGGAACTCGTCGCCACAGACTTCACAAATAGCACCGTCAGCCTTGTGGCCAGTGTCGTCCAAATGTTGTTGATGTAGTTTTTTGTGGGAGAATTTTTGCCCACATTCACTACATGAATATGCTACAAAATTCGATATAACGATTAGTACAGAATTCTCGACAATGATTTGTTGATTGATTACTATAATTAAAAGTTACAAACTTAAGAAGATATTAAACATGTAGAGCTAGGGGTTAATATTTTTTCTAGAAATTTACACTTAATTGTATGTTAATCATCTTTAGCTACGATTCTTGACACAAACTCACTTTTGAATTCCTTCTTATTGTGAGATTCAACATGGGCATGAAATTGCTGACGTCTTGAATATGATTCGCCACAAGTTTCACAAACGAATGGAAAGTCCTTGGCATGTACAGTGCGATTGTGATGTATGATTTCCTAATAACGCATGAAAAAGAAAAATATGTGTAATTGTCATTGCTTGTTTCGTGAGGCTCTAATTTCCCTTACCTCTAACGAAGTGCCATTGGCTTTGCCACAATCATGACAGTAACCGGGGTGAATCTTATAATGATCGAGCAGTGATTTGCGTTTACGATATGATTTGGGACACAGTAAACAGTTGTAAATGGGTTTCTCTTTTTTCGACCCTGCAGAGGAAGAAGCTCCGCCAGGTGGAGCTTGCAATGATGTACTACTGCTACTACCGCCATCTATTAACTGTTGTTTAGCTTCCATGCCATCATTTGTATCGTTTTCATGATCTTCATCGTCCTCATCGTGAGACATATCGCCATCATCTTGCTCGAACGAGGCATTAGCCGAGTTGTTGCCAGCGGGAGTATTTGAATTTGGCATTACCACGGGAGTCTGAGAGGTAGGTTGTGGTATTGCAGCCGAACCGCCCATAAACGAGGGATGTTGCTGCTGTTGTTGTTGTAGGAGCAGATGTGGTGGCATGTTTTGCATGTGAGGGGGTAACTGCTGTTGCTGGCCCTGTTGCTGCTGTATATATTGCAGACTCTCTGGTGTCGATGGCGCCTTATTGGCAGTACCTACTCCCAGGATGTTGTCTATGCTATTGATTATGTTATTGGAAGCGTTAAGTTGCATACGTTGCTGCTGTAATTGTTGATGTTGTTGATTGGCCGACTCCATCATACCACCAATCATGGCCAAAGGATGGTTCTGCGGCTGCATATGAGAATTATAATGACCTTGCGGCTGTTGCTGCTGCTGTTGTTGTTGTTGCTGCTGTTGCAGCAGATATCTTTGCTGTTGATTAGGCTGCTGAGGGAAATGTTGGTGCTGTTGCCCCATATTATTGTTCATTAGATTCACAATATTATGTTGCTGTTGTTGCTGCACTTGCTTTCCTGACAATGTGTCACCAGCTTTAAGAGCCTCTTCTGTGAGCTGCTGGTTTTGCAACAATTGCTGATGATAATGTTGCTGCTGCTCCTTAGGAGTCATATTCGGATGATTGTTTGCAGCAGCGCAAATTCCATGCATCTGTTGGTTACTAATATTATTAGGAATAAGATTGTTTGCAGGTGTTGTGGCCGGTGTAATCCCATTCATAAGAAGACTATTGTTAACGGCGCTAGAAAGTACAGATAGCAAAAAGTATGATCGATATTACTATTATATTTTGTGTTGAATACAAAGGTAATAATTACTTCATAATGCATCACTATTTTCTGTGTAAACGATTTGAGGTCGGAATTTTGGAGATTCTTTAATTGGAAATATCATGCTTTGAAGCTCGGAAAAAGCTATGTTATTACTCATTTTGGAAAGCTCAAATTAAGACCGATACAATAATTATAATATTGTCGTACATTTTTATATTACAATACATTTTAGTCACGCCGCAACGAAATTTGGAACATTGCAATATTGGGCTATACTTTAGCAATATTTCTTCAAACAGGATCCAATAGACAAACTCAAAGTTGCTTCAGTGAGTTCGAAGGGCTTCTCACACTCAGTGGGCTTACAGTCTTTTTTAGACTCACTCAAATTTTACATACAGTTTAACGACGATTCTGGAGAAGGATTTACTAAACTTTTAAATTACTCAACTAATCGAAGTGTTCTTCTGACATATCGAGAAAATAGTCATTCAAATAATGATAGGTCGCTGTATCTTGTATTGACCCCACGAAAAACAGTCGCTTGGACTAACTCCTCACCAAGGTTGGTCACATACAAAATAGTCTATTTTAATTTAGACTTCAAAAAGTGATCATGAAATTATAGCGCCTTATTTCCAATATATGGATGCAAGGTACCTCGATAACTGTCATTTCTATAGAAAAAATGTCTTTCAAAACACGCTACTGTATGCATATTTTAGCATACTCATAGCTATCAGAATCTATTCAAATTTTCAGCAAAACTCCAAAAATCATTTTTGTGGCGCTGGTTTTAACGATTGCAATATCAACCTTAGAGCGGTGGTCATGGGTTCTAGCCCCGCTGCAATAATTTCTTTTTTCCAGCGGCACTCATCCCTAAATGATGACGAAAACTTCATGTAATAGACTAACCGACAAATCTAGTAAGAATTTCCGAAACTAATGTTCCGAATAGCTGTTAAATTATTAATCAGTTTCAATTAATCTAAAAATATAATGTGTGTAAGGTCATTGAATGTGAGGTTCTCTCCCATATCTAATTTATGGGGTGTAAGGAATTTATTTTTCTTTATTTTAATATCAAAATTTAAACTTACAATTTTGCTTTCAATAAATAAAATATAATATTTGGAAAAAAAAATCAAGGTAATTGAACAATTATTTAGCGTTTTTATATACAAATATTTTGTAAATTCATACCTTTGTTGTTGCTGTGTTAGATGAATTTTGAAACTTGCTCCACCTCCTGCTGTTGTTGCTGCCATTGCGTCACCACCCACAAAAGGCGATGTCAGAGTCGAAGCACTATCCGTGGTTACCAAATCATTAGGTAATGTGTCCAAACCATTGCCACCGGAGCTGTTACTGCTGCCACTGGCACTTACACTAACACTAGCACCACTACCGCCTTCAATAACATCTTCAATTTCTGGCTCCATGACTAAACCATCAATAAGCCTTCCCGGACCGACACCCTCATCTATGATCTCTTCGAATTTCATAATTTCATGCGATGCCGATGATAATTGAGATTCTGTTTCTAGTTCGAAATCCATTTCAGAGTCATACGGGTTTATTCCGGACGCTGCCAGTATACGTCTTCGCTGTTGCAAAAGCAACATTTGTTGCTGATGTGGCTGTTGCTTTCTTATCTTCTGTAGACGCCACTCCTCCTCCCTTTCTGCTCGCAAGGCCTCTAGCACATGACGGGGTGGGGTAGTGCCCAGCAATTTGCCAGTTACCACCAATTCATCTTGAAATTTTCGCAGGAATTCTTTGTTATGTTCTTTCAAGGCTATTTTCAAGTATAGACGAAATTGTTCTTTGAACACGCGTATACTCAACTCTTCCGAATTCAAATGAAAACGAACAGTGAATTCATTATCCGGGTGGAAGACATAACCCTCTCCTAAATGGGAAACACGCTGAAGTTTCTCAAACAACAGACGTGACTGGTGCAATTTGCCAAGATTACTTTTACTGTGTGTGAATCCTCTTCGCCGGGCTCTCTTCAGGCTGTCCGATGCGTCTAACCGAAGAGCGTCTAAGCTATTACTTTCGTCACCATTATCGGCGGCAGCTATTCTACCAAGACGTCGGGCTTGTATCACCGAAGAGGGTATCAAATCGAGAGGATCACGACTGCTCAATGGGCCTACAGTTGAGTGACCAGATGTTGTAGCTACTGTTGCAGGTGAAACAGCCGCCGCTGCTGCTGCTGTCGCGTAACGTATACGTTTGTTGAGAAACGATGAATTCTCATTGTCCGCATCATCTGCATAATCAGGGTCGTCTTCTTCGAGGCACATAAATTCCTCCTTGCAGAGGATTTTCTCAAAATTTTGATTCAGATCTGTCGATGAGGCATTCTCATCCTCATTCTTAATGTCCTCTTTCTTGGTGGCAAGTAACAACTGCAATTGCTTTTTAGAGGTGTTCTTGGTGGTACTGGCGTAATCACGATCTAATAGATGTGAGAAAACACTTGGTATGACTTGTTCGCAGGTTTCAGGGTATTTATATTTAAGATTCTGTAGCAGATAGTGCAGTGCATCGCATCTAGATATAGGATCAAAACTGTCCAAAGAGTTGAGAGTATGATCCACCTGAAAAGAGAGATTAAAGAAAGAAGCGATGATTGCATTGAATATTTGGATGAAAGTTCAAGAAGGCAATACGAATTGTAATAATCAGGGAAGAAAGGCGTTATTCGCACAAAGGCGTAGATTTTTGAGGCGAATTATAAAGTGTCAAATTTTGTTGTTAAAGCAGCGTGCTTTCCAATTGAAAATGATATTTTTTTTGTTAATAATTGAGAAAATTCGAATGAAAGTGAATTTTTTTCCACTTATATCTGAGTTTTCCAAATGAATCCAAATTTCAGAAAATTTCAAAAAAAAAAAAAAAAATAATTTTCTATTTATCTTCGATAAGATTCCAAGTAAGATAAAATAAAATAATAAATAAAATTGCGAAGTTTTTCAACGAAATTGAGAAATTATGAAATGAAATAGAGAACATTTAATCGCTAGGGGAATTAGAATTAATTAAATATTGGAAGAATATATAACGACTAGTCATAGCTCCTCATTGTATGTGATAACGCCTCGCTCCGTGGAAGATTACATTGCAATTTTGAAAACTTGGCGACAATTTTGTTGAGGCAGCCGACGCACACGTTGAAGCCAATGGAGATTACGCAACAGAAAATCAAGCCATGTTGTGTCCAACAAGCCCCAAAAAGCTTCCTTAGAAATAAAACTGACAGTAAGTGCCACAGATTCCAGCTTTCAATAACTTTTCCCTTAGCAGCTTTGAAAATGCAGGGTATACATGTTGGCCTATACAAGGAAATTATAAATTGTATTTCCAATTTGTTTAGCCTAGTTCAATAGTTTCTTTATTTTCTATAAGAACTTTGCAAGTTTTCACCTGTATGTTTTATATATTAAAAATTCATTTTGTACGCATATAAAAACGGGAATAGCCAAATAATTTGTAAGATTTCTAAATTTCATTTAATTTCTCAAATTGTTTTGAAAATTTTTCAAAATTCCCACTTGATATTAAAACTTATGCCACTAGCACTGTAATATAAAAGATTTAATCTAGTTGTGCTAGTTTATGTCAAAATTGATAAATAAATAAATAAATAAAATCTTGTTTTCGTTTGGAATACTCCCAATTGTATCCGTTTTTATTCGGAATTTTGCAAAATATAAATGAAAAATTTATTTTTAATTTCATATTTTCTCATATATATAAATCGAAAATATCCATTTTAGTTAACATTTTCTCAAATATGAATAGAATATTTCTATTTTCAATTGGAAATGGTGTAATAATTTATTTTGGGAATCAAAAAAAAAAAAAACGTATCAGCAAGTAATCAAAGCCTTGATTTTGCAATCAGTGTATGGATTTTATTTTTAATATTTTCAATATTATTCGTTAGGAGAGGCATTTGATGCAGTCAAATACTACGCTCTACATTGATAACGACGTCATAAATCCTATCCGCCATTCGAACAATATTTTGAAAATCAATGAACTCAGTTTCAATAATGGATATCTATTGTTATACATATTTCGATTTTCATTACTTGTTAAAAAAGCCAGCAAGAATTTTTTTAGAAATTTGTAAATTTACCATACCAAACGTTATTGTGAACGCAAATTGCTTACTTTAAGTTCAGTTTTTAATTTTGTTAACATTTTTTTCTTTACGTGATGAAGAAAATTAAATAACATTTTTAGTAGTAGATATTTTTATTTCTTTATAATAACGTATTACTGATGTGTATCGGAATTTCATCGCCTACAATAAGGTTTCCGTTTCCTCGTTGTTCATCTGTCTCTATACAGAACGCATTTTTTACTTTTTGGAAAGTCGCAATTGTAGCTTCTTCTATTATTTAAAATTCCTTTACACTCAAAACAATAAATATTTCTATTCAAGTATTAAAGTAAATAAAGAAAAACAAGCCAATACAAACATACCCAAAATTGCATTTCTAAGCTAAATTTTTGGGAGGAGTTGTTTATCACTGAACGAATAATGGGTGAGAACGTCAACTCCTGCATTATTTATGGAAAATGCAAATTTCATTTGAAATAAGGTCTAAACTTAAAATAGGCTGGAAAACTACAAAAATTAATGAAAAATCACAAGTCCTGAATTTGGATAAAAGCACAAAACACAAAATATTGAGGAAGCTGATAATTTCTGGTTTGTTGTAATTAATTTTTCTCGTATACGAGGAGATATAGAAAATTCTTTGGAAAACAATTCAAATACATGTCGGATAATTTGGACTTCTTAAATTGATCAGACACCATCAAAAATTTACTTTTTGTTAATGCAAAAGTTCGGTACTATGCTAACTTTTCAAGATAAAACTCCGTATAAAAAATGGATGGCGAATTGGAAGCTAAATTTTTCCACCAAACTGCACTGTAGAAAATTTTGTTAAGTGGCAAAGTCAACCTCTTTTTGTTGGTTTCCAGCACTGAAATCGGAAGAACTTACATTTTGCGTCGTAATATGTTCATTAATGAGTTTGTAGACTTAAGAAATGAAATAACAATAAAAAAATACAATTTCGCAAATATATTACCGAACATATTATGATGTACAAACATAAGCTGTTCCGTTTCCAGTGTTGGGAACCAAGACAAATAAGAAACCAATGTAGCTATTTTTTTTAGGTGAAAACATATCTTGCTGATTTTTTTTCGTGAAAAGAACATAGTACCTGCTCTAACGAGAAATTGAAGCGCCATAAGAAGGCGCTTCAATTGCAAAATTGTATATATTTTAGAGTTATGTTGTTGTCAAAAGTTACAATATAACGTTTTATATCTGATAATTTTCAATTAACTTATTGGCGGTGCCGGCCATGTTTTGTGAAACGGCGGAGACTTCTCAATATTAAATGTATTATTTTACGCTGAGTCGAATTTCTTTATATTACCTAGCTAAAAAAATGTACAATTTTTAAGATGAGAAGAAATGTGTTCTGGTTTTTGAAATATTAAAAGAATTGATGAAATTCCTATAGCACAAATAATACACGAGGACAGCAATGCAAATGATAATTTGTTTTCTCTTCTTGCTGCGAGTGAAAATGCGTCAGTAGACAAAACATTTTGCTTATGTCAAAATGTATACCAACAACGAAACTGATTACAGTTTTGACAAATAATTTCTCCAAACAAACCACCATACAATTGTTACATGTCATAACTATAAGAAATGACGTTTACAGATCAAAATGGCAGGATCTTTTGTTTGCAAATAATTTTTTTATTGTTTTTATTTCTACTTCCTATTGGTTATTGCATTGCTTAATGCCAACGCAGAAAACACAAACTATATAAACAGGTGCCTTTAAAGAGGCAGGCATAATCGCTTTCTAATTCAAAGCTAACTGAAGAAATCCGAAATGCTGTAAATTGGACATAAGACGACAATTTCACAATCCGTCAAATTCCGACTGTTGGAACTCACCACTTGAGACTGACATCCCATACATACACTGCAAGAAAAGCCGATCAGGGCAAGCACACACAAGTTACCTAAAGCACTTTGTTAAGGAAATATTGCTGCAAAAGTTGTATTCACAATTAGCATTTGTCAATTTTCTCTTTCTGGGTTGCAATGTCAGAACTTTCTCTCATTATTTTCTGTACAGATTTTAGCTAGAATTTTTTTTCTTTTGTACTCGCTTAGGAGAGTAATTCTTTTCTGTCTTACAGTGACGATTGTAATAACTCGTAATTTAGGGTTTCTCCTTTTTAAATACTCGTATCACTTTGGAAACTCATTTGTCGTTAAACTAACAGCACACATCACCTTGATTACGTTCGAAAGTCTTTCCGTATTAATCGCTACGGCGATAACGGTAAACGTAAGTTATTCAAATAGTAAAAAAACAGAATGAAAGAAAAAGATATCATCGTTCCCAAATTAAATAATTCCGAGAGAGAGGCATCTAAAAGTTCACTTGTTTATCTTTCGCCACATTTTCAAAAACTATTTTCAAATACAAAATTCACGAAAAAAAGGCGAAATACGAAACTGAAAAGACAGCAGAAGAATACACGAAGCAAAACTAAAATTTAATTTGTGCCACTTTTCCCCCATATATCAATCTATTAAAACATTTTAAATATAACGTTGAAGTTGAAGTCAAGCTTAGAAGAGCACCAACCAGCAAAAGCGGCAGCTGCAAAGTTGGGCTGCGCAGTAGTACGTCTTGTTCGTGTGATAGAGAGCCACGGTAGTGTTTGTGTCTGTATATGTAGCTCTATACTAGTTGCTGGCAGTTGCTGTTGTTGCTCTTGTCGTCGTTGCCGTCGGTCGTCGATAGTGATGAACGAATTGCCTCCATGCTTTGTACGTGTGCATACGTCCGTACGCGACTCGGGCTATGTGTTTTTGTATTTTGTTTAGGTTTTTTTTTATTATTATTACAGAGGAGTACAGTGTGACTGTCTGTTTGGTTAGCTATGCTGTTCGCTCGCTTTATCTAGTTCCGCTTCAGGCCTCCAACACTAATACAATACGTATTAACTATTACAAAGGCAATGACTGACGTTCGGTACGAAGGCTTGTGTGTGTATATGGTTGTGTAGTTCATTCGAACCAAAACCACCCACCCACTACATATGCATGGATATATACATTACGAGGAAGGTATGGAGTTTATTTGAGTAATTATAAACGTCGTTGGAGACCCTAATTTTCTTTACTACATTGGGTTGACAGCAAAGTAATTTCGATTTTTTTGCTCAAAGTAGAATTTTTTAATTTATCCGAGATTGGAAGAATATTCGACCCTTCCCAGTAAAATTTTAGAACAACCTAGATTAATGAATTTTCTATTCAAAACATTTTGCAAACACCGAAATAAACAAAAACTTAAGTGTTAGACCAGAAGTATAAGTTCACAAAAAAAAAATAATATAAAATAATATATAATATAA
>JAHXMU010000584.1:1075454-1092479 GCA_019455685.1 Philornis downsi
GTAGTAGTGTAGTGTAGCGCAATAAGAGCAACAACAAAAACAACAACATCGTTATAGAGGAAGAACAACAAAAATGTTGCCAGATTTTTTATACTATTTTTATTAAATTAAATTTAATTGAATGCAATGTTTGATCTATTTTTATTATTACTTTTTCTATTTTTTTTACGATGTGTGTGCGTCTGCTGGCATGGTTTCCTTTCACCTTCCCCTACTGCCTACAACCCGTTGAACAATGCAGCCCTACCACAACAACAAAGTTTGTCTGTTGGCCTAAACATTTTTGAAAAATTATTTCATAAAAAATTGATTCATAGCATTCGACGAGGGAAAAACGTGCAAAACGCATGAAAACTCTATTGTTTCCTCGCTGTTTTCCCTGTTTTGTTTATATTTCCATTGAGATTTTTGCTTTTCTCTCTCTTTCAATTATAGATGTGTATAATATAATTAATTTGCTTTATTTATATTATCACTAAACATATATTTCTGAAGAGAGTGCGGTTATGAGTTGTTTGCTGATGTCAAATATTGCACATCGCAGTCATACAAACACATTTATGAGTATTTATATGCATATGAATACGTTCTTATGGTATAGAGATCACTCTACTGTTGACTTTCACGAATTACAGCGAGAACATTTGACACATGTTATTCCCTTGGAATAACATGTGTTAAAATGTTTGGAAAGGGTTACCGGCAACGATATTCCCTTGGAATAACATGTGTTAAAATGTTTGGAAAGGGTTGCCGGCAACGATAATGCCCACTCTTGATGTAAATCTGCTTTTATGTGGTTATTGAACTAAAATGGGATAATGCGAGGCATTAAGTATTTAGTGGGATTTTTCATTGGTTTGCATAAAGATGTGCTATGCGCTGATAAGAGAAAATATGGTTAAAACGAAAAACGTGAAAAGTTAGGAAAATATGAAATCAATTTTTAATATACGTACATATATGTATATGTTTCGATTATAGTATGATCAGATTATGACCGTACGATCTCGATCAAACAACTTCATCCATATTAAATTGAGTGGTTTAAATAAAAATGACTTGAGTTACCTGCTCCGGCGGCATGCTACCTCCAAAATTAAGTAGTAGGCAAAAGATGGTGAAAATTGTAGAAATGCATCCAAAATGTCCTAAAATAGATATTTCCTTCGGAAATTGATAACAATTTTATCACTTCCATTCTTTTAAAAATAACCACAAAAATTATTGTTTAATTCCAAAACGAACAGAAATGGTCATTCGCCATTTTGACGAACCAATAAAATGGATAATGCTAATAAATCATTAGAGTCGAAAATCCAAGATTAGTTCATTATCAGGCATAATGTCGAAAGAACCAACATTGGGAGTCATATACATACGTTTGTGAGCTCTAACAGAGTATAGACTTATTTGAACCATTTTCGCAAACTTAATTTCAAGTGTTATCCAAGTCGTAAGGCAAAATGTAATGAAGAAAATGAGGGTCATGGCTAGTAGTACCGAAAAACCACGTTCGGAGGAACAATATGTATGATCACTTTTTTAAAATGCAAACATTTGATTGTTCCAAATTTCTGGAAGTAACCACCCAAAAAGAATATTTCGGAAGGAAGTTAATAGTGACTGCGCAGTTTACATTTCATAACATTTCACCATCTAATCTTTCTGACAGGGTTTCATTTGTTTCTGTAAATATCCCGGCCTAAATGTGTCAAATCCAGTAAACGAACAAAAACTTCTTTCTGGAAAATGCATTACCTCTTTGACAAGGTGTTGTGTTCTTATTAGAAAATGCAAACATTCGGCCGAAAAACGCAAAAACATTGAATTTTTTGGCCTCTATTAAGAAAATCTTAGAAACGTTTTTGATTTAAATTAAACTTATTTTGGATAATTTCGCTTTATTTTTTATTACCTTCGAGGAAAACAATGATATGACTTTATATGTCCATTTTGTATTGCCCATTTTTGCTGACACCTTTTCAGTCATTGAAAAGGCTGCTGTAGCATTTCCCTGCTCGCTGCCAATAATGCATTAATGTATTTACCATACCATATTTGGGTAGCATCTCCAAACGTAGGTCGAATATGTCGCACCATAGAGCATTGCTAATTCCCTAAATCCTTGTTTGGTGTACAATTTGTCCGTCTCTTTACTGAAGCTTCGTGCCAGCCAGTGGCATCATAAAAAAATTTACAAGCATTACAGGTATACCAAACTTTATAGTCGAAGAAAAACTGATATGTTTCCATGCATGCTCGTCTGGAGATACCCAGGCTAAGTCCGCCCACGTAGACGATAGACGATGGATAAAACACTTAACCTTGACATCACTTATGTAATCTATGACATATACACGCTTTACAACTAGAACTGATCCAGAGGAACTCAAAACAGATTTAAGATCATCGTGAATCAACTTTCAAAACAGCGTTACGCAGTTCTAAGTAATATTTGTGAACAATACTACGAAACCATCATTTCACAAATATTTTCTTAGGTGGCAATGCCAACATTTATTTTGTTGGTTTCCAACGTTGAAGTCATTTTAATAAAATCGGTAATGCATTTGCAAACTTTGTGAAATGAAATTGGAAAATAAAAGCAAAATTTTGCAAATATATCTGTGGTTACAAGAAAACACGACTTAACGGTAAATTTTCCATTTTTTCCAATACTAAGCGTTCTTCACGAATTCGCTATTACGGTAGTCTGTTATGGCTTTCGAAATATAAGGGATTTTGAAGTTGCGCTTAAAAGATAATATGTGTCTAAGGACATAAACAATAATAACAAGAAAGTGTTCTTACTTATTCTTAAAGATAACACTTACTAATAATTAGAGATATTACGTAATTCATCAAAAGTTGATGTTTTCAAAAATTGTTGTAACTAGTGAGCAATGTATATCGGATCTCAAAATGGGAACTGAACGAAAACGTGCGTCAGGAGTACAACATTAATAACGAATAATCTCGACAATGTTCTAACTCCATTTAAATCGTTTTTCTTTGTAACCATATATTGAACATATGATATAAAAACACAAGCTGTTCCGATGTTGGTGCGGGCATGAAGGAATGAAATCTTCACTAAGCGCTAAATTGCTTGCTATTTATTACTCAAACCGTTAACTAGGTCTACCCAAAATTAAGTAATCGGTGACAAACAAAACGGCACTGTAGTATTCACTGAATTCGATTTTGCGTTCGATCTACACATCAGCATATTTCTGCGTCCACAGCTCATTCTATTTGATTTACAAGTTACAAGTTACAAGAAAAGTGGCCCCTTGACTTAGCGTGGCCTGACTTCCATACAAAACATAGAATGGTGACACATAAAACTACCCCAGTTTTTTGTTTTTTTTTTTTTTGATCATTTTATGTATTTTATTGTAATTGTAAATACTCAGGCTGTTCCTGACACACCTTCTACGCATATAACCGATTTTCTAAAACATTTGCATATAATTTTCCAGATTTGAGTAGCGCGCAAGGGCTGCGCTTACTTCCCCCTCTATTAATGCTATAAATACGATATTTTATTTTAATTTTTTATATTCGTTTTTTTTTTTATATTTATATTAAAGCAAATTAAATTTATTGCTGCGGGCTTATGTGTGCTCAGAGCTGTAACGTTAAAGGAGGGAAGCATTTGGGATTGTGGGGGGCTTTTGACCAGAAGGTGGTGGAGGACAACAATGATGACGATGGCAACGAAGAGGTGACTACATGTTCGGTAAACGGCGGAGGGAGGCAAACTAGTGGGGAAAGATAAAAGAAGCTTAAGAATGAAGAGAAAAAAGCAAAAAAAATAAAAAAACAAAACAAAAAATTCAGCAGCTGTACGTAAAATGTACGAACGCGCACACATTGGATGGGATTGAATTAAATGGATGGACGGATCTTTGGCTGGTTGGTTGGTTGCTTGTGCGCTCGTTCACTCGCTAGCTAGCTGGCTAACTCGCTTGCTGCCTTCGTCGGATGGTGATGGCCGTCGATGGAGAGGAAGACAGGGAGAGGGCTTTGTAAAAGAAGAAACCAGAAAATAAATGAGTAAGTAAATGTGTGCATATAGCAGCGAACGCCAGCGGAGCATAAGAGCGAGCAGAGCACAATGAAGCAGAAATAAGCCAAAACGCAACCAAACGCCGCAGCAGAGGTGGAGGAACGGGCACAGTTAGCATAAGCAGCAGTAAAAGCTGAATAAAAATAGAGGAAGAAAACTTGCTTATCAAGAAGAGAAAGCACTCAAATAGAAAATGTATTATTTTTTCTGTTATTTATTATTATTTTTTCTTATTAATGCTGTTGTTGTACCACTGCCGCTTCTGCCGCCGACATCTTAGAGCACGCAGTGTTGCCAATTTCGCATATTGGAGCGTGATATTAAGAAGTTTTGATAACTGTAAAGGCGTTTTCTATTAGCAATATTCGGTGTCATGGCGACACATAAATTATTAGATTAAATACATTACGAATTTGTAGCTGTTGTGAATCTCCTATAAATGAATAACAGTCAATTTGATGGGTATAGTATGGCAACGCCGTTACATTTTTGCAAGCCAAATTGTCAGCTACCACTAAAAACTGACGTCAGACTGCTAACTACTTAATTGGAAAGCATGTACTGTGAACAAATGGAATAGCGTACATCACACGATTTTGTTTTAAGAGAAATTCTAATTCTTAAATGAATAGTTGTGCTCGATCTGACGATTTTTCCTCAAATATATGGTCTATTCCAGAATATAAAAGAACAAAGTCTGTAACAATTTTTTTTTGGTGTTGATTGAACTAGCTGCATTTGACTATTGCATACATATGTAGCCTTCGATTTCCTTAGCAAAGCGTGTTTTATTGTTTTATTCCATTTTCCTAACCACAAAAATATTCTGAAGCATCGTATGATCTGGCCATTTTATTTTGCAGAAAAGGGTTAATATTATCATGATGATTGATGTAGTTCCACAATTTTTCAATTGGCTTTATCCTAAATCGTCAACATGCACTACTAAATCTCAATTTACTGATTAAATAAGAATGCATTTAGTTACGTTAATATTGCGGTCTCTGCCTTAGGTCTTGATAAATTGAATTTTGGCTAGTAGTTTATAGGAAAAAGTGGTAAATTTTAAACCGACGTATATGTTCTAAATGTCGTTTTTTGTTGTCGTCTTTAAGTCAATTATAATTAATTTTGGTTTTTGTATGTAAAAAAATTTAAAAAACAAAAATTAAAAACTGAATGACTTTTATTTTTAAAAATCTGAAATAAAAGTCTTGATTGATTAATTTTAAAAATAAAAATCAAGAAAGATTTTTATTTCTAAATAACGAATGACATTTATTCATAAATCACGAATGGTTTTCACTTTTAAGCATCAAAAATTAAAATCGGCATGGAAAACCATTTCAAATTTGATTCCCAAAAATCAAGATTGATATTTATTTTCTCAGTCAAAAGAAAAACCAAAAACTGTAAAATGTTAACATTTGCTTAAACAAACTCAGATCGCGTTTAGACTTGAATTGTCTTCACAGGAGGACAATTAAAAACGCACGAAGTTTTACAAATGTTTCCATTTTCAGTTGTTACCGGAACACCTAGATTGATTAAAATTAGCGTAACCGTTAAATCGGGTAAAGAATGGTTAATATTTTACCCGACTGATTTTCTCAAATTTTACTAAGATGTTAAAAGCTAAACAATAGACAAATACTACGGTGGATACAGTCTACGTATTAAGAGCTGCAAGGACAATTTGTATGGAAGGCACGAAAAGAGTTACGATTAGACAAAATATTGAACTACAACAAATCTTGTGAAGTTTCATAAATATTTGCGATAGTTACGTTGCCTAGCAACTAGCCAGATAAAGGAACATCAGCCGGTCGAAAGACCGTATCAAATGCATACCTTCATTTCTGTGTGTGAAGTTATATACAATATGTATGATATATGTAATATATATACATACAATATATATAAGACATATAAAATATTGAAGACATCAAGGCTCCAACCAAGATATAAATTTTTTCTTCCAAAAAATATGTACCCGAATTTTTTATTTATATTTATATTATTTATATATTCATGATTGTTTTTTACAAATCCGAAGCAACCATGATTTTTATTTCTGTTACATGATTTGAAATGATCCATCCATTTGTTCTACTTATACTTATTCTTTCAATCACCTACCACTCTTTCAATGTCCCAGTTCAAAGTCTGAGCACGGGCATCATCTGCTGGAAATTTGGTTCCAGTATTCTATCAGCAGGAGCAAAATGATTTTACGGAACCCTTTAAAACATTGCTGGAATGCAGGTGGATAATTAGATTTTAAATAATTTCAGGTTAAATTTAACGAGATATTCAACATTACAGCGCTTAAGGAACCACGACCATTTGTAGATTGTGGGCATAACATCGATCTTTCATGGCACCCAAAAATAGCATCTGATATCGCTATTGAAATTAAAAATATAATTATATAACAAAAAAAGGTATGTTTGATCGGCTGTGGTTTTTCGACTTAGGAGCTGCGCATGATCAAACTCATGTCCCTCAATATCAATCGCACGCTAAGCATTGGTTCCTCAATGACGTTGCTAGCATTACTTAGGTCAATACCGAAAAGATATTTTTCGATATTTTGGAATGTGCACTGTTTGAAATCACATTACGCGCTTTGGAATTAAGTTTTCAATTTTGTTGTATTTTGTTGTTCAGGCATAGACACGTCCATACAAGGTCTCGCATCAATTATAACTCAATAAGAAATTCAAATAATTTTTTTTAATCAAAGTATTTCATTTTTTTAATAGAAAATTCAATTTTATTTTATACGACTAATTGGCATTCAGGACAAGTGACCTTGAGTGAAGTTTATGGACGTAGTGCTTCATATAACATATGATTTAAAAAGATAACGCCCGAAAGACTGTTATGTGCACATATGGTCAAAATAATAAGTACAACCTATATATTTTTTGTAAAAAGAATTTCAGTACTTTCCAAAAAGTAAGAAATTAATCAAAAACATTGGACAAAATAATAAGTACATTTAGTTAAAATGAGAAAAAAAGTGAAAAAATCAAGTTTTTTTCTGCTAAATTGGTTGAGTTTCATTAAAACTCTTTTGACTTTTTTGGATTTAAGTCCGGAGATTGACTTGTCCAGTCAAGAAGGGCAACATTATTATCTTGGAATCAATCCTTTACCAACTTAGAAGTATGCTTCGGATCGTTATCCTGCTGGAATGTCCATCTAAGATATCTTTTTAGTCTGGTCATAGTGTTGGTAATTCGTTGTATCGGACCGACACCATACCACGAGAAACAACCTCAGACCATAATATTGCCGCCCCCGTGCTTGACCGTCTTCTTTGTAAAGCGAACATGGAATTCCTTACGTCGAACAGTCATTTTCAAATACACTAATTTTTGTTTCATCGCTCCACAAAATGTTTAAACATTTTTTTCACCGTCTCCTCCGGACCAATTGGAATGACTTCTTGCAAACGCTAATCTAGCCTTTAAACTTTTTGGTCTTAGCAAAGGAATTCTTCTGGATATCCGTTCTGGTAAATGTGCTTCTTGTAGTCTACGACAAACCGTTCGCGATGAAATTACATTTCCAATTTCTGCTGAAATCGCTCTTGAAGACACAAACGGGTCTTTATTCGCAAGTGTTACAATACGGATATCTTCTGTTTTTGAAGTTTTTTTTTTGTGTCTTCGGCGAGTTTCGACGGGCTTTTTAGGTTTTAAAGTATTTTGTAAAAAAATTGATTCATAGTTTCTGCTATAGAACGAAGACTTTGGCTACTTTCTCTTAGTCTTAAAATAATTTTTATCTCCTCCGGAGAACAATGACCTACTTTGTCGACCCATGGCTGATTTTTTTGCTACATATTTTGTTATGAATAAGGATAAACAACAGTAAAATAACTGGCCTTTCCATAAAGACAACAGCAGACTGAGAAAATATTTAAGAATTGGGCAATGTATTTATTATTTTGACCAAGTACTGAAATCACACCTGAACAAAACTAACTCACAATGAAAACAGCGGGGAAGCCCCAGTTTTGTTTTTACATTCAAAGGCGTTACTATATTAAAGTTATTTGAATAAAAACACAATTGCCATGTTTACTTTCCCTTAAAGTAACTAAAATTAAACATAAAGCAAAAATAAGCAGGTACTTATGTACTTATTTTTTCGACCATATGTGTATGTGCCAACAAATTCAACCCCAGGTGATGTAACCAGAACAGCATCAAGTTGACTACGATCATATCTATAAAAGTCTTTATGTCAGATCTCTGGATTAGCGTCTTAAGAATACTCATAATTTTCGAAATCAAGAAAGAAAAAAACTGTAGTTGATGAAATTTGAATTCCCTCTTCGTGGTGTGCACCACCTCCCAGTGGTGGATAGAATTATTGAACGCAGACTTTTTTGGATTCTTTTCGCCATGCTTCTCGATGATGTAGTGAGCAAGGAATGTGTTGTAGTCATTTATGATCAAATTTTAATTAACGAAGCACTTCTAAGAGAATGAATGCTGAAAGGAAAGGAATCCAGCAAAAACGTCCAATAAATGAAAAACAGTTTTAACTCTTTCAAATTTACATGACACGCGTACTCATCACTCCCAACAAGCACTTCTATAGTACTTCTGAAATCTAAACAAATTATATAGTTCTTAGCTTAGTTGCGTCGAAATGGGAACAATTTATTTACTCGTATTTATTCATTTATTTAATTATTTATTTATTTATTTTTTTTATTGACTTTCGATTTTCAAATACGTAAGGCGATAATGGAGTCTCACTTAATTGCAGCTGAATTGAATAGAATGGATTAAAACAATTGATTTTTTGAGTTTTATAAATTTGTTAAATACAAACTCTAGAAATGTGCTATAAAAAATAAATATATGTGGCTCTATAGCATGGGTTTGATAGCTATTTCGTAGAAAAAAATTTTCATTTTTTTTTGTTTAGTGAAAAAAGAGAAAAGAAAAAATAATTATTTTTCATTACTAAAACAGCTCTCAAGGAAGACATCGCAAAAAATTACTTTATTCCCATTAGAGGCTCATTTTAAACTCATTAGTGACTACGAACATATAGGTATTCATCACTTTGCTCTAAAAATTTTACTAAATTTCTGCTTCTGTAGATGCACTTTTTCCGGATGATAAAGGGGCTTCTACAGCAAGGTCATACATAAGGAAGAATGACGAGTTTAAAAGATTAGGCAGAAGGTACAAGTTTTTCTTTTTAAAGCATTCTGCATTCCACATTCTAAAGCTTTAGCAGTTTTTGACAATTGAAAAAAAAAAAAGAAAATCATAATATATTCCACATTTTTTTTTCGGAGTCTGTATTTTGTTCTTAAAATATTTGTTAAACTTTTTGATTAAAAAGTACGGATATTTGTCTGTTTAAACCCAAAAACAGACAACAAAATTAAAAAAACTATTAACATTTTCAAACTTTTTAAAAACATTTCTTTTATTTTTAATAAATACGTTAATATACGTTTGTCAAATTCACGAAATTTTAACACTTCTCTTCCAAGTTTGTAGTTGCAAACTTGTATTTTATGTATGTTGTAGACTATAAGGCCCACATAATTACGAAAATAAGTTAATATTTCGAATATAAATATCGGAAATTAGAATTTTTTCCAATTTTTTTGATTTACAAATCTGCCAGAATAATGGTTGTGGATTATACGTTCCTATTAATTTAATTTGAAATATAACTGAAGTTAAAAATATATACAAAATTCATTCAGGTCTAAAAATTTGCTAGTTTGAAAGCGACTGTCATTACGATACTTTACTAAAAGTGACTGGCCATAGCGCAGTGGTTAGTATAGCCGACTATCGTCTGCATGATAATGATAAATAAATAAAAAATGGTCGCTGGTGCAATCCCGCATATAGCAACGTATCATAGGCGAGTAATCGATAAGTCTAGTTAATGCTTCTCAAATTGTGACTTCAGGGATCGTTGTTAAACTGAAGGTCTTGTTGATTGGATCTAAGAACAAAAAAAACGTGTAGGTTCACTGTGCGAGCTTCTCCCATATCTTACTCTTGGGATGCAAGAATTTTCTCCACTTCTCCCACTTTCTTAGTATTATGAGTAGAGCAACGGTTTAACTCTCCCCGTAAAATGTAGTTTTACAAAATGACTTTTTAACTTCGTCTAATATGCATAATGATAGATATTTTAAATTATTTTAGGTGGCAACACTGTGTTCCTCATGTAAAATATTATATACTAGAATGTGTTGTTGCCGTTGTTTAGTTACTTTTTCGTTAGTGTTGTTGTTGTTATTGTAATGACTCTGAGTGGGAAGTGGGACAAATGCATTTTTAGAAGCTGTCATACTACTATTTGGCAAAAAGCTACAAGATACCAAGTAGAAGAAGAAAAAAAGAAAGAAAAAAAATGCTCAGCGCAACACA
The DNA here is from genome assembly GCA_019455685.1 of Philornis downsi. Lineage (NCBI taxonomy): Eukaryota > Metazoa > Arthropoda > Insecta > Diptera > Muscidae > Philornis > Philornis downsi. The sequence continues at coordinate 1,085,958 of JAHXMU010000584.1, forward strand.
AACGCATACAATAAAAACAAAAACTAGTGCAAATACATATTTTAGCTATTTAGTTATGATCGTGAAATAAGGAGGAGGTGATGGTCTCAACTACAAACAAGATGGTTTGTAATATTTTTGATGTTAACAGAAGAAAATTAATGGAAAACTAAATGAATGAAATAAACAAAAAGCAAACAACATAAGAAAAACATTACAAGAATTAAGTGCAGAAAAATTTAAACAAATTTATGAATTTTTTAATTTGTCAATTAATGTATGATGGCTATGGCTCCTTTTTACAGAAGAGAAAGAACGTGGCATATCTCATTCCTCGGCGTTTTTACGATAGATTCCTTTTTCTCCGTCGCAAAACGCAAATAAATTCTAGGGAAATGAGCCGTACTTTTCTTATCCTCTATGGTTGTGATGTGTTTATAACTTAAAAGTTGTTCGTGTACCTTTTATTAGTACAATAAAACTACAAAAAAAAGTGCAAACATACGCACGTACACACGTACACATAGAAATACACACACACACACAAGCATAAACAAAAACACTAAAACGATATAAATGATATATCTCTTCACAAACTCAATTAAAAACGATAAAAGACAACTTAAATTGCCGAACATTAAAAACAAACTACAGGGGAATTAATTAAGATGAAACGACAATAAACCAAGAATAACTACAAAGCACACAAAAAAAAAATGTGCAACTTCGACTGATGTGGACATTTTCGAGGCCAAAAAACACCCTACAACGCTAAACCTTTTCAATTTAAGAAGAAAATAACAACAATAACACAAAAACGTGTTTTTGTGTCCATATGAGTCCTATGGGGGAAATATGACCCACTTAGCTTACTTGTCATAAGATATAGTGAAAAAACAATATCTCGTGTTGTACAAATTCTATCGGGATAAGATACGATTTCATTCTCAAAACAAAACAGCTTGGAAAATGGTTCCATCGGCATTGTTTGAGTGCACGTCAAAGATGTACATTATCTGCTATAAGCTGCTCCCCTAAAGGCAAACCGGTAATTCATATCTGTACTGTTAATAATTGATCAGTCTGAAGGCAGCAATGGGCCAGAAGGTGCCAGTTTTATCCAATAGTGCTTCATCGGGACAATACCTCGCCACATACATTGATAGTGGTTCGTAAGAGGCTCCGCGAGCTTGAGGGTTGTTCTTATGTATCCACCCTATAGTCCGGAACTGGTATAAATCAAAAACTGTTTTTGTCTATGGATATAAATGATATTGACAAATTCGACCCAATAAACCGATTGCCCCAGTTTTTTTTTTTTTTTTTTTTTGCCAATAAGGACGTTGGTTATTATGAGAGGGGCGTAATTAAATAACATTAAAAATGGCAACAAGTTAGCGAACAAAACGGTGCTTTTGACTTGAATGGGATCATTCTAACTATTCTAAATGAAACCTTCAATGAGATTTAAAGAAACTGATTTCTCTTTACTACACCGCGTATTTGTGACAAATATATTGGCAAATACAAATCTCCGTCCACTGTGTAGAATTGATTCGATATTTTTGCACCAACTCAATTCTATGATTAAATGTAGAAAAATATCCTAAAATTTTCACAGAAAAAAACCGAGCTATATAGGTACAATTTTTGTTTTTGCATTTCTAGCTTTTCCTATATACACATTTCTTAGTATTCGCTTTATCGGAAAAAGGAGAGATGAACTAAGTATATTATAGCCTATTGGGAGTACAAAGTCTACGCCTGTTTACATAAGTCTACGCCGTTTTACCCAACAGTTGTGCTTGAAATTGTAAGGTGTAAAACATTATATTATTAGACTGGACGGCTGACACCACCATAAACAATTTTGAAACGAATAAAAGCTTTTGGTTTAATTATTAAATTTCAAGAAGTCTGCAGCTGAGTTACATCGATTGCTAGTGGAAGCACATGGCGATGTTGCTTTAAGCGGGAAAAGCTATGGTGAGTAGTTTTAAAAGCTTAAGAATAATGAGTTTGGGAGACATTCATCAAATTTGTAGATTACCTGACTAGTGAGGTTTTCATCAGACACATCGAGGTGATCGGCACTTAAATAATGATAGGTGGTTGTATCGGGGATTGAACCCACGGTAAGGCAAAACTGAAATCGGAACAGCTGCTGTTTTTGCGTCATAATATGTTCGATAACATATTTGCAACATTTGTATTTATTACTATTTTGTCTTTATGTTAACAATGTGTTATCCAACATATTGTGACGTAAAAATGCCCAGTATTCCGAAGCCAATGTTGGAAATTAACAAAAAAAATGTTGGTGTTACCACATAAGAAATTTTCCCTCGAGAAAAAGCATTGTACTCCCTGGTAGAAAAATTTAGCTTCAAATTTTTTTTTTTTTTTTATAATTGTATTTATTAATTCATGTACAAATATATATCAGATTACAAAAATGGCCTCAGCGCCCTTAAGGCGGATTAGGATTAATCCGCAATTACATAAGAATTACACATTTTTTTTATGGAGTTCCTCCGTGAAAACTCAGCATAACACCAGCATCGAGGTCGAAAAACATTAAACATTACAGTCGGTTGTATCAACTGGTTTCATCAATTATATCCGGTGTAGCTAAATTTTATATAATGCTCGGAAGATTGCCCGAGAATTCGAGCGATCTACAAGAAGAAAACGCAAACCCGTATTTCTGCTTCTTTCTAGAGAGCCGATGTGAAGAAATCGTCCACTTTTTATACATCGTGCAATCTGTTGTCGTTGTTGTTGCTATTGTTCGTTTTGTGTACACGAACTGAACTAATGAAAAAATAACGCAAAAAACTAAATATTTTCTCAAAATAAAAACAAAACAAACTTAGAATGTAACAACAATGACAACAGCAACAAGATAAAGAAAAACAACAACGGCACAAGGAAAATAAAATAACAGCTAAAAAAACAAAACAACAATAAAACGTAAAATTACAACAATAACGAGAGAAAATAAAGAAAACAACACAAGAGAGTGGGAAAAGCTGAATGATTGCCTGCCCTACCAACCGACGACAGCAAAGCAAACCAACTTATGTGCCTGCCTAGTCAACTAAGTAGCAGACTAACTGACGGTCCAACAGTTTAACCCTCCGTCCAACCCAACCAGCTCTCTAAACGTCTAGCAGTGGATTCTATTAGAAACACAAAATAGCAAAATTCGGGAGGAATGAGTACAGAGTAGTTAGTTAGTCAGCCGTCCATAGTAGTCGCGATGGTACGAGCAACTGGGTAGATATTGTGAACAAGAGAATGTGGATTTTAGAATACTATTTGGAAGTAAATGAGAACACAACGAGGTTGGGATCTGATTTGAGTAGTGTACCGTCATCCAGAGTGGAACATAATGATAACGATGAAAAGGGGAAGGAAGCATAATAAATTTGACCAGCAAAGGGATGACAAATTGTAAAATTAGGTACAACATTAACATCAAACGCGATGTCTTTTATTTCAAAAGAAAATAACGACCTTAACAGAAGCTGCCAGAAAATCAAAAGTAGCCAGAAAAGCCAATTGGCTTCCAAATGGAAATCACGTTTACAAAGGGGAAATAATCGTGATATAACAAGAATGGAAAGAAATGGAAAAACACACATTCTGCTTTCAAACACACCCGGTAACGATGATTCCGAATGTCAATTTGAGAAGCTCCACAGAAAAAATTTAAAAAACGTTCTGTTAGAAAACCACGGTGACAAAAATTCTGTTGATTTGACTGCTTGCTGTCTGGTAGTAGATCTCCTTCATGGAAATCATTTCCTTCCGCTTGAAAACGGGAGCACGAAAGGGGAAAGAATTTGTAGCCAATTTCTATGAATTTGGTCGTTGGTGATTGTCACGAGTACGATTCATCTGTTGAGGAACTGTGACCACAATAGAACGTACTAAGCTAGAGATATACAGTAGTTTCTGTTATTTGTCACTTTTCAACTTACAAAGCCATATGCCTGTCGTTACACACTTGGAATAAACTATGTATTGGAAATTGGATCTTCTTCTGTCAAATTTCATCACATCGCATACATAACTCCTCGATATGTCTGACGGAAACTTTGAGTAACCGAATAATCGACGTCTTGTAAATGTTTCTCAAACTGTTACGTTCGGAATTGTCGTTAAACTGTAGGCCTCGTTGAGTGTGTCTAAAAATAGAAAGCGTGTAAGTTCACAAAATATGAGGAACTCTCCCATATCTCGTTCATGGGATACAAGGAAATTTGTTTTTTAGAATAATTTTCAACCAAATTTGTGTTATGAAACCTCTTTCAAGTTTTTAGAATATAAAATAAAGCTGACACATAACATTTCGTGTACACTTCATGGGGATTATCTGGATGCGTGTTCTCTTCCATTTCCCGTCAAAAATTTGTTATTGTTAGAAAAAAAATGTTAGTTATGTGTAGTTTTCTTCCTTTAGAAACATCCCCAACAACTTTAAACGGTGTACATTTTTTTAGTCCCTGCTAATGCTAAAACCTTTTTTGTAATTTCAGTAATAATGCCAACACCGCCTCTTTGTACATTCTCGGATTTTCGTCAGGTTCCCCACCTTCGATGTGAAACTCACCATTCTTAAACTTGTGGAATCACTTACCTCTCCCACTTAAGGCAACCTCGTCATACGTATCTACCTAGTCCTGACATATGTTCTGTTACAAATATAAAACGCGATAAAAAAAAAAAAACAATATTCATATTGTATTCAAAATTATTTCATTTATTAGAAGACAATATTGGTTATTAAAAAAAATTGTATTCACTCGAAATGGCCGCCTTTTGCTTTAACACAAGCTTTCAAACGGTGTGGCCATTGGGCTATAGTCGCACGTACGATTTCCATGGAGATCGAGGACGCTGTTCTGGTTAATGCTGTTTTAAGCCTTCCCAAATTTCTGTGGGGAGTCTTGCAAGCCATATTCTCCAATTCTGACCACAAAGCATAATCCAGTGGATTGAGATCTGGACTCCCTGATGGCCAATCTTCTGCTGCTATAAAGCCAGGAATATTGACTCTGAGCCAATCCTGCGTGGTTTTAGCTTGGTGCGCAGGAACAGAGTCCTGTTGGAAGATCCATCTACGTCCATTGAAAAAGGTATTGGTCAAACCCTTCACAACACCCTCTAACACATCTTTTTGGTAAACCTTTGCACCAGTTTTTACGCCCTTTTCACAGAAATGGAGGGATGTGACACCATGGTGGGAGACCCCCACCAAACCATTACGGAAGAGCGATGATGGCCACGTTGAACCCTTGGAACAACTTTTTTCGCTTCCTTAGATGAAGTGGCATAAATCTTGTCATTTTGTTTGTTGAAAACTTCTTCCACGGTAAAAATTTTCTCATCCGTAAACAGAATGTTTTCATGGCCATTGTCCGCGTTCCACTGCAAAAGTCGCTTGCATCTTTCCAGCCCAATTTTTTTTAGCTGAGGAGTTAGAAGATGCCCCGTGGACCGACGATAGGCTTTCGTATGCAGATCACCCCGAATCAGCCTAGACATGGATCTGGTTGATATATCCAATTCCTTGGACATGATTTTCTGCTTTCTAAGGGGATTTCTCCGAATTCTTTCACGCACTGCCTTTACTACCGCACTCGTACGGACAACGCGCGGGCGACCACTTTTTGGCCTGTCTTCTACTCCAGACAATTCGCCGAAGCGAGCAATAGCACGATAAACAAACATTCTTGATATTCCGAGTGGTTTTAGCAACTCGAAAATTTGGCCAGCACTCTTTCCGCACTTATGCAACGCTATTACGCCGACTCGATTCTCTTTAACGCCCCACTCCATGTTAATAGATTGCAAACTGACTAGTATTCTTCACTAATCAGTGCATGTGTTCTGAAAAAAAGTTTACGGTTCTATTCCCGCAAGAAGTTTTGAACGATAAGCGCTGGAAATTGTGTAACAGAACATATGGCAGGACTAGGTACTAGCAATCGATGCGTTTCATCCGGAGATTGTTTCAAATTAAAGAAGTAAATCAAAACTTCCCGCACATAACGCTTGTTAGGTTCAAAACATTCGCAACAAACAATATATAAAGCTTATACAAAATCTGTTCACGGATATGTGTTAGCTAGCTATCTAATCTTACAGCGTAAAGTTTTACATCTAACAACTTCAACCATAACTTGATGTTGACTTCATCTTTTGTAATGCCAGTAATCCCTAGTACATGGTGCAAAAAAGTGTCCCAATTTTTCTACACGTCGACTTTGAGGTTTGATATTAATTCTTTTTTGCAGCCTTGATTTAAGACTTCCGTTCGCAACTCTTAGGCAATGCATTTTTCTGGATGCAAGCTGTAAGACCATCTTCAGCAAATTTTCTTTCAACGAGGCTTTCTACTTTTACGCTACGTACTTTTGGTTAGTGATCGCCCATAATGTACCAAAAAACGTTCTACAGCGATCTGCTTTTGCCATTTAAGCACCAAATCGACCGTCATTTCCCTACTTACATATAACGGAAGTAAAGTAAGGC
>JAHXMU010000584.1:1092489-1111449 GCA_019455685.1 Philornis downsi
TTTGGGGTTCCATTTAAATTTTGGGGAAAACAACAAGAGCACGACCAGAGAGGAATGGCAAATATGCATATTACATATTATGAAACAAGAGAGCGAAATAACAACACCAGCAGTGGCTGGTAAGAAGGGGGGAATGGCTGAATGAATCGTTGGGCCGGTCGACTGGGTGGTTTTGTAAGTAGGTACGTGGATGTATGTATTTACACAGATGTTGAATACAATGATGATAGAAAGGTTATGTGTGTGCTCCTGGTGGTAGGGGTAAGTAATGTACGAAAAAAATTGGATTTTAAAAGGCTTTAATTTGGAGCCGTAGGAAAAGCTTTGTAAACGGAAAAAAGAGCGAGGAAAATGGAAGGAAGTTAATTTAAATTAAAAACCTAAAGTATTCAGATATTAAAGAGATCATACTTAAAATTAATTGATAGAACGAGAAAAGGGATAGGGAAATTAATACGCTAAAAAGATACATGCATGTGTATAGTAAACTTTTTTTTTTGGAATTGAAATAATCTGAAGCCGAGTGCCTATCTTTTTCTAGCGGCACTGCTACACAACAATTTACGTTGGTGGATCATGCTGGTGGTACTAGCAGTAGACATAGGCTATATGAGTATAATGGAATGATATCACTACTGATGACGTCATTATAAGATCCACGGCATAAGGATGTGAATTGACACTTTCGAAATATCTACAATGTACACAGTTTCAAAGCCTTTATTTTATTTTTAAACCTTCTCTCGCACCAAAAATTTTGTAAATCTTGCACACATTTTTGTTTGGCTCGCGAATATTTGTTTTTCATACGTTTTGCTTCAATTTTTCTTTCTTTCAATAATGGTCCTATACTAAAAGAACCAAAATTGAAAATTCCCAAAATATTCTGGAATGGATACTGGCCCATTCGACATTATAAATAAAGCAATCAAGTATTAAAACCATTAAAACCAAGTTGAGTTAGTCGGTGTATAAGATGTCCATACTAGTATAAAGAAGCTATATCCCAACCAATCTTTTGGACATGTAGATTTTAAGGGGCACCGCAACAACTTAACTTTTTTATTCTTAATTATTAAAAATGGGTAAACTATACGCTTTATTTCATTTTGAAATGTTTGCAAGGAAATAATTCCGTCTCTTTTCGTCAGAACAAATTTCAACATTTCTTTTAAATTATTAATTTAAATAAATTAATTTGGTTTTAAGTGTAAGAGTCACAGCCCAGATAAAACCATATGCAAATCACGACTTTTATTTCTTACAAGTCCAGACCTTTTTTCCGGGTTTACATCAACCTTTATCAATTGTTGACGATGGGCTTCAGTATTTTTCCAATGTTCCACTCAAAAAAACATCTCCCCCTTAAAATCCTACAAAATTTGGTGATTTTATAAAGCGTCCATATAGCTTGGATCAGGACATCTTTCGGTTAACATTGCTGTAAGTAATCAAATTTTTGCTGGCACTAACAATTCGTTTGTAAAAGAAGCCTGCGCGACAATTTCAGCTTCTCTGCAAGGCTCTGAATAGCAACGATAACGATTTTCGAGCGTGAAGTTTCCAGAATGGAATTTCGTTTGACATTTGCCTTCGGCTAAAGCACACTGAGGCTTTTTGAAATCAATTAGGAATGCTTTTGCCTCAACACTGTAGTCGGGTGTCTATTTTTAAAATGGTTATAGAAACTACGTCCGATTACCAAAATTTTCGGCGCCGTATAATCTGCCTTGTAACGGAAGCTGGCACAATGCTTAGTACAAATAGCCACAGCTCAAATTTTGAGAAATTCAATCTGCGATAGAGCCAGCTTAATCTAAGGGGCGATAAGTACAAATGTGCGCAATGTGAACAAATTCCCTTGCATCCCAAAAAAGAGGTGTGTATGTAAGCCTCTCACATTCGGTAAGCTTACATGCACTCTACAATTTCAGAAGCATTCACTACACTCGACTACTCGAAGTGTTCGTCAGACATACCAAGGCAACTGCCGCTCAAATAATAACAAGAATCTTTCTATAAAGAAAAAGACGCAAACATTGTTAAAACTCTACTACAAACGGGCTTTTTACCTCTCACTTACGGAGTCATCTCGAGCATTTGTGACAAAGGCAAAAATTAATTTGGACCAAGTTGTCTGACTTAATCAGTGTGGCTGTACATCAGCCAAAACTGATTAAAACTTTTTTAAGATATTGGAGAGTGTACATAAAAATACAAAAATCTCTTTGTAGTTATTCGTCCATTGCTTTTGTTTTTTAATAATATCAAAAATCAATCACCGCTGTTTCTTGTAGAATTATTTAAATTCATTATATGAGCGGATCTTTTCAAGTAAGAGTAGCCATCCAGGCAGTTTAACAAACTTCCAAACACATTAAAAATGTTTTCTTCATCCGAAAACACTCACAAGAAGAGACTTCTTGCGTATTTCAATGATATTCCTCATCTATAATTATCCGCTTGAGCCTTTTTTGTTGTTTGTTATCCATCTTTGTTTTCCATTTTTTTTTTTTTTTTTTGGAGCCATTACTTGTACAGCTTCTCAATTACTTAGTTAAGTAAATCCTAAAAAAATTACTTGAAGTTACTAATTTTTACTATTTAATCTGTTGTTAAATTTTGCGTTATATAATGGGGTAGCCCCAATTAAATTTCAATTAAGGTTATAATTCCGTATTTTAGGTCGAAAAACATCGTCATGTTGTAAAGTTGTATAACGCATTTGTTATTGAATTATGGAGAAGATACGTTATAATATTGTAATTTAATCAAAACGGTCTTAAGGCTTAAAATTACAATCCTGAATATAAAAAAAAAAGAAATTAACCAGCGTCAAACTAATTCTCACTTTTTCGATTCTAGTAGGTTATAGAAAACGATTCATTATAAATTTAGCCACATTCTTCTTTTCTTTTTGCTTGTAAACAAAAAATTGTAAACGAGAACCACTCTTTCTTTCCAAAATGGTTCTCCCAAAGCTCTTCGTCAAGAACTTTAGGACTATACATAGTACTAAATAAGTTTGCAGAGCGCTGTGTGTTATAATGGATGTGATAATAAGGAAAGCAGCTGTAGGTACTAAAGACTTACATAAATAAATAACTTTCCAATGCACTCGATCTTTTTTGTCCTTCCACACTTTCATTTCTTACAAGAAAACACTTATGCCTCTCACAAACAAACTAATTATGCTATATGGATAAAACCGTCAACATATCTTCGAGACGAGTGTACGTAGCTCGCGAAATTGGAAAATTTTCCCATATTTTTGGACACACCTCGTATACGAGTTTCCAGCATTCAAATCAGGTCAGATGACGTTTTTTCGCCATATATCCGATAATATATTTGTAAAATCGTTAAACTGCGTTTTTATATTTTATATAATTTTCATCTCCAACTTTGCAAATGCATTATTTGGAAAATCAACAAACAGAAAGTTGAAGAAAATTTCCCTCGCTATAAAACATAATACAGTCTGGTGGAAAAATTTATAATCAAATTTCTCAAATATTTGTTTATACATATGAAGTTTCACAGCAAGAAGTCAGCCAGAAGTCAATAACGGTACTCAACGCGAAATCTCGCACAACGTCTCAGGATTATTTTTGGAAGCAAAAGCAGCTTTCCTGAGATTAGTATAAGCTCGTTTCATAAGACTATTCCTGACACACTGCAGGGACGCCGTAAATATAGTTTTGTTTGTAATAAAGCAAATATGGGCGAAAATGTTGACCACATATAAGGTGATTCATAGAAAAGTATGGTGTTGTGCATAAAGCGAATCTCATAAAACAAACATCAATAGCAAAAGAGTTAAAGCCAAAGTTGACGGAATTGGCCTTAGGTTTCTGAATCTTCATTTCAAGCAAAGGTGATTTCTCAGTGAAGTTTTGTTTTAACTTCTCAACGAAGATACATTTGTCAAAGAAACGGAAAGAAAAATAATCTTTCAAACAAATATTCTTTGCCAAATTTGAATGTGTCAAATTTGCGCCTAACTGGTAACGCTTGTTTCGGTATAGAGGCAACTGCTTGAATTTTTTCAATAACTGGAACACTGTCCATTTCATGGGACTTTTTGTATGTAGGAAGGCTACCTCCAAATAAAACCCTTCACACTTTATAATATGAAATTTTCGTATAAAATTTTTTAGCTACGTCTTTGTCCAAACAGTGCTTACAGAAACTTTTTCCGCGGCTACAAGGAATTTTGTTAATATTTTTGAGCATGGGGACTATCTTCCACACGGGTTTCTAAAGTTTTTGCTTCCTGCGAGAAGCGGAGCGTCGTATAAAACAGCAAAGATAAATGTTCGTAATTGTATATTTTTTGGCTAGTCTCTTGCTAGGCATAAACCTCCGCAATGAGAGCAAAGGAGATAAAATATTTCTCCATTGCAATAAAATAAGTTCTTCATTATTTACGCCAACAGTAGATAAGCATGGCCCCAAACTTTATTTGAGATGAGTTTAGGAACATGAATAAGCCCCCGCTGTTTTCCAGAAGGTGTACACACCAGTAAGTAAGATTAGTCATCTGGTAACACCAGGCATCTGGTTCCCCTAAATTTTTCAGTCTTGAGCATGCAATAGCGTAGTACGAAAATGCTTAAGGTGATAGAAGATGTCGTGAGTACTTTCAAATTTTAGGTGCGGCTAACACCGTACGTGAGGGTAAAACGAAAGAAAAATCCATTTCAAAGCATGAGTGAAAATCCTGATGACCTACCCCACTCACCGTAGTCACCAGACATTGTCCCTTCCATTTATAACTTACTCCCACCAATAATACTGGCCTCTCATACGCAGAAGGCAAAAATTCGAGCTTTCTATTTACGCCCTGCTCGTATGTTCTCGAAGAGACAGAAAAATATAGTGGCTAGCGATGGACAATATGATATACACATAATATACCTATATGAAATACTTCGCAGGAAAAAAGGATGGAGGCTTGTCCCACCTCCCAATATTAAGGATAACAGTTTCAAATATCCGCGTATGGAGAACTAGATGGTCCAAAAATTGTTTACTTTCGATAGAGGTTCCTGTCAAAAGCATCGGAAATCTACGTCAAAAATGAAGGACATACATAATTTAGCCGTAGTCTCTTCTGGGCGGTAGTCCCTTTTGCAAACCGGTTTTCAAAACTAAGACATGGAATGATGATGAATGACGTGCTCCGTACAGCACTCTTCTATGTCGAATGTCCCTTTTGTAGAAAAGAACTATTTTGTTTTAATGCTACTTTTTTTAAACTATGGCAGCGAAGAAAGGGCATAAGCTATAAGCCCGCGGCATTGTTTGTCTCGACAACACTCGTCTTCGACCTTGTCCATGTTCTCCCAAAAACTCGACTGTACGGAATTTTGTTTATAGAATGGTGTAGCTACGGGTATTACCAAAAGCTTGCTGTGGGCTACGTACGAATATCAAATTGCTGCCGGCAAATTACCCCAAAAGTTAACATTGCACGTTTTCGCGAAACAGTATTTTCCAAACGAAAGCTTTTGTGTCATTTTTGTGCCCATATTGCTATGTGTATAGTTGCATTATCCTTTAAGGAACCTCCATTATTTCTTTACACAATCTAAGCTTTTCCTGTCCTGTTGACAAGCCTTTCAAAGTATGCTGGAATACCCTAAGAACAGTTCTGTTTGGAATAGAAAATAGTTTGTGCCTAGATTCTATCTGTACGAATAATTCTCTTATTATGCACCGAAAGTTGGATTCGAAATGTATCCCTTTTTTAAATGTCGCCCTTTTGAGAGTTTTTGGGGAAGTTGTTAAATAATGAGCTTGCTTCCAATTTGGATCATCCGCACACATCACAAAATTGCTTTCTGCGAAACCGCATTAACCAAGTACCGGTCTCTACAATGCGCAAACAGAATAACAAAAGCTAAAGGGATTAACCTACGAAGCACATTAGCAAAAAATGAAATCGCAAAACAAAATTTGGATAGCGACGACAAGTAAAACGGCGACGTCATCACCGGCGTCATATCTTTTAGCTTTTGACTTTAGCAAATGTTCACTCGTATGGCAATGTCAGAAGAAAGCAAATGTGGCAACTATAGAATAGTAAATTAAAAAAAAATTCTTAGCTCAAACAACTAATTTATTGATTAAATTACAATAGTACTTCATAAAACATATTGGAGGAGGAGGTTATAAAGATCACGTACATGTTAATGTGGGTAATAATACAGAAAAATATAACTTACAATGACCCTGCTTTGTCTTTTGTTCTAACATACTTGCAATTTTTAACTACTGAATTTAATGAATATTTCGTCCCAAAAACGACATGGCAACACAAAATCAACAATTCTTCTAGTCAGCCAGTGCGGCTAACAAATGCATGTCTTTGGGAGAAATCCTTAATTTCCTCGCAAAACTAACTTGGAGGGGACAACGAAGGCATCATTATTATCACACACATTCTGACATCCCCCCAACAAATCGTATTCAGATCCGCTGTGTTCAAAGGCAATCTATAAACTTGGCATCCCTAAAATCAGCTTTTCACAACAATTCGTAAGTTAACTATTAAAACATATTTGAGGATCCGCCAAAACAGCTGCGCAAGATGGCCGAAACGATATAAGAATTGTCAAGTTATTGCACTAATGACAAAAATAACAAATAACTTGTTTACTTTTCACCATGGTACCGTCACCAGCCACCACAACTACTTCGATAACAACTTATGAATGGTCTAATTCCACAATAACACGAAAGTGCCAGATAACAACACTAAGAGTAAATTAGATAAATATTGTAAACAAACTCACGCAAATATGCACACAGCCATACAATATCACGTAAACTATAATAGCATATTTAGTTTAGAATTTCTCCTATTTCTAATAGAATTATCTTAACTGTACTTGCTTGTATCTCGCTCGTATTACGCCCGAACACAAGAGAAAAAAACAACATATGAGAAATAATAAAAAAATAACGAAAACAACGCACACAAAATGCAACAACTATTATCACCTCCACAACGTCGCACAAGGAGGTTAATATGCAGCGAGAAAGAGAAAAGAAAATCAAATTGAGTAATTTTGAAATTCCTTCTTGTCTTTCAATCTACTTCCTTAATTATGCTTAATTGAAACATAAAAACACTATTCAGTTATATAAAATAGAAAGGTATGCATAGATGAACCGTGATAAAGGAAGGAAGCCTTCACTAAAACAAAAGAAAATAAATGAAAATGAATGGGTTGTTTTCATTGTAATTTGTTGTACCCTTTTTTCTTTTTTGGTGACTTTTCGCTACAAGTTTTAATTACCAGTATTTTGAAATCCAACTGTTTAGTTTTTGTTGTTGCGGCTGCCGCTGCGTTCGCTGTTGTTGTATCCATGTTGTTGCTGAGCTGTTATAATTGTTGTTTTGGATTTCTTTTTCTTATTCTGCATTTGGCTTAATTTCGTTATGAATTTTAATTTCTTTCTTTTATTGCTCTTTATTAATTCCGCTAATTGTTGTTGCAGTTGCTGTCGCTATTATGTTTCTACCGTTTTCTGCGTTTGTATGTTTGCTCGTATTTGTATTAGTAGTTGCCGTTGGATGGATCGTTTTATTGCTTTCTGTTGTTGTATATTATTTTACTCCTCTTTGTTTTATTATGTTTATATTTCTCTATTTCTTTTGTTGTTTCTTCTTTTTTAGTACACTCGTATAAAAACACGTTCACCTAAGCATTTGTTCACTTACACTCTTCCCTGGTATTGAACCAGCACACAAACGCAAACACACATGTAAAAACAATAATTTTCTCTTCCCGTTTTGTCCCTCTCAGTTGTTTTTTATCAAACGACTATACAATGTGTGTGTGAGATGGTTTCTTTTTAGATGCTTGCCTAATTTTGTTTTTCTTTTTTTTTTTTTTTGTAGTTTATTTTCAATTTTCACAATTCTTTTGCCTGCTTGCTTTTAATTTACATTTATTTTCGTTTCGTTTTTTCTTCGTATTTTTAAAGTATCCGTCCTTTTCGTCGTCTACTTCTGTCACTTTTAGCTATTTCATTTGAAACACGATTCGCTCCATCCGTCTGTCTTTTCACATATCGTGAATATCAACGACGAACAAACGACGTCGCAATGGGCGACGACGTCTCTGTTGGGGAACGCGCGCTTTGCTTTACGTCGTTTTGTGTATGCGTGTGTTATTTTTGTATTGAGGTTATGACAGCTCTGCCATCCATTGCCGCCGCCGTGTTAAACGTTTGCGTTGTTATTCGCTATTATTGCCGTTCTTTGCCTGTACCCTCTTCTTCTGTTTCGTTCGTCTGTGTTACTCTTCTTTTTTCTCGTGCGATTTGTTTCGTTGGGTTTTTTAATATGAATTTTCTTCTTACTGGCTTTTCTTATGAATTATGTGTTTTTCTTATACTTTTATCTTGTGTTTCCTTTTGAGGTTTTTTCAGATATTCTCTTTTGCTTTGGCGTTTTCGAAATTCCCACTTTATAATTTTCTAAATTAAAACATTTTCCAATTATCACACACACAACGAAATTGCTTTCGTTTTTGGATGTACACACATTTCAAAAAATAAGCAAGAGAAAAAATTGAATTGAAGCAATGATTTTTCACTTAGTTTCCCGTTTTATTTCACTTTTTTTAGAACAAATTCACACAATATCTTTTTTCTTTCACGAATTCACCGTTTTGTAGCTAACCATCATCATCATCGGCAGCTCCTCTAGCATTTCATTCAATTCAAAATGATTTGAGACTTTCTCACAGTGTTAAAACAATTGAATTTTATGCAATTCTTTCCTTCTGCATCGCCTCACACCATTAATTTTCACAAAATATAATTTCTTTCTTTTTACATTTCCATTTTTTTCACTTCAGATTCTTCTTGCCACCTCCTGTGGCAGCAACTACACCACTTATTTAAAAAAAGACCAGCAGCAGCCATCAGAAAACGACAACGTACGTTCGATTGAGTGTAGTTTTTTCCTTTGCTTCTTCTACTTGTTCGTTTGGTCGTGTTTTTGCAGCCGACGTCGCGTTAGTTCTATGAATTTTCTTATCGCCTTGTTAAAATCCATACAATTGGAACGAATTTCATGTTAATTCCATCGGGTATCAGTCGATGTTTCATTTATATTTAGTTATTTCAATAAATATTCACTTATTTCTGTGGTTTTCACGAAATTTTACGCGCTTTAATGGCGCTGCACGACGGAATTCAGAGATTTTTCTCTCATTTACTTATTTCTCATATTCGTTGTACAACGAAAAAATGATGGCGATTTCTTTCCCCAGCATAATCTATTACAATTTGTTATGTATGTCAAGAGTTGCCACATCGTAATAAATTAATTCATGGTATAGACAAATTGGAGGAAATTCAAAATTGTACTTTCAGACTAGAAAAAAAACAATAAAATATACATTTTAAAAGCCGACAATGAATTACATAAGACATGTATTAAAACTATCAGGAACTATAAAGAATATGTTAATATTTATAATAAACAAACAATTTAACGATTTTAGTTAAACATATATCTTTAATTAGGAAGTTTCGTCAACATAAAACCAGCACAGAAAAAAATTGAGGACTAGGTCCGAAATTGATTGCAAATAAATTTAAATTATCCACCCACTGTAGGCGAATCACTAAATTATAAAAATAGCTTTCTGTTCGTCTTGATTTCCAAATATTGAAAACCATGGTTACAATTGAAGGCAGGCTTCACGGGAAATTAACTAGCCTAAAGCTGCTGGGAGTTTAATTGCGGTACCCGCAATCAACTAGAAACCCTTGATCTTTAAACAACCCTTTTTAATCGTATACAACAGTATGAGATAAAATCGACAAATTACATTTTCGAGAAAAACGAAAAGTTTAGTATTAAAAAACGTGAGAAATAGTAAGACGAAAATTATACCAAAGTTGTCACTGACTTTGGCAGAACACTATGCCATTCAAAGCCCTTTGCTATGATGGAAAGTGTCTTTCCATACATAAATCTCTTCCGGGAAATTTTACTATGTATTTCAAACCACCTTTCGGTGCCGAGACGTTTTTCCCAAGCCACCTTTCTATATAGAAAAGTATTTCCCATGTCACAGAATACATCGGAAAGTGCCACCCGAGATATTTTCTACATGCGAGAGTGTATTCCAAATATATCAAATATATCAAAAAGTGTCTTCTGATGTAAATTACTGTATTGGAAAATGTCTTACGTCGCACTGTTCTATGGTGGAAATTGTTTTCTGAGAAATTTTTTGTGCAAAAGCTCGTCTCACAAATACTTTACTGTATTAAAAATCCACTTCAGAGTCAATTTTCTTTGTTGGGGAGCACTTTTCTATATCGAAAATGGTTATACAAATGCAATTTCTTATACTGGTGCCTTGTTGTGTTCCGAAAACGTTTTCTAAACATTTTCTTCCATATTCAAAAGCACCCTTCAAGCAATTTGAAAAGTGACCTCAACAAATTGTTCCACTTTGAAAGGTTTCTTTTCAGTCACTCTGCTTTACAGAAAAGGTGCTGTTTTTAGTTTATTTATTTAATAGTAGAAGGTCCATGCGAATCTGATTTTAAATTAAAACTTGTATATAGAGTTTAGACGAGTATTTGAATATTGATATCTGCAAGGATTTGCCAAAGTTAATCGTCTTATTATCGGAACTACCTAAGTTTCGGCCAAATTAGATCGTGTTCAATTCTCTATTTTGAAAAGTTTTTTTTTTCAAGATATTTTTATTTTTCGATAGCTTTCTATATTGGAGTTTCTTCCGATGCTATTTCCAGCATTGAAAACAGCGTGACCTTCCGAGTCAGTTTCCGTTTCTTCAGGACTTTTCTATTGAAAATTGTCTCTGTAGATACCTTCCTATTTCCAAGAATTCCTATCAAGTTCACTTTTTATTGCTTGAAAGTTGTAGTACAGGGTTGCCCATATTCGACGGACCCATCTGGCAACGCCATAACTTTTGACAGAGATGTCAGATCGCTTAATGACATACCGCGTTTGAAGCGTCAGTCCAAGCAGATTTTTACCATGGAACAATACACGCCACGCGAGCGCTCTGAAATAGTTGAAATTTACATTCAACAGAAGAAGTCAACTGTAAAAACTCAACGTGCTTTTAAAATATTAAAAAATGTGAGAAGTGCGCCTTCTAAGAACACCATTAAGCGTTTATACGAAAAATTTTCGACTAGTGAGGCTCTTTCTAATTCGAAGAGGCCAAATAAAAGTCGACCAAGGCGATCGGCCGAGAATATCGCTGCCGTACTAGCCAGTGTTGAGAGGTCCCCAAGAACATCCCAAAAACGCCGTTCTCAGCAGTTGGGCATTGCTCGGTCCACTTTACAACGGATTATTCGCGTTGATTTGCATTTGTTCCCGTACAAAATTCAATTGACGCAAAGATTGTTGCCTGCGGACAAGCCTCGTCGATTGGAATGGGCCCAACGAGTCATCGAAATGGCCGATGATGACGAGCAATTTTGGAACAAAATTATCATGTCCGATGAAGCCCATTTCACATTGAATGGGACCGTATATAAGCAAAATTGCCGTATTTACGCCACTGAAAATCCTCAGGAGATTCAAGAATTGCCTCTTCATGACGAAAAAGTCACAGTTTGGTGCGGCGTTAGTGCGAAAACGGTCATTGGGCCGTTTTTCTTCCAAAACGAAAATGGCCATGCTGTTACCATCAACCAGGAGCGTTATAGCGACATGATGACCAATTTTGTGATGCCAATTATTCGTCGAAAGCGTATGAGGCAGTTCTGGTTTCAACAAGACGGCGCTCCACCGCACACAAGTCGCATAACAATCGATTTTCTGAAGAATTTGTTTCCGGGCCGTTTGATGTCGAAAAGTGGTGATTTGGACTGGCCACCGCGTTCGCCCGATTTGACGCCGCTGACTTCTTCTTGTGGGGACATTTGAAGTCAAAGGTTTACGTTAACAAGCCAAGGACCGTAGAAGAGCTCAAGGACAACATTCGTGAAGAAATAGCCGCTATTCCGGCCGAAATGTTGGCGAAAACGATGGAAAATGCTGCAAAAAGGGCACAATACGCCATCAACGCCAGAGGCGGCCATTTGAGAGATATCATATTCAAAAATTGATGTAAACAAATCTACTTGGAACAAATTAAATGAATAAGATTGCCAACCGCCAAATTTTTATTTTTTTCTTTGATTTTTTTTTTTAAAACATGGGTCCGTCGAATATGGGCAACCCTGTAGTTGTACTCGGTAGCAATTGATTATTTTTAAAAGCGTCTTCAAATCTTTTTTTCCCAGGCTATTTTCTATATTGAAGAGTGTATTACAAGCCATTTCTCTACATTGAAAAGTTTGTTCCTGGTCGCTTTCCAAAATTGGAAAATTGCTTACAAAACATTTATTTCATTTTTTCATTTCATTTCATTTTTTTCATTTATTGAACAGTCTTGTAATTTAAGGCCTTTTTGCCAATATTAAGCAAATCACAAAATGCATAAAATAAATACTACTGGAACCGAAAAACAAAAACAAAATATAACTTAGAATATAACACCAAATTAGATAGCAACTATTTACTTATAACGCTCAACTTAAAGTGCACTAAAAATAAGCGAAGTGGAGGGAAAAAAAAATAATGAGAAAAAATTAAATATTAAATGATATATATAGGTCAACCCGAATTGCAAGATTTTTTTACCAAGTTAACAATTTTACAGTTCCAAACTGGTTAGTAAATCACAATATGCATAAATTGAAATAAATACTACTCCAAAGTAAATGTAAAAATGTATATAAAATAAAAATTGATCACATAAAATCATATTCTATCATATCTATATATATAAAAATCAATTGCTGTGCGTTAGTCTCGCTAAAGCTCGAGAACGGTTGGACCGATTTGGCTCATTTTAGTCTTAAATTATTGGTAGAGTATTCCGGAAGGTTTAAAAGGTTTTATTTGAAGTGATAGATGGCGTTGGAGATGAGATTTTTGCAATTAATTTTTTTTACCACATTAACATTGAATTAAATAATGGTAGGTGACAAACATCATTTTGAAGGCAAAACAACGTTTGCCGGGTCAGCTAGTATCATATAAAATCATATATTTAATATCAGCTAATAAATAAAACAATAATTAACAAATATCACTCTTAATGCAAGCATTAAGATGTAAAAGAATATTCACCTATGTCAACTGCATATGATAGATAAGTCTATTACGGAATATTGCGTATGATACAGATTTACACATACATACATTTAAATTTCTAAGGTCATTTGGCAATGCATTATAGCTACGAGCTACTCTTACATTAAAAGATCGTGCTGTAAGATGGCAAAGTTTGGGGATAAACAATTGCCTTCTACGAACGGAATGACAAAATTTAAAAGTTTCATATAGGAAACGGGGACATTGGTTAGAATATATTTTGTAAAAATATAACAACAATCGTACATCGATAAATGCAGGAAGTGAACATCCCAGAAATTTATCCACAAAAGGTGTTATATGTACACGTCTCTTGAGGAAAAAGATGTAGCGAACAGCTCTGTTTAAAGATAATTGAAGGAGTTTCACATACTTTTGACTAGGAGCAGAGTATATCTCTAAGCAGTACATAATACTTGCCATAATTAGGGCATGAACCAGTTGCTTTTTCACATACGGCGGGAACGACAAATTAGTTGTGTATAATTGCCTCAAAGCATAGTTAACACTTAAAACTACGTGATTAATGTGATTCTCAAAGCGCAGCTTATCACCTAGTAAGACTCCCAAACATTTTATGTCATGCACAAACTGTAAATTAGAACCATTATAAACTGCTCGCAATTATTTTATTGCGAAGTGTCTTCCAACATGTCCTAAGCAAGCGACTTCCGTTTTCCCTCCAATATAGAAAAATAACTTTCCAAGCACTTTCCTTCATGTCAATTTTCAATCCTCAAAATATCTCCATTTGTGCACTTTTCATTGGGATATAATTCTCAGGTAATTTTTATAGATATCAAGTGTCTCCCAGGTCACTTTTCTGTATTGAAAACCCACTTCTTGTAATGGAAGATATATTTTGAGTCATTCTTCTTTATTGAAGTCTCTCAATGACCATTTATGTTGAAATATATCCTCCAAAACGCATTCCTGTAATTAAGTGCTCTGTCAGGCACTTTTTTACAAATACTGCAGTGCAAAGTTTTGTTAGGCGTTTTTCTATGTTATTTGGTCTTTCGCAACTTCCTTTCATTTAAAAAACTTTTTTTTACGACCGTTCCATAAAGTGTCTACATGTACACATGACTTCCGAACCACATTTCCACATAAAAAGCATATTTTCCAAGACAATTTTCCGTTTTGGAAATCACTTCTTCCGTTATTAAAAAACTCTATTCAAGACACTTCGCTAAATGAAAAATTCTTTTCCAACCACTTTTCTAAGTAAAATCCTGTCCTTATCTTCTAAAATTTCCTACCAAACTATTTGATGATTGAAAACTGTCTTCCAACACACGATTCTTCGCACCACATGCTTGGGATCTACGACAAAGGTCCTTAATTTGCACAATTATGACATTCGGTTTTTTTCAAGAAAACTTTTGTGTTTGTAGTATTTTTAGATATCCCTTCTTTACAGTTTACTTTTTCGGAAATTTTATTTCTTCAAACAAAAGTTCTTATACTACATTTTGGAAAAAAAATAATAATTACAAAAGATCCACACAAAATTGTCCAAAGTCTCTGCATAGACTTTTGTTCATGTTATGACAATGTCTTAAGGTTTCTGTGCTGCAGCCTTTTCCTTTTTGGCAGCCTCCGCCTCTGCTTCTAATTTCGTGTATTTCTCTATTAATTGCTCCACATCAGGTTTGGTCAGTATCTTAATTTCGGTTTTATTATTGTTCCGTTGCAATGTAGCCATTTCAACCTTCTCCGCAGTCAATTTGGTGGTATCCAAAGTTTTACTAAGGACCTTAACAGCTAAATCTTTAGCCTGGGCGAGTGTGATCTTTTCGTTTTCACTCAGCTCTTGCTTAAGCATTGAAATGGCAGCACCGAAATTGTTACCAATGCATGTGGCTTTCCAGCCACCATAATTTCCACTGGGATCAGATTGATACAATTGATAGCCATAGTGGTTATCCCAGCCCATGTAGAGAATAGAAACGCCGAAGGGTCTCTTGCCACCATATTGTGTATAAGCTTGTTTGATGTCGCACAAATACGACACCAATTGTTCACAAGGCATGGACTCGCCGTAGCTGAACTGATATCTTTGGGCAATGACACGTAATTCGTTGGTGAGCACGTTGGCATCGGAGGTGATGCCGGCCACGGAGCATACCATGTTGTCATTCAACTTGTAGATTTTTTCCGAGAATATGCTGCCATCCAACAGTTTGTTGGTGTTGCGGCATTCGGCGGCCAATAAGATGCCGTCTTCGGCCAAAATGCCCAAACAAGTACCGGCATGTGAAATAGCCTCCATAGCATACTCCACCTGATAGAGGCGACCCTCGGGGGAAAATATGGTGGTACGAGAATCATAACGGCGAGCCTAGGAAGAAAAGAGATCACAAATAAGTAAGAAAAACTTACAAAATTAACATGATGATAACAATTTCCAAGTTGGAGTAACCTTTCACCAAACGAGTGACATGCAATAGGACGTATGGTTGGTTTTTAGAAATCGACAAATAAACGACAATATCAACACTTACCATGACTATTTGTTTATATTTTATCTACGTCGTGAATTAAATGTTGAACAACCCAATAAATGTAAACTGCAACGAAACTTCGCAAAACAGGCCTAACTTATTTTGTGAAATTTTACTTGTCATTGCCTGGATAAATTGTTTGTAAATTCAGGGTTGATTAGAAAGTACCGTAATCTAGTATAATAAATACTTCAAGTACAGCGTTGCCAGATCTTTTAAACTTAAGACTTATGAGAAAGGCGCACAAACAGAGCGGTTAGGCTTATATATCGCTATTTGTGGCAATCTGCTTAAATCTGTCAAATCGATAAATTAGTGAGTCATCCTCTTTCTAGATAATGATTTGCTTGTGATTCCAGCAATAATTTTGCTTGCGTTTAATCTTCATATAATTACATTTTTGTGTACATAAATGAGAGGGAGACATCAATTTTGATTCTTACTTATTTTAAATACAACAATGCAACTCAACTTTTGTGCCAAAGTAGGATATTTTTTTACTTCAGCTAAATTTTTGTGAGAAAAAATAATGCAAATGACGATTTTTTTGAATTAAAAAACTCAGAATTATCAATAAATAATACTATATATACTATGCTATTTATTATTATCCATAATCAGCACTGTGAACTACATTCAAAGAGATCAGCTGTGAACATGTAAACAATGACTTCATCCGTGTATGATAAACGAAACAAACAAACGCATATAATTTTGTTAGATTAAAAGCAAGATGATTTGTGTAATATTAGTTTCCGTGGCCACAAACATGACATAAAATAGAATTTTCCGAGTGATTACTAAATAAGAACTTAGACTTCATTTCGAATGAACATTCGTTATTTTTACGAATTATTTTCAAATAATAAAATAATAAATAAAATAATAAAATGTTCACTGATAATCGCCACTACCCTATTTATTTATTTTTTCTGTCTTTGTACTATCAAATATTTTTGGAAAAATGTGTGTTAGGGACTTTTAGAGATTTATATATATATATATATATTTTTCTATTTTTGTTTATGTCTATATAACTCATAAATTGTAATGCTATCAATATGTAGTCCATAAATGGATGTTGATTGATTAATAAATATATATGAATAATGAGAATATGAATAATACAGCACTGCTTGACTTGATGCAGTACTGAAGGCTCAACTTTTGTAAAATTACTTAAATCCTTCAAGAGATGGTGGTAACAAAATGCGATGTTAAATACATAAGCACACTTATCTTTGACATATTTATTGAATTATTTGGATTTTGTCTTGAAGACTTACAAAACTAACTTACAAACGTTTAAGTGGATGACATACCATAAACTTCTACGATACTGACTTTTTACGGGGAAACTCCATATAAACAAATAGTCGTGAAATTTTAAGTTAGTGAAAAAAATCAAATGACCCACCTAAATATTGAAAACAAAAAAAAAATAAAAAAAAAATCGTCGAATATTCAAAAATATTGATATTATGCACCACAATAAAGGTCATACTTTATGAACAGCCGGCTAAGAACTCTAAACGCAACCCAGAAAAGTATGGTAACTCTCCCGTAAAAAGTTCATTTGACAGTGGAGTTGTTTTGATTTTTTGAATTTATCTTTGTAAAAACCCCGCTCTGTTTTATTTATTCATGAGCATTTTCTAGTGGTAATAAATTTGCACATATATCGAATAGTAAAAAGCTTTAATTCATCCTTATGATGTTAAAAGTAAAAAGGGCGTTTTACTTGAGTGCTCTGTAAACTAAATCTTGGAATTGCAGTATTTTAGTATAAACAGCTTGGGAAAAAGGAGGAAAAATGGGTGATTTAACAAATGTAAGTTCGACCAAAGAACTCCAAAAATAAATCTTGAACATGAAACTTCTCTGATTACCAGAATATGGAGATCTTCAAAAAGTTGAATTTCGATACATCCAATCAATGGATGTTCTACGATGAACGATTCCATAAGTTTTTTGATTTTTTCGCTGAAAACGTCACCAATATCAATATTCTGTCGGAAACAGAAGTTCTGGCTCATGATGATTATGTTAAACGTGGTGAATATTTGGAAGCGGAAGAATGCAGGGCCCGATTAGAAGCGTTGGAAAGAGAATATCCGGGTTTGATGGATCACTCTAAAGACGAAACAGATTGTCTGTTGCAAGAGCGCGAGATAATAGGAAATTCATATAAAACCTATAATGAATTGGTAGAAGATATGAAGTGAGACATTTGTTAATTGATATGATCGACGCCGCTTCAGCGGAGGAGAAAATGTAAATACAGGATTTGCTATTCTTTACAGAGAAACAAAGAACCGTTTGAATTGCGAGCTGAGCCAGAAAGAAGAACGTTTCAATGTTCTAAAGAATAAAGAAAGAGAGTTAACGCTTCAGTGCTTAAACAAAGCTAAGCTATTGGAAAAATATCAGAGTGAAAATTACAAGAAATGTGGAGAGATATTGGATACATTTTTAAATATGGTACGTATTGCATGTTTACCAATATTTATAGGCAACATTTGAAAAAAAAAAAAAAAATAGAAGACGTACAAAAAAAGAAAAGCCATAAGATTTAGATTTCGAAAATGTGGGGATAGGGACTAAAAGGTTTCTTGCTTACATCTTTTTTACTGGAAAATATAAATCAGTATCCGTTTTTAAGAGCTATGTATGATTTTTATTATTTAGATCGGAGAATAGTAATTGTTTATTGATTTTTGTAAAAGTGAATTCCTGAAATTTTTATCATATTGCCCATATAAAATAATTATTTTTGATTTTAATATTTGCCCTTCTCCAAATCAACAGTTACTGACGAATTTTTTAATTAAATATTAGAAAAAAGTCAGACCATGAGATTTTCGAATCGAAATCTGAGATAAAACAATTATTTTTGATTTCCATTTTACATTTCTGATGAATTTTTGAAATATCGATCAGAAAGTAAATGTCAGTCAATGGAACCGAAACTGTTGTTATATCGCTGACATAACCAATTTTAATTTTTTCTTATTCAAATTAACAGTTACTACAGCATTTTTGAGACTAAAGTCAGAAAAATATCAGTTAATGAGATTCTCCAACCGAAATCAAAAATATAAATCGGTCTTCCATTTTTGATAAAATATAAAAATCACATAAAGACTTATAATTGGAAAATCACATAGAGACTTTCATTAGGAGTCAAATTATTCCTCCAAGGGTAACCGGAAGGAAAATTGCACAAAA
>JAHXMU010000584.1:1111459-1218479 GCA_019455685.1 Philornis downsi
GGAAGGAAAATTGCACAAAAGTATTTACTCATAGTTGCAAAGTGCCGTATTTTATAAGTTGGTTGGTTTTAAAATTTGTGTAAAAACTTCGGAAAAGAGAACCGATTTGCATATGTAGTTTAAACTCTATTACTCGGGTCGCTTAACCGGCTTCATCTGTGAAATTAATTTTCATTTGATCTATAATTGAAAGTTGATGATCGTTCAACATCATTTTTTGTGAGATTACTACATCAAAAACAAAATACAAAAAAGGAGGAAAGTTCTTTCAATTCGGAAAAATAGGCATGATTTGTTATCAGAAAAATATGGTGTTGGCAAACAAACTGTAAGCGGTGTGATAAAAAGAATCAGACAGCTGAAATAATATGGGAACTTCCAAATTTTATTTATTTATTATATTTGCAATTCATTATGTAATACAAAAGCCTTTTTGGCCGATACAATATGTTACATGCGCCATAATATGAGTCAACAAGTAAATGTTATTCTAGTTAAGTTATAACCTGCCGCGTAAAAAGAAACAATTGCGGTAAAATTGAAAACTTGAAAAGGCGTACCTCAATTGTTTAATATTTGTCTACACTAGAAAACAAGTATTCAAACGTATTTACACTAAGTGTAGCAAAAACTTAATATGAAAATGAATGTACATATGTGAGAAATGCTCAAGCAGTTTTAATCCAAAATAATTTTTTTTTGAAAATGCAAAAAACCGCAAGTCATTGGCACCTTATTTCAAAGTCCGTGCAATCCGCACTATTAAAGATTTTCAACCATGGTGCTTATGTTAGTTGGCTTAAGCTTTTGAGGCAAATAGCATTCTAGTGACATTTCTCGAAAACAATAATTAATTGCCCAGGAATTTCAAAGCCTGACTTATTGCAAGCACATCGCATACAAACTAATCTACTCAGGCAATGGACATATGCGAATATACAAACTATATTACAAGAACACTTTTAATATAGACTTATCCATTTAGTGGTCTGGTAAGATTCTCAGAGCTGTTTAGTTAGTGAAAGGTTTGCCATTTACGAATACCGATCGTTGAAAAACCGAAGAACGCGTAAAAATCGGTAAAATCTACTACAAAAGTGGTGATTCAAACGTGAGTTTTCCATCGAACAAAATTTTCTTTAGCGATGAAGCTCATTTCTCACTCGGTGATTACGTTAACAATCAATGTTGTCAAATATGGAGCTGGGAGAATTCAGAATTGATTGTGGAAAAGCCATTACATTCCGGAAAAAGGCTGGAGATGCCATTTAAATGACGTTGTATTTCGTACATAATAGCAGGATCCAAGCTTTCATTTGAGGTATAGAAATAGCAAAGCTTCTCACATTCAATGAGCTTACGGGCATTTCATTAAATTCATTAAACGGGACGTACTGGCTAACAATGATGCCTGTATTGGGGCTTGAAAATCCATTCATATGAATGGTAGGCGTGTGTACCTACCCACCAAAGTTAGCAAACTTAACAATTAATTATTTGGAACCGCCAGGGAAAGACTTTCTATTAATCACACTATGTTATATAGGCATCTTTTGGGTACGGTATCATTTAATTTAAAAAACTCAGAGAACAAAATAAATTAACGAGTTATTCCGTTGATTTAATGTAATCTATTTATACTCAGGATTGCAATTTCAAACCTTAAGGGCGATCTGATTAAATCACAATAATACAGCATACATTTTTTATAACTCAAATAACACAGACATAAAATTTTACAATGTTAAGCTTATACAAATAATATATATCTTAGTACCGATAAGAAAGCAGAAAAGTACAATTTACAATGACAGACCGTCTTTCTTTCCCCTGCAAACTATTTACTTATGAGAATTTTTCATTATGTCTTTCGACTTAATATATGGAATTAAACCATTGCATTGTTGTGATTGAATAAACCAATACTAACTAACTAATTGACGTACCATACAAGTAGTAGCCTGGGGAAAATAAGTTTAACGATAATCATACCCAGATTGAAAAACATTCGGAAGTTGAGACGAACAGCATACTATCTGACTATCTGACAGTTATCCCCCGTCATAGATGTGTTAAGGAAAAAAGAATTATATTCATTGAGTATTTTGTCCAGTTTAATGATTATTGATACGTCATTATTTAATGAATACCTAAATATGAGTGATATTCGTTTTGTTTACGTTTTGTTTTAGAAATTTGCCGTCTGTAAAATAAAACGACTTTTAAGTAACCAGAAACTATTTTTGTTTTTGTACATTATCTAATATGCTATTAGCAATCACCACCCCTGTTCATGCATCAGTTACCATTGGATCAATATTTCCTAAAGTGCGAATCATTCACCCAGTACTTTTCGCTGTATGTAAAGGAAAATTTCAAAATACAAGAATTTATGGATTTGGAATCAAGTGTGATACCTGAAAATCAAGATATCATTGAAAAACTCCAACAACTAAAAGAAGGGTAAGTTCAATGACGTAGCTGTTTATGTACCATTATATATACATATATATATATTTAAAATGATATTCCGATTAGGCTTGAACAATACACCCTAGCTTACATTCAGGAAAGGGCTAAAAATCGTGCTGTGCAATATGCCATAAATGCATTTAACATTAACCATATTCATGTTATCACTCTATCCGATATGGAGCGTGAAAGTCACGATTTGGCCATAGCCAAATCTCATCTTGATATTGCCCATCAAACGTTAATGTTGAATTTGCAGCATCAAGTAAATGAGCAGACGCAACAAAAAATCGAATTTATATTGTACGAAAACACTAAACAGAAATTGGAAAGGGCTCTGAGTCGACACGAAAACGACCAAAGGTTGGCGAAAATTATATCGGAGGCTCTTTCGAATGCCGAACTTATATGGATAATCATACAACTGGATATTGAAAAGAAACGCAAGCGTTTCGACAACACCGAACAACTGACCATAGATTCGCAACGATGTTTACAATCTATACAGCATATGAAAGCGGCACAATCACAGAGTATCTCCGCAGAATTTCTTCAACAAATGTCTCAGATGTTGGGGCAACATCTACAACAGGAGCTACGCTGTGATGCCAAATCGTGTTTGTATGAGTACGAGAAATTCAAACGTTTGACAGCATACTCTGTACAGGGTCTTTTGAATTGTAAACCCTATAGTTCAGCAATGGAAAAACTAAGGGAAATGTATGTACTTAATTTGCTGTATATACCAGCTCTAAGAGGAGGTTATTCATTATATTCACTGTTTGTTGTTGCAGAAATCGCATCGAATCCGTTTTATACCCATTCGTCTATGACAGTCCCGTCAATGCGCCCATGTTTGAGAATGTCTGCTATTTAAGACCCATTTTTAATATAAAGAATCAACAGCAGCGAATTGACAAACAATTACGGCAATTGCGTAAGGAATTTCATGATAATATAACAGAGCGTTTGGTAAGTTTAAATTACATTAAAATGTCATTCTGCAGATATAAAATGCAAAATATAAAAGATAATATATAATATAGAATAAAATTAATAGATTTTATAGATAAGGTATAGTGAAAAAACACTATTTTTCCAATAGATGACTTAGCAATCTGTAAACCGGCTTTTATAAATGCGATTGGGTTACATAAGATGAAGTTAGATAAGATTTCGTATTCAAAAAACTACTCAGATAGTTCTACGAGTGTTGGACGTGGTATTGTTTAACGCTCGTCAAAAATTGACACCATCAAAGTGAATATTTTATTTACAATATTTTATTATACAATTTCGTTATTTATTTATTTACTATATACTTAAAAGAAAAAAAACTTATAAAATATAGTTAAATGACGCCTTGTAACTAGACAATGTGCGCCCTAGATGAAGTAAAAGAATACATATTTTACAATAATTCCTCGATAAAGGCGAAAACGCTCACAGGCAGCTTGAAATGGTCCTGATACTGTAACCACCATTCAACCACAATTTTATTTTCTTCGATTCCGTTCCCGTAATTTTGATACCAAAGACGCACCACATTCTTGAAAGCCAATTGTCGAAAATGTCGATCAAATAATGGAAATAGTCAAGTCCTATCGTCATGTAGGCACTGTTCCGATGACCCAGGAGCCAAACACTGCACAAAAAAGACAGAGCGTCAAGTTTGATCAATAATCAAGATAATGTTGGCTGTTTTTTTTTTCTTTTTTTGCCAAAAACACAACAAAATCATCGTACAGCCACCAAATTCGCCTGATACGGCTTTGGCTGACTTTTTTCTCTTTTCAAAACTCAAATTAGCATTTCGAGATACCCGCAGTCAATATAAAACAAAGGTAATTCGTGACGGGAACAATTTTTTTTTCGAAAAATGTATTTGAAAAAATGTTTAGATGGTTGGACTATTCGCTGCTAAAATTTTGCAAAAGTCCTCTGGAGCCAAGGCCTCCTACTTTGAACATTGCCCGGTGTAATCAACTCATTTGCTATCACGATAAAAATTGTTCTGATAAAACTTAAAAATTGCCGTAACTGAGTTACGCACAGTCCTACACAAATTTGCAGGCAAAAAATATTGGTAGTCTATAAAATGTTCGGTATTGAAGTCATTGGTGTGTCAATACCACCCAGTTTGTCCACCAGCCATATAACATTATTTAGCTTTAAGGTAACAATTATTCCAACTTTTATTATCGAAACAAGTAATTTACAGAGGTAACTATTGATTTAAATTAAAATTTCATTTATATATTTCTTTTACGTTGCAGGAAAAGGATAAACTTTGGCGTTACAGTCAATTGCTTTGGATTTGGTTTCTGACTGAACCCCGTCGTGTTTTACATGTCATAGAAGAAGCAAAGAAAGCCGCCTCCAAGGTACCACAATTGACAGGCATCAAAGCCTTGGGGGGCATTAAACGTAAATAATGGATCAAATGCAATTTCCCACAGCTTTTCCTGCTTTCTGTATCACTCACAATTTTACTTTGTTTTATATATTTCCCTGTTATGTGTAATGTAAAAATTAAGATAAAAAATAAAGAATAAGTCATTGCGTTCAAAGAAATGAATTTGACAAAATCTACAATATTTTCATCCGCCTTGTTAGATGCACATGGTTTTTTATGTGCATCTTTTCTCTATGTTTTTTTTTATCTTATTTCAATGTTTATCTTAACTTGTTTTTGCTTCCGATTTGAAAGCATTTTTTTCGAAATTTATTTTTAGATTTAGAAATATTGCTTAAGAAAATTTTGTTTTTATCAAATGGTATAAAGTAATATTTGCCAAAGATTTTCGGTTTATATCACATTACGAGTAGTTTCCAATGAAACATTGTAGGTATTTTTTTGAAGTCTTCCTATCCAAATTACAAGCTGTTAACCCATTCGATCCCAACCCATTGTAAAACTTAAATTTTTTAAACGTTTTAGAAAAATAAATGCCCGTGAATGAATTAATTATAATTTCTATTCAAATGCCACTTTTGTTGTATTAAAACGCTTTTTAACAAATAACGTTTGATATGCAAGTATGTATCTGCGATTAGGTGTGACATGACTTTGCAAATCCACTATATTCCATTGTGATATTCTCTGGAAAGTGGTTATCTGTAGGTCTGCGAGCTTGAGATTATGTACCATCGTTCCTTGGTGATAAGATTTATAGAATTGGTGACATATCCTAAGAGATCACGTGGATAACTTTTGAATACAAATGATGATTCCGTCTTTTAAAGTTATCTATTTCAATATTTCTATTAATATCAAACTGGTATAAATGCTCACAACTGCTGATCATCGCCCAATTTTTGAGATAGAACTAAGAGTCTTTAATACGAACGGGCAAAATGTTTGTATGAAGACATAAGGCTTAAATTGCAATCCTGAATAATAACAAATTAAATTAAATTAAGTTTAATTGTTTGATTTCATTCTTATTAGCAAGATGTAGAAAAAAACTTCTTGATTTTTTTTTAATTGATATTGCTGGCAATAATGGACATATTGCTGGCAATAATGGACATACGAGTATCTACATCCAATTGCCAGGATATACGACCTCTGAGCAATGCAGAGCACACTTTTTAAGGAATTTGATCCGACATTGAAGGTATTGTATTGGAAAGCATACTTCGTTCTTGTCCTCAAACACAAACAAACAGCTTTAGCATTGACATTTTTCAAAATCTGAGATACCGGTTTTGGCTTTTAACCAAAAATTCACTCAAATTTGTATGCCTGAAAAAGTAAGTTTCATAAATTTCCATATTCATGGCTATTAGTTTTGACCTTTTTGAATAGAAAAGTGCCAATTTTTTCAGTTTCACTTCTGTCAAGCGTAGCAATGAAGTAGTCTGTAGGAGCGGCAGGATTTTCAAGCTTTTTTCGCATGACAAATTATTTAAACCTACACATACATTTTCGTTTGTTTTTAATTAAAGTTATGATTTTAAGATAAATAAATTTGAAGTGGAAATGGTTGATTTGAAAGTAGTGCAAATTCCCTTGTTTCCCCATGAGTGAGATTTTGGAGGGCTTAGCTGTGTGAACTTTTTAGACTTAGCTTTATGCTTAGCATTCTGTGGACTTTTTAGACTCACTCAACGGGGTCTACGAGTATAGTTTAACGACGATTTCAAACATCACAGCATTTACCAGATTTGTCGGTTGCTTGAACACTCGAACTATTCGTCAGACAATGGTTCAATGCGGGATTAAACTCGGGACCATGCGAACGGTAGTCGCATGTACTAATCACCGAGCCACAGTCGGTATAAGAACATATGCTTAAGTTTTAGTTAGGTTATTCAACTCAGTTCACTTTAATTACAAATTGTTCGATTACCAACCACGTCTCTTAACAAAAGTTGCGGAACACCTGTTAAGAAATAATATTTGGTATACATTTATGAACATGAACTGTTTTGCTACTTGTTTAATGCACTTTGTATTATAAAGGCTCCAAAGTAATAAACTCTAAATTCCCTCATGATATTCATTTGTGGAGAAATGCTAAATTTCAGTGGGATTTAATTCGGTTAACTTGTTTCTATGCAATTTCTGTAAAAGAAATACCCAATAAAAGACGAATCCTTTGAAAATAATTGTTCCGAAAATCAATGTTTTGTATCTGCAAAAGCTATCCCTCCGTCTTATCCCAGTAGACAAGGAACATATATGAATTATTACAAGATTGTTTTCTTTGAAGTGTAATAGATTAGGAACACAACGGTAAAGCAAAAACAACACAAAAAAGAGGCAGCAATCGAAAATGGTTGAAAATCCAACAACGTTAAGATACTTCAATTAAATCTACACCGAAATTGTGAATGAACAAACTTTCAGCTCTATTTACTACATTACACCTGTACACATACAAAAACACTATAAAAGAAAAGCACATATATGTACATTTTTTTGTATTGTGCTCAGGAAGATGGGGAAATATATAGGCAGACATTGGGAGGCGACCATACAATTGATATTGAAAATGCTCAGATTCGTATAGTCTAAATTATGAAAGGGACAGGTGTAGTTACATGGCAAACGTTTCATAACTATATCAATTAAGTATATAGAATAATTATAGAATTGAGTCACTGAATAACTGAGAAATTGAATAATTTTTAGTGTAATATAAAGATTGAAGAATTTCGTAATGGCATAACTGAATATTTTAGTAATTGAGTAATCGAAAAATTTGATATTTGAATAATTTAAAAATCTTATAATTAAAAGTATGAAATATTGGGAAATTGAATAAATTTGAATATGAATTAAATATGTTTTCAATTTAAACATTAAATAACTTTAACTAATTTGTCCTGGTGATCACCTGACTCTCAAGTCTCATGGCAGCATCTAAATGATATTACATAACAAATGTCACAGGCAATGGCTACTCTGAGCCAAAGAAACTCTTATTGCTGCGTATATCAGGTTAATACTTTCAATAAAATTAAGAGGATAAGTATAAGACCGATTTAATCGTTTTATGAAGAATCTCGCAAACATGTGGACTATAATTTAAAGATGTGAACATTGAAATTCTTTACAGAATAGGCTTATAGAAGCGCCTGTAGTTAACATCGCCGCCAACAAGGAGATACTATGAAAAAGGTAAGGATGTACAGACAGACATAAATGAATTGTATGTTCAGCAACAATAACATATATTTCGTATCATAGCAAAATGTTCCTTTATCATTGATATGTGCACATACAACAACAATATGCAGACTCTAAATGAGTCTCGAATACAGCAAATGTGTAGAAATCATTCAACACGAGCGCAAGCCAATTAAAAATTTCAAAAAGTTTTGTAACGAGTTATCCATTCAGTGGTTTCCAAACCATTGGCCCGGCAAGACTGTTAGCTGTTAAATGCCTGTCTTGTGAAGTGTTATTTATTTAGTGAAAGGTTTCCCATTTCCGAAGAACGCGTTAAAATAGTAGTTAAAACTTACTGCTTACTAAAACGTGGGCACTTTTCGTGCATTACGGGGTGATTATGGTCGTCATAACCGGCCTACTGTGTATGGAATTGGCAAAATTATAAATAAATTTGAAGAGCTTGGAAGCGTAATAGATGTGGCCAGGTCTGAGCATCATGGCAATGTACGCACTGCCGGAAAATATCGCTTCTGTTAGGGAAAGTGTGGCTGATAAACTGAGTTTGTTCATTCCACGGCGTTCTCAACTATTGGGCCTATCCTATGGCTTAATATGACGTATTTTGCATTTGGATTTCACCTCCATCCATATAGAGTTCAACTCACGCAACAATTAAAGCCGGCTGACCATTCACAAAGCCGTAGATATGCTCATTGGGTGCTACAGCAGCAGGCTTCAATGCTTATTTTTCGAACAACATTTTCTTTAGCGATGCAGCTTATTTCTCACTGGGTTGTCACGTCAGCAAGCAAAATTGTCGTATATGGAGCTCGGAGAACTTTGAAATGATTGGCGACGACAATTGGCCACCAAGATCATGAGATATGACGCCGTTAGACTTTTTTATGGGGCCACATCAAAGAACTTATTTTCGCCGATAACACCCAAACGTTGGAGCATTTGAAAACAACATTCGCCAAGTTATCACCGGGACACCGCCAGAAATGTTCGAAAAAGTGGTCGA
Organism: Philornis downsi; assembly: GCA_019455685.1. NCBI lineage: Eukaryota > Metazoa > Arthropoda > Insecta > Diptera > Muscidae > Philornis > Philornis downsi. The sequence continues at coordinate 1,120,579 of JAHXMU010000584.1, forward strand.
AAACTATCTCAAAAGGATCCACTGCTGCAGCCAAGAAGAAAATTAAATTTTCAAATAGAAAACTGTACATATAGAAAAATGAGTTTTTCAAATTGAAATAATAAATAAACTTTTCGTACAAAAAAGTGGAGTTTACGTGTAAGTAGAAAATTCAACTTTTCATGGGGAAAAATTAGCTTTTGATGCAGAAAAATCAGACTTTCACACAGAAAAGTGATAATTTCATAAAGAAGCATTCATAGACAAAAGTGAATAATAGTTCCAGAAAAATTAACTTTCCATACAGAGAAATGAACTTTTCATATGGAAAAGCTTTCGCTTTTTATACAAGAGAAATAAACTTTTAATTCACAAAACAAAATTTTCACACAAAACAAGAGCAAAGTGATTGATTGAAATAATGCGTTTTTAAAGACGATATCACGTTGGCTTTTGGATTTTCATTATTTTCGAAAATCTTGACTGTGCTTGCTGTTTGTTGTGAAGCAACGTGTTGGAAATTTTTGTTTTAAAAGATAAATTGATCTTTTTTTAATCAAATTTTAGTTTATTTTTATTCAGGATTGAAATTTTAAGCCTTAGTGCCATTTTGATTAAGTTTAAATGATGTGATATATATTTTTTCCTCAAAAAATTTACTTTCTGTTCAATTATGGTACTGAGGAGAAGTTACGAGACTCAGGCATGCAATTTAACTGGGAAGATAATATGGGAATTGCTCGTCATAGTCGAAATTTTATTTCTTGCTATGGTAGACGATAGGCAGAATTTTTTTGTTTTGTTATTTTTAGAAATATCGATTTTTTTTAACTTGTCTTTTTTTACATTTCGTATTTTAAATAAAAACTCATTTGCTTGAAATTGAAAGACAAGAAATCGGAGCTCCCAATCAAAAGCACTAAAATGGGATTTATGGAGCCCTGAAATGACGTAAAATTAATTAGTTAAATTATTCGTCTTCGATACGTCTTTAGTAGACGAAAAAATTGGACCCCCGGTGTTATATGTATGATACCAGAAAGCATTTCTGACCATGGGTTTCAATGTTTATTGATTAAGACGAAAAGAAAGGCGAGAATTCTTACATTACAATGTAAGAAATATTCCTTTAATGTTTAGATCTTCCTCGAGCACCATAGAAAAAGAGAAACCGCAAAAAAAGCAACAGGCAAGCTCATGAATGAAACGTTAACAAGTTACAAATCAAATGGCAAGAGCAACATAACGACACGAGTCGTGTTAGGCAACTTCGTTAATACTAGTCGTATTCTTGCTGGCATGAATGTGGGCATGCAAAGGACTTCGTGCATAGAGCACGAAGGTATTTGCTTAATCTGATGTAGAACGAATATGTTGTCTGTCTGTGCCAATGTCTGGCTTCGTCGGTTGGGTCTCGCTGTGTAAGTGTTTGTGCTTTCCTTAACCAATGCGTGTGATTTCTTACTATTTTGCATAATTGTTATGGCCAACATGCTTTAACAGATACAGATACGGACATCACAGGCACACACCAATTCCCTCCCCCACTCACTTAAATATTTACTTTTGATCCTGAGGAAATTTTTGCTATAAAAGCCGCATCAGGATATGCAACAGTTTCATTCGTTGAACATCAACCGTGACTTGTGGAACTCTTACGCATCGGATACATCAAATAGTTGAGGATTATTTGAAGCACATAACATACATAGAAGTGGATAACAAGGATCATTGTGGGATAAATATTAAAGTGAATCATCAGTTGTCCTAAACATTTTTGAAATGTTAGTGGAAAAATTATAAATGCATTTCAAGCAAAGGATTTACATTTCATTTGTATAAATAAAACATACAAAATTAATGAAGTGAATAACAAATAACTAAGATTAATTAAAACTTCTAACTTTAAAAACAACGTAAAAGGGAAATCATACAAGTCTTATATACACGAACAAAACACACGAAATTTTGTCAGTGGTGGTGGTGATTAAAAATTTGAAGGAATTAAAATAAAACGAATTTTGCCGGGACCTCTTTAAAAGCCAACAAAGCGTACGATTTATAATTTAGTCTGTGGTGGAACATATTATTCATACGTGAAGCAGGCAATGTTATGGGTAGGCTTAATTTGGTACTAAACTTTGATTTGAATGCCGTTCTTAAGATAGTGTGGTTGAGAAGCAAAGTAATTGAGGGAGAGTAATTACTTGAGCCCACTAAAGTTGACTGAAATGGAAATTGTCCTTAAAGTGCCTGATGTTCGTGCGATGGAAGGAATAAAATCCAAAAGAAATGTATTAATAAAATCGGGTGAAACATAAATAAAATGTAATGAGAAAATAAATTTTTTGCTTATTGGCAAATTGTAAAATTGAAATTTGTACTTTCTAATAAGAAAAATGAAGTTTAATTTACGCATTTTTAAATGAAAATTTAAAAAAACCTGAAATTTAAAATGAACTCTGTTTTAAATTGGCTGAAAAATGCCAAAGTACGAGTATAATTAACGAAGTGCAAAATTGATATAGACTCTTTATAATAATAAGCATAAAGTTTAGTGTGTAAAATTAAAAAAAAAAAATAATTTTGTTGAATTAAAAGAAGTGGAAAGTTTATACGACTTCTAATATGAATTTATTAATTTGAATTTAGAGTCACTTGTTGTAAATCCTGTGTAAATTAAATTCCTTTCCTTGACTTTTGGTTTTCGGAATGGCTACAGTAAAGTACCAGATGTATCAGAAATTGTAGTAGTGTCCAAGCGTCATTTAAGTTCAGATATTTAGAGCTCTGTGTTTGTATGAATTTAACACAATTTTTCTACTAAACAAAAAAAATGTTTTTATGAAAACTTGCTGTCAGGAAATCGAAGTTTTGGAGAAAAATCTGCGTGTATGTAATTGTTTTGAAAGTTCACCTTGAAAATTAACGAATTTCTAAATGTGCTTAATTTGACCGCATTTAAAAGTGATTGAATGGCCTAATACCGTAATAAAGATTGCTAAAAAATTTTGTAAACATCTATTTGGAATAAATGACATGTTTTATTATAATAAACAAAACTCGAGTTGAGCTCTTATTATTTAGATAAATCTGAAATTAGATATCAATTTCTGAAGTAATATTATTGTGGCTGAATAACTTATAATATTCACGATGAATTGGAGGTGTATACGGAAACAGCGGGTGTATATCTTTATATTATTAATGTATTATAAGCAGGGACCTTCATGATCTTTCAGTTTCGTTTCGGTTTTGATATTGTACATTAGAAATTTGTTTCTGATTCGTATCCGAAACGGGAACTCGCTTCATACGTTGATTGGTTTTTACTTGAAATGAAGTTAGAAACTTTTATTGATTCTGTTTTTCAATCGAAACTAATGAAACAGATATGTTAATTTGAGAAGCTCCAACGAAAACACAGTTTTATGCAGTTTCATTTCTCAGGTTGAATCAGAACTGAAATCAAATGTAGTTTCGATTCTTGGCATAGAAAAAGACAATAGCGCCAAACTGCGAAGGGTAAAAACGGTTCATATAATATATTTCTTGTATTTACAATATCAGGCTCTCAAATAAAATACAAACAATACATTTCATAAACTGAATCAGAATCAAAATTGTTTTTAATTTCGTTTTGAATGTAGAAAATAGAAAACAAAATCAATTTTAGTTGTTTGTGTCAGAATAATAATTTTGTATATTTTTGACGTACACCCCAGAAGCCAAAACAAATCAAAACTATATTCGGATTTGATTTTGTTTTGGTGGCGGTCCCTAATTATAGGCCTTACGCTCGCATAGCAGGGCTCTAAGGGTATATTTTGGAAAAGTTGCGGTCTTCCTTTTTTTGCGAAATATCCAGCCCTTAAAAGTTTCCGTCGTTTTATTTTTTGTCAAAAATTGGTCATTTATGTATTATCAAAATATTGAGTGTTGCCATTACTTTTTCCCATCTTTCTGCCAGCATACGGATACTGCATCGAAAGCTTCATTTTTTGAGATTATCTAGCAATTAACCAGGAATTTATGGATTTTTTATATGATGTGCCAAGTCATGTATCATCTATCGGATATATACCTATACAGCAGGTGGGGTTTGAGGGTTTCTAGGTAGATTTTGACGCAACATATGAAGGAGCATTTAATTTGTCGATTACTCGAATACTACAAGAATTTGTGTGCATCCAGGACCAATTTACATGATAATCCTTGCTACCAACTATAGCGCCAAAGTCAATAATTTATACGTTTTTTAAAAAAGATTTCCGAATTTCAATAGGATAGTATTCAGTTATTGTAACTAATTGTCTTTTGATTTGTATTTCGTTTTTCGTTAGAAAAAAAATAACTTTCAATCTACCACCACCACCAACGTGCAAGTATTTTAACACCTTTTCTCTTGCTAGGCAAACTGTCTTTTATGCAGGTGTCCACTTTTTCGTGCACTTTTTATATTTTGAAGGGCTTCAATCGATGTTCAATTTTTAATATGCGCCTTATGCTATGAGTAGACACATTGAAATTTGTCGCCAACTGCACTATGCTTTGTCGTGGATTAAGCTGAATTCTGAGCTTTACATCTCAAAATATTTCTGGCGATGTTGCTGTTTTTTGATGTCCACCTCCAAGCCTTTTTAATGCCTCCAGTAACATTGTAAAGTGCAATTGGACTATTACATAAAACATTTAGTCCATAATGGCTGGTTGCGATTTTTTACTCATCTAAAAAGCAATAAAACTTTTCGATAACTTTTTTAACTGCAACTTAAAATGATATGCTTCATCAGCCATTTGGTTGCTGCATCAGCATACAGCTGATAACACTTCAAGCACCTACCTCAGTATTTATATATGTCTGAAATAAAAGGCAATGATCATTGATTAATTGTCTGAGTTTATTTTAAAGTTTGACTTTTAGACCAAATAAACCAAATATTAGATCTCGTAAACGCCAACATTTCCAAGCTGCATTTTCGCCTAATAGATTTTAGGTATTATTTTGTGAATTTCAAATCCTAATGCGTAATACATACAAGTACTGCAAGAAATATAGGTTGACTATAGGAAAAGCCTTTCGGCAAATTGAGTTAATGACAACAGGCTGTTGTTTGTAAGTTTGAATATTCTATAGGTATCAGAAGATAAACTCATCGAATTAGGGACGTATGACAAAGTCCTCAGAACATTGTAACATGTGTCTAAAGAAACGAAGGGGTTTTAAAATTAAGAAGCTTACAAACAAAAAACGTAATAAATACTTTTCCCATATTCAACATATTTAAGTAACAATTTTAATTATAGCATAAACACCCAAAAGCCAAAATGATACAGAAGTACATATGCGCACTATTGTATTGTATCTGCTCTCATAAGAAAAAAACAACTTAACTACATATTTTACATTTGGAGATATTAAATGTTTTTCAAAAAATCGCTATTACGGAATTCTGTTGAGGACATATAAGCAGTAATAACAAAAAATGCGTTCTTACTGATATTAGAAAAAAATCGCAGTTTTGAAAAATTGTTATAAGTTGTGAACTACGTCTACTTTTGCAATGAAAATTAGACGGAAATATACATCAGAATAAGTAGAATGATGACAACGAATAAACGCGACTTTGTTTTAATCCGCCTTATATATATAAGAAAGATATATAAGAAAGAAAAACAGGGTTAACCATTCCTTACGAATAAATTATACATATTTGTATAAAATATTAAATACATCCTTCCTTTTTTCCCTTTAAAACTCTACCCTGTATGCTATGACATGAAGTCATCTTTTTCTCCGTATTCGGAGTTCATAAAACAATTTTAAATATTTGAACAAAAAGCAAACGGCAAAATGGACATCAATGTCCTTTTAGGATTGAAGGGGAGGCGGCGGCAACAGATAATTTTGTGAATGAATGTATAATTAAAAGTGTGAATACTATTTAATAACAATTTCGTCTTCTTTTTTGCAATTTGTTACGACAAATAAACGACATATTGAAACCGTTTAATTGTTTTTAAGGAGGAAGCTTAAAATGTGGCCATTATTGTTGTTACAGCATTGCAACAGTTCATAAATGACAGTGAAGATTTGTTTACTTTATTTCGAGAGAGTAATGAAGAGATGAGTAGGGGGGGGGGGGAGAGTTGTCATCTTAATAATGTATATAGGTATATTAACAAAAGGATGAATCTTAACTTTAATGATATAATCGAATAAAAAATAATAATCGAATGAGAAATATAGCGTAAAATTGTGTAATTGCTAGGAAATGATATGAACAGTGAGAGTGCAAAAAGTAAACCTAATTAATATGAGTATAAAATATATGCAAAATACATAACACGTTTAATGTTTTAAAGTATTTCGCGTCATTCAGTACATTTTGCGCTGGTTTTATGTAGACCTCTCGCAATAGCAATAGTAATAGTAATAGAAGTGGGCAGGGTCAAAGTTGAACAGGCGTCAACAAAATTAACTAGGCCGAAGCCTATCATCCACCACCATGAGTTATGGTTCACACTATCGTATGCCATATGTCTATTTATTGTAAAATAAGTGGGCATGTTAATAACTGCTTTTTTCATACACAATATATTGAGTTATATTATTTTTTCTAGAAAAAATCGTATTTATACCTTCTTCACCCGAACGAAAGATAGTATATGGTTGCCCATTTTTCGTTCTCAACTAAAGTTAAATAAAACACACAGAAAACTATAATTTTGATGAAACTTTTATTTCATTATAATGATTGGACCTGGATTGGTGACAGCAGTGGATCCTTCTCAGGTAGTTTTCGAAAAAATATGGCTCAATGCCATCTCCAAACAGTCACTTTTTCCGGATGCAATGACTTTTCCATAATCACTTTTGGCTTCGCCATCGAGTGAGTGAATCAGCTTCATCGCTGAAGAAAGTTTTGTTCGATTAAAAGCCCATGTTTAAATCATCACTTTTGTGGTTGTTAAACGATCCATATTCGTAAATGGTAAATTTTTCACTAAATAAATAAAACTTCACTTTTGAAACCTCTAAATAGACGACCCCATACATTAAGATACGAATTCACATGAACCAATTTCAAAATTAACGAAATTGAAAACGTGTGCGTGTGGAGCGGCCATATGATAAGCCGTTGTGGAGTCGGATCGACACTTGCGTTTAAGAAGTTGCAGAGTAGCTGGAAGAATCGCACGCGAAACCATAAAAACCATTTGTAATGGCCTGGACTATTCAGATCCGGACTATAAGATGGACGTATAAAAATCTCCCAACTAAGCTTCCCGTATAATAGATAAGAATTGACATAACATATTTGCAAAAAGTTATGTAAATATGTATATTATTTTATTTTAAATATCAAAAAGAAACAGTTTAAAGTTATTTCTAAACATACAAAACTCTATGTGATGAATTGTGTATTCATTTCTTGCAATCTCATTAAGGATATTGAATTCAATAAATCCTGGATTCCTCTTCAACTGCTCTAAATTGGTCGGATTATTCTCGTAGAGGTAGCCCCATAGAAAATAATTTTTCAGCAGCTCTATGGATACCCTAGCCGTATGGCATGTGGCCCCATCCTGTTGAAACCACATCCTCGAGATATTGCCTTGAAGTTCTTGCAAAGCTGGCACCAAAAAGTCTCCTAGCATGTTGCAATAATGGTTCGCTCTAACTGTCGTGAACTGAAACACGAACATGCTCCACAATGTCGGCTGATCTTGCAGAAACTGGGCGACCACGAACCGTAATTGGTACTGTTGAGCCGATTGTTTCGAACATTCTGATCCATTTTCGTATCACATTGGCGCTTGGAACTTCACTTAAATCGTGTAAACCGTGTTCATGCCGATACAAACGTCGTGCAGTAATCACTGATTTATTGTTTTCGTAATACGCTAATACGCATGGCGACTAAATTTCCAGGAAGCGCCATGCCGCGCGTTACCGAGCAATTGAAGAATTAAATCGCCAACACTCATATGGCCCACCCTGTATTTCAATGTAGCTCACGTTAGCCACATTTGTAAGCATTTCAAAAGTATAATACCTTGAATCCGCGTAATACTTCATACACAAATATGAAAATTGTTATGTAGCATATATTTGTGATGCAGCAGTGAACCGAGTAAAATTATTGTTCCTGCCAAACAAAGTATATGGTAAAATCTTAAAAAAACACGAACCGCTTCCGCTTTTTGGTTTGTCAAAGTAATACAAATATAAAAATAAATAACGAAGTTTAAACTTCTAACACAAAACTGCCTTTTTCCCATTTTCTTTTTACAATGGTAATACATTGATTTATTATCGAACCATTTTAAGATTTTATTCCTAAATTTCGATATGTTATTAGTAATATTTAAGGCTATTTGGCATTACAGATCGGAAGGAATTAAAGATACTTTTTTTTAAGAAAACGACTTTAAAAGATAACAAAATCAAATTGTAGGTGTTAAAAACGTGGGACGTGTTTGCTCCTTAAGCGTGACAAACTTGACGCGGTAATATAAAACATTTGCAACTTTTGGCTTCAATAGCAACCACACTGATTTTCAACTAGGCAGATTCCTTTCATTCAAGCCTGTTTGTTTTCATGACAAAGCATTTTTCAAGACAAAAGCTATAGGAAAGCATTAGTTAATTTTTAACCGCTGCTGCTGATTTTTATATCTTCTCTCGGGTGAGTACACCTTGTATACCATTTGGTGCGTGGGAAATATATCTCTCAGAAGGAAGCGTTTAAAGCCCCAAATATCTTTTAATCAAATGTGTTGCATGGCTTTTTAAGTCGATTGAACGATGTCCGCCAACCTGTCTGTCTGGCTGAATGGTGGGCATCATGCCGCAGTCCGTGAATCATTATGGACTTTCTTACAACTTGGCATAGAGTAATATTTTCCTATATCGTAATCGAGGATTGCAAATATACTATATCGGCGCTGTCCTTTAGGTATGTCCCAAACAAAATTAATCAATTTTCTGATAGTCAATTTTCAATTTAAATTATTGTTTGCTGCATTATTTCATAATTTCTGGCAGAATTTGAAAAAATTGACCGATTAACTCCACCCCTTCTGGCACCTCCCACACAAATAATCGATTTAGCTGATATATTCTTTGTTTCATATCTTTTAATCGGGTTGACTAAATTTGGTCAAATTTGGCATACGTTGAGCGTTTCCCAACTAAAGTTCCAGAATGAAATTGCAACACATTGCACACCAATTGTGGTGCCTCCCATAGAAATGATCGATTTAATGCATGTATTTTTACCTTCAAATCTTCCAATCGGTTGTGCCAAATTCGACCAAATTTGCCATATATCATAATCTATATTCTGAGAATAAAAATTGATCGATGTATCGAAATTTTATTTGCGACTGTAATCCCTAACTCGTAGGGATTAGAGATGAAATTACTTAAATTCTCGTCAATTATATTGCGTTATAATATTGGACAAAATGTGAAAAAAGTCGCGTCATCCTACCTCTGTTATCTCCCACACAATTGTACTATATACAGTATAATTGAGTTCGTCCTTCTACATTTCTCGAACGGGACACTTGAATCAATTTTGCTTCTTTTATACCGCTTTAGTTCTAAGAACTTTTTACAGAAATATGAAAGAACGTTGGTTGATGATACATGCAAGTAAATTTGACTGAAATTACCAACTTAAACCTCGAATGATATTTATCTTCATTCCTCCGTGTGGGAGTATAAGAATTTAATATACGCATTACTTCTTTCCAAAACGGAATACTGCGTGTCGCATAATTAATAAGTACGAGGTGTGTTCAAAGTGAATTCTCAAACTTCGCGGGCTACGTACATTCAACTTTCGATTATTATTTTTTTTATATTGGTACACTCGTCTCGAAGATATGTTGGCGGTTTTATCCATATAGCATGTTTAGTTTGTTTGTGAGAGGCATAAATAAGACAAGTGTTTTGCATGTTTGGCGATTTTCCGCTGTCGAAAAAGAGAATCAATAAAATTGCATTAAATTTTGTGTAAAAAATGGAATTAAGTACTCAAAAACACTTGAAATGTTGGCAGTGGCATACGGTGAGAGTACTTTGAATCAAAAAAATGTTTATGTACAAGTGGTACAAGCTTTTCAGCTCGCTCTGGACGCCCCAACACATCAACAACCGATGAAAATGTTGAGAAAGTAAAGAATATTGTTATGGAGAATCGTCGAATCATAATTAGAGAAGTGGCTGAGGATGTCGAGATATGGGCTGGCTCATGCCATGCAATCTTTTCGGAAGTTTCGCGCACGAAGCGTGTGGCAGCGAAGTTCGTTCCAAAATCGCTGAATTTTGACCAAAAACAACGTCGCATGAGCTTCGCTCGTCGAAACCAAAGCCCAATGGTCCCAATGGAAGAGTTCAGAGAGCCAAGACCAAAAAAAGCACGCCAAGTTCGATCAAACGTCAAGGTTTTGCTCACTGTTTTCTTCGATTACCTTGGCATTAGTGCATCAGGAGTTCTTACCATAAGATCGTACGGTAAATGAAGTTATATGCGAAAATATAAGTATAATACGAAAAGAAACGCCCGGGATTGTGGAAAAAATTCATGGCTTTTGCATCATGATAATGCAGATGATCACTCATCTTTGCTTGTGAGAGCTTTGAACAAAAACAACACCATTATCATGCCTCAGCCATCGTATTTACCAGATTTGGACCCTTGCTACTTTTTCCTGTTTCCAAGATTGAAGAGACGCATGAAAGGACGGCGTTTTGCAACAATTGATGAGATAAAAACCGAATTGCTGAGAGAGCTCAATGGCATTCCAAAAACTGCATATCAACACTGCATCGAGGATTGGAGACAACGCTTGCACAACTGTATCATATCCGAAGGGGACTACTTTGAAGGAGATAAAACAGAAATTAAATAACTGAATATCTTTTAAGAAAAATGCAAATTTACCTTATCTTTTGAACACACCTCGTATTATTAATGTGGCTATTAACAGAATTGCACACACTTAATGTATAGAAGAAATCTCGATTAATTTTCCCAGAATAAAATCGTTTCCTGTCAACAAATCACCAATTGTCAAGAAGAATTTTCCCTTTTGATTTACTTTAACAGGCCCTAAGAGAATTATGAAATATTAAATACTATAATTTATCAACAGACGTTAACCTTAGAGAAAGTTGTCGTCAAATGAAAAGACTTGTTGGAATTATTTTTGACACGTGCGAAATCCGTGCTGTTCTGATGTGGTTTTTAAGTGGATTTATAAATATCATTATTATTTATCGAAGCATTTATGGATACCAGAAGTATACTTAATGGTTAATGGATTTTTAGTCAAAATATTATTATACTCGTACCTGTGCTTACGAAGAAAAATGACTTAAATCGGATTTTGTTGTTTTGACATATGTGTATAAGGTATTACGGAATTTTGAAACGGTTCTAAGACGGCAAAATTAATTTTAATGACGTAAACTACGAGGGCGGTCCAAAATTAAAAAAATAATTAAAATTAAAATTAATGAATTTGTAAACCTGATAAAAATTGTTCAATGCTTGCATTTGAAAGGTTTCAGTCCAACCAATATTAAAGCCTAGCTAAATTCTACTTGAGTCTGCTTCCTTGTATACGTCTGTAAAATATTAGCTAGCAGAGTTTAAATGAATCCTGTCCAAAGAAGGCGAAGATGGATGCGCATGGGGTTATTTTTATTGAATATTTTCACAAAGGAAAAACCGTCAATGGCGAATATAATGCAAATTTATTGCAGCGAAAGAGAAAGTGTTGTTCTACCAAGGCAATGCTCCAGTTAATTTATTTACTATTGCGATGGCCAAAATTAATGATGAATTAAAATTGGAATTGCTCCATCACGCTTGGAATAATTCCTATTTCCAAACTTGAAAAAATTACTCTATCTTAAAAGATTTCCCAACAATGAAGAGGTGGATTCTGCGGTTGATGGCTATTCTAAACAATTTGACAGGTCTTACTATAAACAAGAGTATCGAGCTAAAATAAATAAAGACAATTTTTCCCAACTTCTTCCCGGCTTCTCGCTTATATTATTATTTAGCGATATTAACTTTTTTTTTAAAGAAAAGCTGTTTTGAAATATCGTTATTAGTTCTGAAATGTACGGAGTTCTGAAATTCCTATTGGACGCAAATGTTCGTCTAAACAGGAACAATAAAATCGTTTTTATACTCCACTTTTCTTTGTAACACACAGATATGGATTAAGGGTGGTAGCGGTTTACACAAAAAAGAGTCAAATCAATATCAATAAAATGAAGAAAACGATGAAACAGATTTGGACAGCTAAATAAAGATTTTTTTGAAAAAAACTGTTCTTACTTTTTGGATACAGCAGTATTATCAATACCCCCACAATAGAACTGCAAGTAAAAGACTAAAAGAGTGACATTTTGCATGATTTGCATGATTTGTATAAAAGGTTTTGTTACTTTTGGCCCCAATGTCTCGGAAATCTTTTAGGGAATTTAATTGAAATGTTGAACCATTTAAGGTCGTATTGTGTCGATTTAAATTATAAATATCGAAGGAACGTGAACATATTATGGATTTGGAAAGTCCACGCTCAAACGTGACCCCGGTGTAACGTGTACTCGTCTCATGCATAAATATTTTGTTTACGCCTTAACGTCGCACCTCATTAACAAGTAATAACACTGTTGCGTTGGAATTTCATTTCAATAGCTTTTTGTAACTGCAATGTAAAACAATATACTTTCGTAGTTCAGTAAGCAACATAATAGACTGACGCTTTTTAAGAAGTGAGCGCGCTGTCATTAGCTGGTTGGTTACTACAGCAGCGTGAAGTTGGTAACACTTCGAACGCCTACCGCTTTTTCCTGTTATAACCCAAACCAAAAGCATACAAAAACTTATTTCTTTCATTTTAATCCAAAGAACTTTATAATTCATGTATTACAAAGGGCTTTAAATATTACCTAGATTTACAAAACGTTGATAATGGCGCGTTCCTTTCCACTCTCCCAAAATCTATATGCCTCACAATTGTTAACCATTTAATATCAATTAAACCTTGAAAATCTTTAAAACAAGACATTAATATTTCTTTAATGATCGTTTATAATTTTTAAATAGAAATAACTGCTCCGAAAAAATAATTCAACAGCAAAAGTACTACAAATGGCGAATTATAATGGAATGGAATTTCAAAATAAATGCGCCAAATAAACAGTGAACATTACTCATCCGCAACAATAACAGCCAACGGCAGTCGAACGGCTAGTAGGAAGGCTAAGACTTCACTACAACAGTGGCAGACGTTAAACACAGCCATCATCTCCAACCATCCCTTACTCTGAAAGAACGGCCAAACATAATGGGATGCATCAACAAGGGTCTGAACAACAGCACCACTAGCAGCACTTACATCAAAAACACCACTAGAGCCACTTCCTCCAATGCAATTAACCGTTATAGCAACAGAGGTGGAGGTGGTGCTGGTAACCTTGTCTTTGTATGTGGCTGTTGCCTAGTACTGCTCATAACGACGCTAGCGATTGTTTACGAAGTCAAGAGGATTCTGAGCGAAGACACCGGCTATTGGCAGCCGCTTGAAGTGAATGAGGATACAAGTCCTTCGTCGGATGGTGCGAATTTGAAAAATTTAGCTTATGACCTGCAATCTTTGGCAACAGGTGGTATTTTCTCAAGTTCAAGCGAGTATTTTCTCGGCACATCTGCATACTACGATGAGGGGGGAAGTGGCAGCGGCAGTGGCAGTGGCAGCGGTAGTGGCAATGGATTTGTTAATACTGCTGGTCTAGGTATTGGTATTGACTCTGGTGCAGTTATTGGCGATGTCAAACGTCGCAGAAAACGAGAGGCCATTGAATATGATGAAATTGGCAATCGTGTGTACAATGTGGGTGTACTAATGGCCTCCCACTTGGGTGAGTGGTGGTAACCCGACACCTTTGACACCATAAATAAATATCTAAATAAGCAAACAACACTATCTTGTGGCTAATCATTGTTTTCTTATGACGTTTAACTGTTGCTTACTATGTTGTTTTCATTGCCAACAGACTCACCTTTTGACTTGGAACGTTGTGGACCTGCTGTGGATTTGGCTTTGAATGTCATTAATAAAGAATTCTTGAATCCACATAATATTACATTGAGAAAAGTGCAAGCAAGGTAAGTGTCTCAGAGGGTAATACGTTTATCGTTTTGTTATTGAAAACTAGTTGCAATCTTTTAATTTGTAAGCGGTATTATTAATACAAATCTAATTTATTGAAATTTAAGAAGACTCATCATTTTACTACTTTATACTATGTGCTCCTCGCTACCATGTATGCGACTATGTTTAGTTCAGAATAAATCCTGATTTCTCTAAACACGAAAACCAAATTTACTAAACAACTAACTGACGAAACTATGCCAGGTACCTAAGGAATTAGCCACCAAAATTTCTTCTTAACTGAATGGGCTATATAGTGGTTCACACGTATCACACATACATGTAGACGTATAAAGTATGTCTGTACGTTTCGTATAGGATTCAATAACACTAATTGGCTTATGAAGAAACTCTGGTAAATTGCTTCTTAACTATCTTAACTAACTATGGTTTCTCAACTGTTGTTGGCTCGGGTAGCTTCTAGAGTAGAAAAATCACTTTTGCATCCCTTTTATTGCATTCATTGAAATTATTTATTTTTTTTATTATATTTTTTCCACCCTAAGGCGGATAATGAATAAATGAAAATGAATGTGCATTCTGATAAGCTGAAAACCCATTTGGACACATATCCAAAACTTTAGTCGGTATCTTAAATCCAAGTATGTAAAATAAATAACAATAATAACAAAAATAAATAACAATGATAATAATAAATAAAATAACAAAAATAAACTCGGACGGCACGCAGGGCTCGGTCTTAGGACTGCTTCTTTTCTCATTTTATGTTAATGATCTGATGGATTTTTTAGATAATGGAATTTGTTCTGTGTTTTTTTTTTGTTCTGTTCCTATTTGCTGATGACATTTTGCTGTACTTTAATGATGATCGAGATTTTCCTGATGCACTGAAGAATAAAATAAATTATTGCCTCGACTGCACTGTGCAATGGACTGTTCATAATTCATTAGTGATTAATTCGTTTAAGACTAAACCTATTTCGTTTGGCTGCTCGAGTAGTAATGCAGGATATAACATATATTTGGGGCGCAGGAGAATTGAGTTTGTTGATAATTTTAAATGCTTAGGTATTGTGACCGACAATAGGCTGAATTTTGAAACTCACAATGACTCTGTGCGTTCCAAAGTATATGGAGTATTACGTAGCCTCTACTCAACTAATATTTATCTGAAAATTAGGGTCAAATATAGACTGGCTTGGGCGCTTCTAATGCCTCAAATTATTTATGGGCTAGAAGTGGTATCGGGAACAACATCACTGAATGTTTCGAAATTGAAATTGACAATAAATGCAGTTGCAAGATTCATTTTCAGTGTACGTAGGCGTGAATACATCTCCGTATATGTGAAAAGAGTGTTAGGTTGCCCTTTTAATAATTTTGTGAATTATCGTAATTTAATGACCGTTTATAAGGTTGTTAAAAGTGCCTGTTTCACTATATGGATTATTTCAGTTTTCACGCTCGACAAGAAATATACAAATCATTGTACCTACAATAAATATTTCATCATTTGAAAGATCTTTCCTTATTAGGATTGCTCGATATTGGAACCATTTGCCTAATGACTTAAGAGTATTCTCTTATTCTAACAATGTTTTTCATTCAAGAATTTTGGCACACTTTTCTTCAATGGAAATTTAATAACTGCATGACTTCGTATACCATTGTTACTAATTAGGATCGATATAACTTTCATTTTAATTTGTTTAATATTATTTTTTTCTTTTTGTAATTGCGGCTGGATTGCGGCAGGATTGCGGCAGATTTAAGAGTGTCATAGATACTCAGGAATTTATTGCTGTGTAATACACATTTTTGGCCTTAAAGGCTTAGTATTACTGTTTTTTTCTTGGAAAAATAAATAAGAAAAAAAAAAATAAATAAAAAAAATATGGCTTTTAGATAAAAATGTAGACAAATATGCCAGCGTTGTGGAACAGAATTTCAAATAGCTCTTTCATTGTGATCTTTGAATAAATCATTTGCGTTGTTCAATAAATTTGGAAAAAGCTCTTTTTGCAGCATTTGCAACAATTTTGTAATAACAACTTTTCCATTGCAGGACCATACCAATTTAAAAAAACGACGACAATTTCATTCATAAACCCTATAAGCAAGAAGTTTTCGATTTTTGTGTTTTAGAATTCTAGAATGAAAAACATCAGTTAGATACATTTCTTATTTTCCCAAGTATAACTTAGACTAGAACCTGCATTGATAATCTAGAACTGTTTTTGAAAAGTTTATGTTGAGTTTTTATTTAAACTTAAAACACGAAAGTTGGTTGATTCAGAAAAAAGCACCAGCGCAACTTTTTGATTTTAAATATCTCATTGCTCGATATTTCGAAGATATTTCCGTATACATCTTTCACCTTCAGAATATACAAAAATGAGTAATTTTGCAGCATGTTTGCAGTGAATATCTTACAGAGAAAATCTTGTCTTATCTGTTAATAAATGACAAAAAGTCATATTTTTTCGGGCTTTGTAAATCAATTCAATAGGAAATAGTTAAATATTGTGGTCTATGGTCGTGAAACGATTCTGATTGTAAACGTTGAAATTTGAATCTATTATCCCCAAAATAAGACAAATTTTCATTATACAGGGTGGCGCAATAGAACGTGCATATTTAAAAAATAGATTAAAAAATAAATACAAAAGGTATGGTTAAAATAAATCTAAGGCATTGTAGAGTAATAAAGGGAGTTTATTTTTTAAAAATAACATCATCTAAATGGTGACCCTCTCTACGACGGCACTCCTCTAACCGCAAACGAAAATTATTGAAAACTTTCTTCAGTAATACTGGTGTAATGGCTGCCATTTCACCACGGATATTCTCCTTGAGCTGAACGATGTTTCTTGGATTATTACTGTAGACTTTGTGTTTCAGGTATCTCCACAAAAAAAAGTCAAGAGGCGTCAAGTCTGGACTACGTGGGGGCCATGGGATATCACCTCTTTTCGAAATCAGTCTGCCAGAGAACATCTGCTTCACCACCGCCATGGAGTCATTTGATGTGTGACAGGTAGCTCCATCTTGTTTGAACCAAGTTCTGGAATTCACTATTCTTGAACTTTCAATTTCTGGAGCCAAAAATGGTTTCTGGTGTTTGATTTTGGGATTTTCACTGTTCCAGTAACGACAATTTTGACTGTTTACGAACTCATTCATAAGGAAATGAGCCCCGTCAGAGAAAAGGATATTGTCAAAATTGGAAAATCGATTAAGCATTTCATTAGCAAATGCGAGCCTTGCTATGAAGTCAGACTCTTTCAATTTTTGTGTTAATTGCAGCTTATATGGATGCAGTTTAAGATCCAATGTTAAAATTCGTTGCAAACTTCGTCGCGATAATTGTAAGACAGACGACCTCTTGCGAGTCGACATTTGTGGATTTCCTCGTACTGACTCCATAACTCTCTCAACATTGTCGTCGGTCCTAGATGTTCTTGGGCGATCATTTACTTGTGGTTTAAATGGTGAACCGGTTTCTTCAAAACGCTCTACCCATGTTTAAGTCGCCGTAGTCCATATTCAGCACAATGTAGTCCCCTAGTAGCAATATATGAACGAGAGTTCTCGTAAAATGCGCGCACGCAAAATGCGCGACGCTTCCCGTCGAAGTGATTCATAGCGACTAAAACTCCATGAGCCCGCCAACCCAACGATGTAGGCGCCCCCCGCCCGTATATGAAACAAATTCTTTGTCATCTCATGAATGAGATATGGGAGAGCTTCCCACATTCAGTGAGCTTACACGCATTTTATATTTAGACTCACTCAATGGGACTTCACAGTTTAACGACGATTGCGAACGCCATTGTCTGAGAAGCATTTAGTAGACTCGTTGATTACTTGGCTAATCGAAGTATTCGTCAGGTATCCAGAAGGAACTGCAGCTCATGTAATGATAGGTGGGATTGAACCCGCGATCATGCTAACGATAGTCGCGTGTAGTAATCATCGTGCCATTGTAGGTTAAATTTTCAGTATACTGTCGGAACAATATTGACTATCTATATTAAAACGACTGATCCTGTAGAGCACACTAGTACTCCCTCAAAGATCATTAGTAGTCTTTCATCTTAGCATAAAATAATTCACAGACCAAATGGTTTCAAAGAGCGCATTAAAGATCAACGATGTCGGTTACCTGAAAATGACATATTTAAAAAAACCGGTATATGGTTTCAGACCAAAAAAATCTAATTTTGACATCCTAATTTACATGCATCATACGATATTTGACTATTCCGAACGTCAGTTTGACGAAATTTTACTAGACTTGTCGATAGTCGACGCTCTTTTCTTTTTAATCCTTTAAAATGGTGGATTTCAAAAAATTAATTTTTATTCTGCGGCTAGGGCGTAGGAGGGCTACAGTTTTTGATTCTTGCGATTTCACGTTGAGTGTTTTTTTGTAGAAAATGATCTCACCTTTGTCCGTTTTGTCATATATTTCATTCTCTAAATGGATGAATTTGTGGAAACGAGGCATCCAAATGTGAGTAGAATTTCAGAAAATTCTTGTAATCTATTCCATCGTGTAGCAACTGCGCACTTTAATTTTGAAGCAGCATCAGCTGTTTGTTTTGGGCGATTTCACTGGGTTTAGGGCCTATCTTTCGTTTTAAAGAGATATAAGAAATGATAAACTTGGTTGCGCTGCAGACCACTTAATTAGTAGTAGTTTCTTTCACGAAATTATCACTTTATTTGTTATTCAAACCACTGTGCAGTGTTAAACCTTTCACTTATAAAATATAAGCCTATGTATTGCCACGAATGGTGCCACATTTGACTGTAATTTGTTAATTTATCTTAAACAATCTAATGAAATCAACTAAAATAGAATTATTCGCATGTTAGAGGCTAGAGACTACGTAAAACTTTAAATATCTCAGGCCATGAAGGCTGTTTATACCAGTGCAGCGCAATAAAACTTCAGCAGCTCCAAGAATCACCCTTCCGGGAGACAAACGTTATTATACGAGTATTTACACCAAAGCGTTTCTTGTCGCCATAGCTTGTTATTAAAAATTGAGAAGAAACATTCACTATTTTCAAATATTTTAACATTTTTAATTTTTTTTCTTAATTTCAATTAAAATTATAATTTTCTTTCTTCTGTTTCATTTGTTTATGTTAACACGTACAAATATATGTATTTATTGTTTTCTCACTTTTAACAAAACGAATGGAAGTCATTCCAAAGAATATTATTTGTCAGTTTCTGTAAGAAGCTCGTTTTAATTACACCAAAGGGGCCGATGAAATAAAGGCATTATAATTGACAGTCGTTGTAAGAATATTAAACATTTTTAGTTTTTTTTAAGCAAAAACTTAAAATTTGTAATGTGTTTAAAACGGTTGTTCATTAATAACTTGTATCTAAACCTAAATCTAAGCTATGGCGAGGCCATGTTAAATTTATTGACGATTGTTCAATTTTTTCACCACTTCTAGACCACGATCAGCTGATCTTTCTAACTTTCCTGGATGCCTTTTTTACAGGAATAAGTCATATGTCAAAAACGCTATAGAAATGATCCGCACAAAGTTTTTCATTTATGTCGCAGCAGAAAAGCTGTCACTTGCGATTCGTATCGCTTTAGTATGAACGCTTTTCATAGAAACTTTGTACATTATTTTTTGACATTTTGCCGCGTTTTGTCGTGTCGCGCTGGTGTAAATAAGTCTTAATATCGTAACACGCTGAACTTTTTCCACGATTCTATTAATAAAGGGTGTCCCAACAAGAACGCAAGATTTAAATTTTAAATAAAACACAGATATTTAAAAAAAATCGTGAAATTTTGTTATGCCGTAAAGTAGACAGAATGAGGTTATGTATGGAACAACACATCGGGCAGATGGCCGCCGCGGCTTTGCGGGCACACACGCGATCTTTTGATGAAATTTTCAATGACCGTTTTGCATAAATGCTGAGGTATTTCATTAATGCAGCGTCCAATTTCCTCTTTTAAGACTTGAGTCGTCGTCGACTTACTCGCGTAAACCATAGACTTCAAAAAACCCCAAAGAAAAAAGTCTAATGGTGTTAAATCGCACGATCTAGGCGGCCAATTCTGGTCTCCAAAACGCGAAATAACACGACCGGGAAATGACTGATGCAGCAATTGAATTGTTTCTTTGGCTGTATGACATGAGGCGTCGACTTGTTGAAACCACATGTCCTCCCTGCCTGATTATCATTTCTTGATACCGAACACCATTGACTGTTTGCGCTTGACATGCCTCATTTTTATAAAAAAAGGTCCAATGATTCCTCCAGCCCAAAATCCACACCACAAAGTGACACGTTGAGGGTGCATTTGTCCATGGTCAGCTGGCTTCAGTTCCTGAGTCAATTGAACTTTGTATGCATGAAGATGCAAATCTTTCGTCAAAATTCGCTGCATAGAGGATTTGGAGACACCAATTTGCTGAGCTCGGTGTCGAACTGAGGCGGATGGAGTTTGAGTGACATCATCACGTACAGCTGTGACATTTTGGGTCGATCAACCTGGTCGAAGGCGCGTTGTCTTTACATCAATTTGTCTTTACATCACTAACATACCCAAATTTATCCATTAATCTCTTTATAGTTGTCTCTTTTGGAGCATTATTGTGATCCCAAATTGATCGCAATTTGCGAACTGCGGCCGCAAAACTTTCACCATTTTGGTAAAACAATTTCACAATGAGAATGTGTTGTTCATTCGTGTAGCATTTTATTTTTACTAACCTCGTACCTTCGACTAGTAAACAATAACAATTGTTCAAATGTCAAGCAATGACACTTCGAATGGCGCTAAATTTAAATCTTGCGTTATTGTTGGGACACCCTTTATTTTTAATGATTATTTTTTTTTTTTTTGATTTTCTCACTACCCAAATATAACACCAAAAGAAATTGAACTTAATATTTGTCGGCACATACACCGCATAGTAATCGATAACTTATTATAATTTCCCCTTTTTCTTCTTCTACATGGTTTATGGACTTCCTTTCACATTTTATTGTTAAATGTGTATAAAAATTTAATCGTTATATTTTTATGTTTGCATAAAGCTTATTCAGTTTGACTTTCGTGTGGTTCTCGAAATTAATTGATGTTAAGAAAGATGTTTTCTTTTTTAATCCTGGCAATTGCTTTTTATGCTTTTACGACCAACCATTTTGTAATTCATTCAGATATCAATCATACATCCCCTCCCGTTCATTTGTCTTGGATGGAAACAATTTGTTTAAGAGGAGGAATGGATTAATAAATGAAAGTTTAACTACTTTGGCAGTGGTAGACAAAAGTTCAGTTTAGTTTTTGGAGAAAATATTTTTGGAAGACTATATCTAAATTTATATATCTAATATTTTGAGCATGTAAGAAATCTCACTAACAAAGCTGTTAGTAGTTAATGTCCTCGTCATGTTGGCACAAAAATTCATCGCGTTTAGGGTTTTGTTCCCTATTTATATGATTTTTTGTAGGACTGTGTTGGCAAACTCAGTCTCCAGCTAAAACTCTCCAATTTTCAGATTCTAAACTTCGACTTTAATATCTAACTGTGGTACCTAAATTTAAATTGTATATTTTACGAATGACATATCACATTTGTCTCTAAACACAGAGTGGCGCACGAATCGTACGGCAAAGACAAAACGGGGACCAATGGGGACCGTAATTTAAAGATGTTGAAATAGTTTTTTTTTACGCAGAACTGCGCCGAAGACGTAACCATTTCAACAGCATTTGGTTCCAGCAACATGGAGTAGCTACGTATGGCTACGTATCCAGCCAGATCGGTTATCGCGGATCTTCAACGAACACTCCCACTGCTTTGAAGAAGATAAAATAAAAACTGATGAACAAATAAATATTAAGAAAAAATTAAAATTCACCTTATTTTTTGAATATACCTCGTACATAACGAATAATGCGATTGAAGCAAAAATTTGGGCGACCTAGATTACTTAAACTTGTTCCAGAATAAACATGTTCTCAAAGATGAAAAATTGAAAGCAAAAATTTATAATTCAATTATGGGCTTAAACTTTTTTTTCAAAAGAAACTTTGAAACAAAATAAAAATGTTTTTTAGTATAAAAAGATGTCACACAAGGGTCTGCTTACACAAAGGTCTGCCGTAAGTAGGGGAAGACAGCATGATTGTCAAATCTTTTAAACTAAAATTTTTATAAACTGATACTTTTCAAGCCACATCTATAAAAATTAGAGAAGATGAGAAAATGTTCTTGACTTTTAGATCAAATGATAATGTTTAGTATTAAAAGACATTGGTACTGCATTGTCTACTGCATAAAATTAGCACAAACAAAATAAAGGACATTTGTTGATGCCCCCTGCCTCTATGCGTTTGCGAACCTGAAGAAGAAGATAAGACGGAGTGCTGTATATTCTTCGCAACAAGAAAGGGATTTTCGAAACCACCTTATCAATATTGGCTTTTATCCAAATAAAACTCCAAAATTTTGAACAAATTAACGTTTACAGTTATGTAATTATTTAATTCAAAACGTAAACTAGATTTAGGTGAGCAATTAAAAGTCATTGATTAAGATTTTTCGGAGTTCATCTCAAGATACAAGATATTACCTGCACCAATCATTGCAATTCTTTTACAATTTTTCAATGATATGATTCTGAAAAGTTCAGGTTTTCATCACCAAGAACAATCAATAGTAAGTCATCTACGTAGAAGTGATGCTTAGTAAAGAACGCAGTTGATGTAAATCGAAAACAAGAAGGATCCCAAGATAAACACTTGAGCAACATCTCAAGGAACATCACGAAGAGTGGAAGTATGGTCATTACATATTGTGTTCTATCGAATAGAAATGATTTAATAAAACGGCAAAACTATTCTTGTACTCGACTGAGATCTAAGCTCAAAAGAAATGGAAGCTTTCTCTCATATAAATTTCTGTTGCTACTATCGTTCGCCTTTGTCTTTAATTAGCGTTGTAGTACTATGTTTTTTTCTGAAGCCTGATTTATGGCCTGAGAGAAAACCATTATTTAACATACGCTCAGAGATATTTCATCGTTGACCATAGTTTCTAAAATTTTCCAGGAAACAAGTTTATTGAAAGGTAGTCGAAATAGTTCAGAAGGTTCCTAACTTTTGAAGGTGGTTTCACTCTGGCACAAGTCCATATTTTTGAGAAATTGAAGTGATTGGAATGATATTAAAAATGTGAACTAAATGATTAGAAATGATCATGAAAACTACTTTCATGAATTTCAATGCGATTCCATAATTGCCAATTGCATTAGATTTAATTCGGCATATAACTGATCATGCCTTATTTTACCAGATCACAGCCAGAGATTGTAAATGGAGACTAGTGAGAACTCCCGTACAAGTTGGCTGATTTTCCGAAATCTAATCTTTGGCTTGTAACTTCTAAATCGTATGCTGTAGTAACCAAAAGTTTTGTCCATTGTAGTATCACACAATATTTGAGAAATCTTGAAAGAAATCGACCGACTAACACGCCCCTTCTGGTATCTTCTATACAAATAACTCACTTTACTTAAATATTTTTATGTTCATAAATCTTGTTTAGTATTATTTACTACTAAATGTAGCAAAGGAATAGCCTTAGACTAAAAACGAAGTATCTTGCCATATCTCTTGCTATATCTCCTTTACAAACTGAACGATTTTCCGAAATTCAACTTTTTCTCTATAATTTCTAATTAGCAGACTATCGTAACCTAAAATTTTGCCCATTGCATTGATTTGTAACTCTCTACAAAAAATGGGAAAAATCTACCAAGTACACCTACGCCACTTCAGGGAACTCCCACACAAAAGATCGATGTAATCCCTGTTTCTAAGTTCATTCTTTTAAAGCCGTTGTTCCTAAGTGGTAGACTAAAGTTACTGAAATTGTTTATGAATTGTACTGCATTTAGAGTGTTCCAAACCGAAAACTGGTAAACCGGGTTTTTACCAAAACCGCATGCCAATTTTTTTTAAATTGCTATTTTCGAATAACCGGTTTAATCGTTGACCGGGTTTCACAAAACTACGAAAATGCTTTAAAAATGGTTTTTAAATTCGTCTAAATAATAATCGAAATTGATTCTGACCCATTTGGGTGATTTTCAATCAGTATTGTTTCAGATGGCCGGCATAGCTGCAAAATATAGATATTGCGTTTCATTTGTTGCCAAGGTCATGATCATGGTATAAGAATATAAGGTAACGCAAATGAGAAACAAAAATATTTAGTTCTGCGCAGATGACGTCACTCGGCTTTGTGTGCTTTTGGTTTAGAATATGTAGGTATATGAATGTAAGATTATAGAGACAAATTATGCTGATATACATTTTTCTGAAATAAATCTAAATTATTTAAACAATATGCTTTGTGTAAAAGGCACGAAGAAGCTTTTTATTCATTTTATAATTTTGTTTATTTTTCGTCGTTTTTGGTAGGCCGTGTTTTTAATATTTTCATTTGATTTACGATTTAGTATTAATTTACTTACTAAAAATAAACAAGGTAAACAATTAATTCAAATTATTATCACTTTTTCACTTAAATTCACTGTTGTTTAACGTTCTGTCTAGCCGAGTGACGTCGTTCCCTTCTTTGTTTACATTTCTCAAGAATAATGGACCTGCGCAATGCGTAATCTCTTTATATCATTCTTGGGTCATTATTCATAAGTTAATGCTGTCTGTGTTAATATAGGCTTATCCATTTAGTAGCACCAGAACCGTTGGTCTGGCAAGGCTGCCATCTGAAGTGTTATTTATTTAGTGAAAAGTTTGCCATTTACGAATATGGATCGTTTAACAGCCGAAGAGCGCGTAGAAAAAGTTAAAACTTATTACAAAAGTGGTGATTCAAACGTGATTCAACACGACCGATTTTAGTTTTATTGTATGAGATTCACAGCTATAACCAATCCAGAGGCACTCATTTCAATGACATAGTATTTCTTACACAATGGCAAGTTTCAAGCATTATAACGAAAAAAAGTTTCATCGAAATCATAACTTTAGGTATGCTTTATTTAACTTTACGTTTGAAACCGAAACCCTGTATAAAGAAGCCTATCCCACATTGTTTTTCAAAAATTTTATATTTTGCACATTTTGCAAGTGACATTGACATATATTTACATGATATCTCGAAAACTTGAACCGCACCAAAAACTATTTTCATGCCGAAATTAAAAAATAGTTTTTTTTTTTAACTTCTTGGAGTAATAACTTAACGATAACTTAATAACGATGAATGAGTGCAACAAAACAAAATTTATAGTGTAACATTTGATTATCCACATTATTATTATAAAACTTATTGAAACTGTATATTATAGACTAGACTTGACTACAAGAATATTATAATTAGGAGTGTGCGATTAATCGAACTTGGTGATTAATATATATTTCAAACTAGCTGACCCGGCAAACGTTGTTTTGCCTTCAAAATGTTAATGTGGTAAAAAAAATTAATTGCAAAAATCTCATCTCCAACGCCATCTATCACTTCAAATAAAACCTTTTAAACCCTCCGGAATACTCTACCAAAAATTTAAGACCAAAATGAGCCAAATCGGTCCAACCGTTCTCGAGCTTTAGCGAGACTAACGCACAGCAATTGATTTTTATATATATAGATAATCAGTTAAACGATTTATCAAAAGTTCTGATTACTCAGATCTATGATTAATCAAATAATTCGAATTACGGTTAATCAAAATTGAATAATTTATTCAAAATTCAAATATTTTGTATATGGGAATAATAGGAAAGAAATATCCAAGAAATACGTTTTTTATGTGTCAAAATATTTTTGTAAAACTTTTTGAGTGGCGCAGAATATAAAATGTGTAACACAATATGTTTACATATAGATGTTGAAGTTTTGGTTATTGAATTGTTTGACTAATTAATTAATCATCACTTTTGAATGATTAAAATTATGTTTATGTTGATTAATTCAAATATCCGATTAATAAATTAATTAATTAATCTTTATTTTGGGTAAACGAGTGGAGTGATAAATCAATTAATCGCACATAAAACAAAACAAAAACAGAAACAAATTAACTCGCATCTCATGACTGAGGCATGGGAGAGCTTCTCACATTCAATGAGCTTACACGCATTCTAATTTTAGACTCACTTAATCGCACATCCTTAATTATAATATTTCGCACGACATTTATTTTTCTTTGTTTATTATCAAAATTCGATTATAGTTGGTATGGAGGATTTGAAAGATTAATTTATTAACATAAAAATTTCAATGTTTCAAGTTTCTGTTTGAATAATTTATACTTTTGTTCTTCGTAAAACTTTCTTCCAGATATTTCACAGTAAAATAAAAAGGGGTTTGATCTACGTTCAAGCACAATGGCTCTAAAACTGAGGTTCTGAATCTGTGATTCCACCGAGCTATCTTTTCAAAGCAGCCGGCGTAGTTACATCGTTCTCTTTCAAATTGAATGCGACTGTAATAGTTGTTAGTAGAACTATTTTAAACTTTCTTTATACTGAAATAAATTTCAATAAGAGAAAAAATTTTAAAAATCTATGAAAAAAAGCTAGTAAAAAAGATTAAAGCTACATCAAACATTTTATCCGCTAAACAGGGGTAAAAACTGAATTGACAACTTTGGATAGAAATCACCAGCGCAATATCAGGTTTCACATCTATTGTGAATGTTATTCGCACAACTTGCAGTTATTTAGTTTTAAGAATACTATGAAAATTATCGATTATGTCCAGCTCTGATCAAAATATTTTATAACATTGAATTCGTCATGCGATTTATGGTCCCCCCTTTGCATACTTGTTTCCCTACATCACTGTGTTTATACTGCCTCGGTTCTTGTGTTACACCCTCATGGCCGTAATAAAAACTTGTTGCTTTCTTGCTTTTCAAGCCATTTGTTATTTCTTTAATATTCCTTTTTTCACATCTAGCAAAGTTAATTGTTCGTATTTTATTGTGAATTCTAAATCCTTTAATGCCATCGAACCGACGAGGACTTCTGTCGATTTGTTTGTCCTTATCACACAGAAAAGACGCTGGAAATGTTAATGAAATCACAGTTGTCTCGACAATTATTTACGCTTAATGAGATTTGGTAGTTGTTCGCCGTTCCCTGCTCTTTGCGTGCTTTGGACCAGCACACAAATCCACACAACTATCCATCCATTCAACCAGCAGCATAACAACATTTCCCATTGTTTCATTACTTACTTACAGTTATCCCTCATGTTCGGGTGCAAAAGCTCCCGGTTTGGCAGCTGATATGCATTTCAAAAATGACGTGATTGCCTTTATAGGACCTGCATGTGCTTTTGCCTTGGAGCCGGTGGCACGTTTAGCTGCCTATTGGAATTCACCCATCATCACGGGAATGGGAGATCAGGTAAGACAAAAGCGGCGGAATGGATAAATTAGATGAGATTGGATTCACTAGGATTAACCGCATCTAGCACTTGGAGTGCTCGTAGTAATTTCTTCGAAACTAATTGCATGTCGACTATTTTATAAAGTGCTTTTTTTGCTATCATTATTGTTTCGCGTGAGAAATTTAAATTCTATTACTTTATTGGCCTTGCAAGAGTATGGTTGATTAGTTTGTAAGCACTTGTATAGTAGTCCATTAATGGGATGCTTCTGGGAAAATGAAAGGAAATCCCTCAGTTCGAGATCTCCATATTTGATTTCTGCGATTTTTGTATTCAATTGCAGCCTCCATCGGAAGGGGAATTGACAGTGACGTCCGGTATATTGGGCAGAATACACAAATGGAAAAATGAGAGCA
Organism: Philornis downsi; assembly: GCA_019455685.1. Classification (NCBI taxonomy): domain Eukaryota; kingdom Metazoa; phylum Arthropoda; class Insecta; order Diptera; family Muscidae; genus Philornis; species Philornis downsi. The sequence goes on from JAHXMU010000584.1 coordinate 1,148,607, forward strand.
CAGTAAGTAAAGACATCTGAATTTTTAAGACAAATTTGTTGAAGACTTGCATAGCATAGCAATACAACAATTTTGAATGGGAAATTGTAAAAATACGTATAATATGTGTCTTATAATCTCCGAATGTTTAGCTATTGTTGAAAGAATAATCTGTATAAATTTGTGCTGATAGTTTTAAAACGTATCTCAGACGGTCATCGAGAGTTACTAAAATTCAAAAACTAAACCAAAAACTGGTAAATCTTTTAAATTTAATCAAGTTTTTCACTTCAGTCAAAATTACGAAAACCATTGCAATGTAAATTCTTTTTTCTGAATCTTAGACCATTTATGATTAAAAACTACTGAAGCATGAATTGAAATTTGCAAAAATCGGCCCCTGAAACACATTTTTTTTAATAAATAGAAAGAATGATATTAAAATCATTAATTATCAAATAATACACAAGTCAATTGAAACGACACCGGAATAGCCAAAATGAAAAGTTTGCCAAAGAAATATTTTTAAGCAGACCGAAAATAATTGTTATCGATAGAATTTTAATTAAAAAAAAACCATTGTGAAAGAAATATGTTAGAAATTCTCCCTCTACTTAATTTCATAATAAACTTTCATTTTTCGATTTTTATGATAAAAGTTATTTATAATATTTTTTTTAATGTGTAGAACATCGCTAAGGAATAAAGAATATTTTTGAATTGCATAGTATCTATCCAAACATAAGAGTTATATTAGATTTTTATTTTTACAGTTTTCAAAAACTAATATTGGCGATTTTTTTTTTTTTAGTTTCAACCATTGAGTGCATTTTATTTTATCAAAAAAAAAAAAAAAAAAAAAAAGAAAGCAACATGTTTCCATAAAAATCCAAAACGGTAGAGTAACGAATTGTCCATTGTTTACAGGATTTTTATAAAAAGTATACAAGTTTTTGTCAACCATCAAAATTTCCAAAAAACAATATTACTATTATATATTTCTTTAACATTTTTTCATATTGCTTCAACCAAACAAAGTAGTGATCCTATTCAATACAAATAAGAGCTCTTCTAGACGAACATAAATTTGTTTTTCGAACGAACTGAATTTTATGGAAACAGGCTGCAAAAATCAGTCGGAGACATTTATTTTTAATTTTTTTTTTCGACGAAACATAAAAGATTCCTTAAAAATTTTATTTTGTGAATCGTTTGCCTTATTCGACATTATTGTTGTTGCAAATGAATATGTATCCTTGATCTTCGTGAAGAAAGGGGTTACTCTAGCCACAAAAGAGCAATATTGGAGTTAACAACATTATTTTTTGCACAAAAAAGGTATTGAAAAAGAATTCTTACAGAGTTAATTTGGTCATATGTTTCCAGAAAAGAGGCAGTAATCCTTAAAACTTTGATTGACGTTGTAAAAAACGATGGATATGGGATGTGATATGGGTTTGTACAGACTCAAATTCATTGCAACATTCACGCGGCTTGTCAGGCGAATATAAATTTTTTGAAATCAACAAAAGTTGACACACACATTTTGATTGATTAACTGAAAATTGTCAACTGCAAACCAATTCAACAAAGTTGCATCACATTTTGATGAAAGGATTGAGAGTAGCACATAGAATTCTATACCGTTCAGTCGAATTTGATGAAACTATGGCTAATTAAAGCTGGTATTATATGGTGAAACTCCATATAAAAAATGGTCGCGGAATTACATTTGTGCATAAAAAACTAAATAAATAATACTATTTTAGTAAGACTCTTAAGTCGTTATCTGAATTAATGTGTTGAAAAAATTCGAAATGCAAAATTCTGGCGATTTGCGAAAACCGGAATTGATAGAAAATTGGAAAGACCAGCACAGGCTGAATCGCCATGAAATACAGCTACCACGTTCTTTTTGCAAAGAAAAAAATCCTCGAGACATCGTTAACTCGCAAACAAATTAAGCGACATTGCCAGCTTTTTTCCTGTTGGCACCGGAACAATCGGGGCAATTTATGTTTTTGCATCATATATATAGGGTGATTTTTTAAGATTTAAGTTTTTTAGGTTGGCAGCATCGGTTGGTAATGGCGTCCAAACGTCATCTGTCAAAGTGCAAAGTGTACAGTATACTCTGCCATTTCATCATGGAATGACGAATGACTTACCACATCGTCTAATATTTGGTGAATGGGCCTTACAAAAGCTCAATGAAAATCCGTTGTTTTATGAAAAAATTGTGTTCAGCGATGAGGCTCATTTCTTGCCGAACGGATACGTACACAAGCAAAACTGTCGCATCTGGAGTGATGAACAGCAACATGCCATACATGAATTACCGATGCATCCCGAAAAAACGACAGTTTGGTGCGGTTTATGGGCTGGTGGCATCATCGGTCAATTTTTCTTCAAAGACGACTGTGGAAGAAACGTTACCGTCAACGGCGAACAATATTGAGCCATGATACGCGATTTTTTTTGGCCCCAAGCGGCTGAGTTGCACTTGGTTGACATGTGGTTTCATTAGGACGGTGCAACATGCCAGACTGCTCGTGAAACAATGGATGGGTTGAGAGATCAATTTGGTGAGCATCTTATCTCTCGATTTGGCCATGTGAGTTGGCCCCCAAGATCTTCCGATTGTGGGAATATGCCAAGTCGTTAGTCTATGTGGGTAAACCGAACACTATTGACGCCTTACAGGATAATAATAATAATAATACGCGTTATTCGTGGAATACAGGCCGAAATGCTGGAAAAAGTGACGAACATTTTGACTTTCCGAATGGACATTTAGAGACAGAGCCGCGGACAACATTTACATGAAATTATCTTTAAAAATTAAATGCCAAAGACCAATTTATCGATTTAAATAATAAATGTTAATGTATGATGCAAATTTGAGTGTTCTACTCGATTTAAAAAAAAAAACTACGATTAAAATATCACCCTATAATTGCAGAATTATAAACTTTTGTCTTTGGGTGTTACTGTTTTAATTCAAAAGTTTACAAATGTGTTGTGGAACATATTTTAATGTAAAAATGTAAGTCATTTCGATGTCAGTGTTGGAAACCAAAAAAAAAAAAAAAAGTATTCGTTGGCATTGCCACATAAGAAACATTTTTTCGCGGGGGGAGTAATCAGTATAGTACCAGCCTTTAAGTAAAAATATTTTACCCTAATCTCCGGCTTACTTAAAAAATGCTTTCTATCCCTACTCTATAAAATCCCATTTTCATTGATTGATAAGGAAATGAAAATTGTAATACAAAATTCATCATCGTTCAACATGTCAATGAACCGAATTATTAAATTCGAAACTCTCAACCTTAGCTCATTTGAAATTTAATTCCTCCAAACCGTTAGGCAAATGCTTATTCCCTTCACTTCAAATTTTGTAAATAAACATGTCTTGTCTCTCCCTATGCCATCCCAATTTTCAATTAATATGTTTTCGAACTTAAAACCCCTGCTGCCTATGCTTAAGAACGAACAGATGAATGACTTGCACGTGTACAAGCCCAAGTGGTGCGATGTGCGAAATGATATAACTTTCACTTAACCATCTTTTACAAGATGGATTAGTTGTGGTATTTTGATATTGAGCACATGACCGATATACTCGTACATAGTCGTGCATACCACACTGCATTGACACATTGACGAGTGCTTTAGTTCATTAAGTGGGTGCCCTTTTGTTTACATTATCACTTTCTAACAAGAGAGTAGCAGTAACGTGTAGACGCAGCCACACTTATTTGCATTAACATACATATGTACTTCCAATATTATAGTCGAGACATACTCGTATGTGTACATGTGTGTGTCCTGTTTATTTTTCTGTTATCCCTGACATTGGCATTGAATGTTATTGCAATGTAGAGCAAAGTAATTGTTATTGGTTACTGTGTCATAAACGTAGAACTGTGATTTGATACCATAGTGGGAGAGCACATGTGAAATTGGGTTTATGTAGACACGACCTAAGGTCACGATCATAATTCGGGAAAGTCAGTGTTTTATTTTAGCAAACATCCATTTGTTGCTTCTATTTTTATAAGATGTATACTCGTGTTAGGTTGTTGAGTAAGCATTTCCTAAGTTGTCTCCATGGAAAACTGACACAATTGAATTTCACAGCACAATAAAATTTTTTAAACATGAGGTACTCTACTATGGAACCTCACTGTGGAGTGCTGAATATCCGAATATAAGTTCCCCAACACTCCAAGCGGCATAATACTTCCCCTTTTTTCTTTTCGTTTACCTTCACTGTGTGTCGTTTATGATCGAATACATCATTATTTCCATCATTATTTCTTTTTTTACAAGGAGTTCAGTTTTAAGCGGTAAAATTGAATAAGCAATGGAGCAGACGCATTACTCTTCTAAAGCATTTAATTCGTGATTTTGTTTTATAGCTTTATATTTTCAGTGAGATTCGATATATACAGTGTTACCAGAACTTGATAAAGAAAAAACCGCAAAATTTTCGCGAAAACCAGCTAAAATGAGCTAAAATCCGAGAAAAATCTAACTTTTGTAAGAAAAATGTTCTAAGTTCTTTTAACTGAGTTTCATTAATAGTTATTGAGTTTTTTAAGCTGAAACTTAAAATGTGAAACCTTTATTTATATTTAAAGTTCTTGCTGTATAAGATATATATTCTGAGATATATAATTTGATTTACGATTTCATAAGAATCATAAAAAGTGTCAACACCATTTTTTCAATTTTTTTTTACAGTTAGATCCAGCTGCTTTAGAATACAATTTTAAAGTTTATTATTTTTATCCAAAACAATGAACAATAACAGCAATATTACCATTTTCTTAGGCGCAGCTTTAGATTAGCAGGTTATTTATTACGGTCAATATATTTGAAGATCAGAACAATATTCTAAAATTTGTGAAATAATCGAATATTTTCTGCCCATAACTAAATCAGAATTTTCGCGGCATTTTCTACATACGGGTATTCTAATATTAAAACCAGTAAAAATAACAAAACTTCAAGAAATTTTCACTTTTCTACATAAATATAGTTCATGAAATTTTAAATAAGTTTCGATTATGTATGGATTTTAAATTGCGTGTTGGGGATGCTAAGCCAACCTGAATTCAACATCCAACTTTACCCCAAAATACTTATAAAAAGAAGGCCTACTTACTTCGGCTAATAACCGTGGGGATTAATTTTAGAGCTAATATTCTAAATCAGGATAGGCTTTTATAGAATTTCGAGATTCTTTAATCCTTTCGTAAAACCTTACTTTCATCGCTGCAAAAACTTATCGTTGTCACACCGTTTACCATTAAGTTGAGTGCCACTGTAGTCATTTTTAGTAACAAATACGAATTACTTTAGGTTATTATTAGTTGCAATAACAGATTTAGCAAAACCAAAAATAATCAAAGATATTTGTTTAAAAAATGCGGAATAAAACTAAATACAAGTTTTGCCCGCTAAATAGGTTGAAAAAAATGTAGGGGAAAAAAGTTAAATTGGCAACACAGGATGTACATATACATACATATATTACACCTTTTTGTACAAAATAGGTGATAAGGAATTACGCCAGAATCATATGAGCGCGAGCCATATATTTTTAACATACCTACTTAACATACGTACTTAACTTTCGTCCTGTATATTGCAGGATGAGGTAGATTTGAAACATGTAATTATTCACATTTCATATTATGTTATATTGTATATATACTCCTATATTCAAAATGACTTTAAACAATTGTGTCTATTATCTCGTTAGTACATAAACTTTTCCGCTTGAGACTTCATGATTTCGCTAGAATTACCCCATATCGGAAATGGATGTTTGTTCAATTTAATAAGCTAAACATCCGTCAAATATCGTGGCAACATAAAGTCTCATCACATCACCTGAAACATTAGACACATTTATGCCACCCAAGGAACGTTGCCATTAGCATGACACTTTTAATGAGTTCGTCAATAGTAAACATTCAGAAAAAAAAAATTAAAAGAGAAATGTCAAAAATCGCACTCCATCCAATATCGCCAAAAGTGGGAGTGCATAGCAACATATCACTTCTAGCTAAGCATTAGCAACAAGTGACGTTGTGCTAATATCACTCTAACATCACATAACGTTTCGTTGTGATGATTTCTAGATAAGAATTTAAATAGGATGTGACGATGAATATATTAAATTTAATATAAATACAAACAATTTGTATGGACTCATAAGTATAATGAAAATACACAAAAAAATCGCAAGGAATGTGTAACAATTGTGCTAAAGGAATCGGATACATAGAAAGCAGTGAACTGCAATTAGTCACAGCTTAATCCGCAATTAAATCATAACATATTACGTAGTAAAAGTAAAGGCGAATCATGATGGTTCAATAACCAAGAGTTGTTTGCCCATACGTCCAGGTCCTTCACGTCAAAGAGGCATAACTCTCATATAATATTCTATGTTAACAGTTTGGATCGGCGTAAGAAATTTATAACAAAACTGTCAACATAACCATGAGTTTGCAGTAACTTTAGCGCGATTTTTCCATCTTGCTTCATCGTTTGCCCGATTTTTACCTCTCTATTTCTGGATCATACACATCAAAAAAAAAAGTAGAGGTAAATTATTGCTTAAAATGATAATGTTTGATAATTTTGATTTTTATTTCGCGTTTTTTTTTTAATTTATATTATTGAACAGATTAAATCTAACAGATGAATTGCTTTAAATAAAATAAATAAAATAAAAATAATTACTAAGGCAACATAGGGTTTTTTACGTTTTACGTCATTTTTATTAATAAATTTGAGTAAATTATTTATTTGAAAAATCAACTAAAACTATAGGTAACTCCCCAAACACATTACAAATATTTAGCTAATATGTTAAGGGTAGCGTAAAAAAGTATTTTTGTCATTTCAATTGCAATTGGCTGTAATATGAGAATTAAAAAAAATATTAATAAGGCATTATTCGATTATTTTTATTAACACGTCAAATATAATGTTTGAATAATTTTTGTATAAAAAATTCTTATATTTTCTAGGAAGTATAGGCGTACAAGAAAATTCAATGTAATAGTGCATAAAATTACAGTATGATTCCTCTAACGTGCTAAGAGAACATAGAGTTTCATGTGTTTTAAGGCGATATCGCAAATAAATTTAAGTAAATTCTGCGCTCGAAAAGACACCTAAAATACTGAGTAATTCCTCATACAAATTTTTGACATTTACCTATTATGAAGTCGTAAAAGTTCCCAAATATTTTAGATATTTCTATACATCACTTTTAATATTATAATACTGCTAATCTTCCGCTGCAATTTTGGAAGTTGTTTGATAAAACATATTAATTATAATACTCATATAAAATGTCCGATATCCATATAAAATTCAGCAAAAAATTGCAACAAGTGTCAATAAAGACACACTTTCATATACAAGAAAAACGTTGATGAGGGCAGTTTTCTATATGAAAAGTGACGACAAAGTTCCGTGTATGAAAAATGTCAACAACGATTTTTTTGGTATATTAAGTGTCAACAGAGACTTTTTTCCGTAAGAGAGCCTTTTTTGACATATTCTTTTTTGTATTAAAAGTGTCAACAAAGATTCTTTTCACTACTAAAAGTTGTCAAAGGCTGTGAAGTGTTAATAAATGTGATTTTCTGTACGTGGCGTCAGGAAAAAATTCTTTTGTGTATGTCAAGGCAGTTTTCTATATGAAAAGTGTCAATAAATACTGTTTTCTAAAAAGGTATTTGTCTTCCGGCAAAGTCTGCTCACCGAAAGCCTTCTGCAATTCCAACTACTTTTTATCAAAATTTAACCTCGTAGTAATCGCGAAACTACAGGGTGTCCGTCGGAAAGGTATACTACTTTGTTTTGCCATTTGCCGCCATTTTGGTAAACATTAGTCTTCACAGTTCATATTTGGCAGTGGTGAAGTAGAGACGTGGCAAATTTATTATGGAAAAATATTCGATAAACCAACGTGCTTTAATCGTTAAAACATTTTATCAAAACTAATCATTGATTACAGTGACGATGAGAAAGTTACGTGAAACGCACACCGTGCCAACAAGACGCACTATTTATTGTGTAGTGAATGATTTCGAAGAAAGAGGGTCTGTAGCTGATAGGGCTAAGCATGGACCACAACGTACTGCCAGATCGGCTGAAAACATTACTGCTGCTCAAGAAAGTGTTCAAAACAATCCATCAACCTTAATTCAACGCCGTGCTCAGGAGCTTGGTCTTCAAAGAATAATTTTCCACAAGGATTTTCATTCGTTTCCATTTAAAATTCAGTTGACACAAGAGCTTCTTCCACAAGACCATTTACGCCGATTTTCATGAAAAAATCATAATGAGTGACGAGGCGCATTTTTATTTGGATGGATATGTGAATAAACAGAATAGTCAGTTCTGGGCAATGGAAAACCCTTAAATTATTCATCAGTCATCTTTGCATCCATTAAAAGTAACAGTCTGGTGTGCAATTTGGTCAAGAGAAATCATTGGATCTTACTTCTTTGAAACTGAAAACGGCGTAACGGTAACTGTCAATGGGGAGCGATATCGTGACATGATTGAAAACTTTTTAACGCCACAACTGCATGCTTTGGGCTTGATTAGCATGTGCTATCAACAAGTTGGTGCCACATCGCATATAGCCAGGATTACAATGGAAAACCTCTTTCTACAACAACGACATTAAATAAAACATTTAACATTTTTCAATATAAGATCTATTCTCTTTCATTTAATCAAAAATTATAAACAAACAAAGTAGTATATTTTCCCGACGGACACCCTGTATAAACTACTTTGGGTATTAGCAAAATTACAGCTGAAGACTCCCAGTATTATAAAAAGTGGTGTGTGGAAGTACCTTAACTACTTAGAAACATTTATCACTTCATAATAGGTAAATGTCCAAAAATTTTGTGAGGATTTAATACTATCTAATGCGTTTTTCGAATATTGAATTTACTTACATTTATTTATGATATTGTCATAAAACTTGTGAAACCCCATGTTGCCTTAGCATTTTGGTGTAATCATACTATAATGTTGGACAATATTACTTCGAAATTTTTTTGTGTGTACTCGTACATTTTTCTACCAAATAGCATTAAGTTTTTTTCGAGAGGAAAATTTTCTTAAATGGCAACGCCAACCTTTTTTCTTTTGTTGGTTTTGAAGGTAATACATTTGTAAAATGAAATAGTAATAAAAATGAGACACAATTTTACAAAATGTTACCGAATATATTATAAGATAGAGACATGAATTGTTCCGATTTCAGTGTTGGACTACATATAAATATTCTTTAGCGCCACAGGTTCGTATTTAGGAGTAATATTCAGGAATATTTAGAATAAATATAACTTGTTAGATTAAACTTAACAATTAGAGTGTTATGTTATCTATGCGTGACGCATAGATTGTGATTTGGTGAAAAATGGCAACCTTTTAAAATATATGTTTTAAGTTTCAAGGCGCCATTAGTATTTTTATTTGAGCCATCAAAAGTAAACGATCTCAGTGAATTTGTAAACATGGAAAGAATTTGTCACCGTTATGTGATTCAATATTTCCATTTGAAGGGTATCAGTTCAACCAATATTAAAGCCTGGTTAGATCCTATTTTGTGGGAGTCTGCTCCTCCGTTAACGACTTAAAATATTAGGTAGTAGAGTTTAAACAAGACCGTACGAGCTGCCAACTCCAACACCGCAGTGGTCGTTCAATTGAGATGTTCACGCCAGATACGGTTAAGAAAATCCATAAAATGATATTGGATGATCGTCAGCTGAAAGTGCACGATCTAGCTGAAATAATAGGTTTAAAAAAAATGTATACATCTTATATAGACCGAAGATGTGACGATGAGAAAGCTATGCGGAAGATGGGTGCCGCGCTTAAATTCAATAGAGCAAAAACAGCGTCGTGAAGATGTTTCAATAAAGCCGAATTTTGCATCTGTAAACATAGGTCCACCAACTCATACATGAGACAAAGGAAGAGTCAAAGGAAAGGAGAATCTTGTCCAAAGAAGGCGAAGATGGTTCCATCTGCATGCGAGGTCATGGCGTCTATTTTTTGGGATGCGCATTGGATTATTTTTATTGATTCTCTTCAGAAAAGAAAAACCATCAACGGCGACTATTATGCCAATTTATTGCAACATTTAGGTGATGCAATTATGGGAAAAGGCCGCATTTGGCGGAAAAGAAAGTATTGTTTCATCAATACTTGTTCACACATCCAATATTGCGATAAATTAAAGTCCGACTGGCTTCATCCCGCACCTTGTTTACCAGATTTAGCTTCCTTGGACCATTTCCTATTTCCAAATCTGAAAAGTAGATCGATGGATAAAATATTTGCCGACAATGAAGGGATGGAGACTACGTTGATCGATATTTTAAGGAATTTGGCAGTTCTTATTATAAACAGGGTATAGAAGCTGTTGAGCATTACTGGAAAAAGTGTATCGAGATAAAATGTTTCCCAACTTTTTTGTCTCTTCTTTATTATGTAGGCTAGTTTTGGGGCCGCCCTCGTATGTAAAAGAAACGAAAGTGAAAACATTTATTTACCCATTGTCATTCTCTGATATGCAAGCACATGACCCTCATATTACAATTTCTTATTCAAATATCTGTATTTTTATTTCGTTATTTTTTTTATATATGAATAGTAATAAGGATATTTACTATTTCGATTGTTAATAGGGGATGTTCAAAGACAAAACCAAATATCCAACATTGACACGCATGTCATACTGCCAGTGTCGTTTGAAATTGGTCTTTGCCAGTGTTTTCCGTCAATTTAATTGGAAACATGTTGCTCTGCTGGTAGATCGTTCGGATTTGTTCTCCCTGACGGTGGGCAAGAATTTGGAATACGGTCTAAGGCAGGAGGGTCTTTTGAGTTTCGTGCGTGAATTGAATGGCAATGAACAGGAGCCATATGAAATCTATTTGCGTGATGCTAGCATGTATGCCAGAGGCAAGTTATTAACATACTTTTGCATGCTTATTAATAAAGGGTGTCCCAACAAGAATGCAAGATTTAAATTTGGCGCCATTCGAAGTGCCATTGTTTGACATTTGAACAATTGTTACTGTTTGCTAGTAGAAGGTACGAGGTTAGTAAAAATGAAGCGCTACACGAATGAACAACGCATTCTCATTGCGAAATTGTTTTACCAAAATGGTGAAAGTTTTGCGTCTATAGTTCGCAAATTGCGATCAATTTGGGATCACAATAATGCTCCAAAAGAGTCAACTGTAAAGAGATTAATGGATAAATTTGTCAAAACTGGGTCTGTTAGTGATGTAAAGACAAATTAATGTGAAGACAACGCGCCTTCGACCAGGTCGATCAACCGAAAATGTCGCAGCTGTACGTGATGATGTCGCTCAAACTCCATCCACCTCAATTCGACACCGAGCTCAACAAATTGGTGTCTCCAAATCCTCTATGCAGCGAATTTTGACGAAAGATTTCCATCTTCATGCATACAAAGTTCAATTGACTCAGGAACTGAAGCCAGCTGACCATGGACACCGAAGGGAGTTCGTTAATTGGATATGGGAGAGACAACATGAAAATAATGATTTTGCCGATAAAATCATCTTCAGTAACGAGGCCCATTTCCATCTTGATGGTTTCGTCAATAAGCAGAATTGTCGCATTTGGGGTGAGGAAAATCCTCGAGTGATTCGCGAAAACCAAATGCATCCTCAACGTGTACACTGTGTGGTGTGGATTTTGGGCTGAAGGAATCATTAGAACTTTTTTTTTTATGAAAATGAGGCATGTCAAGCGCAAACAGTCAGTGGTGTTCGGTATCGTAAAATAATAACCAGTTTTTTCGCGCCTAGAATTGAAGAAATGAATATGGAAGGCAATGGGGTTTCAACAAGACGGTGCCACATGTCATACAGCCAGAGAAACAATTCAATTGCTGCATCAGTTATTTCCCGGTCGTGTTATTTCGCGTTTTGGAGACCACAATTGGCCGTGCGATTTAACACCATTAGATTTTTTTCTTTGGGGGCTTTTGAAGTCGATGGTTTACGCGAATAAGCTGACGACGACTCAAGTCTTAAAAGAGGAAATTGGACGCTGTATTAATGAAAAACCGCAGCATTTATGCACAACTGTCATTGAAAATTTCATTAAAAGATCGTGTGTGTGCCAGCAAAGCCGCGTCGGCCATCTGCTCGATGTTGTTCCATACATAACCTCTTTACCCCATAATAAAGTTTCAATATTTTTTTAAATAACTGTGTTTTATTCAAAATTTAAATCTTGCGTTCTTGTTGGGGCTCCCTTTAGATGTATGTGAAAATATTGCTGACTATTATTTATAGTCCATTTAGTCCTTTTTTACACTTTCCGCACTTGTTAATGAGATTTTCTTTTCCTTGAAATTTAGTGGTCATACTATCGGTTCGTGGAACTTTGGTGCGAAAATTTATGTTGGCTGCCTACTCATTGGGCATGACAAACGGTGAATGGGTATTCTTAGATGTGGAAATATTTCAGGTAACTTCAGAGGTAACTTCAAGTCGTTAAGATATCTGTAAGCTAACATTATTCTGTGGTTAACAGAGTTCTTATTGGGGAGATCATGATTGGGAAATGGGTGACGCTGATGACAGTCGTGCACGCAAGGCCTACGAAGCTCTGCTAAGGGTTTCCCTTTTGCAACCATCTAGCCCTAGATATCAAGGATTTGCTGAAAATGTTAAAGAAATGGCTTTGCGAAATTATAATTACACTTTTGGCGATGGAGAAGAGGTAAAATGTATATCTATTTTTCTTTTGCCTATTAAGTAAAAGCATAAAGTATAATCTGGTATAATCGTGGAGATAGAATATACTTTGTAACAAGTAATAATATATATATATAATAATTTTTCAAATTTTTGTAAATTTATTTTCCACACATAGGTAAATTTCTTCATCGGTGCTTTTTATGATGGCGTTTACCTCTTGGGAATGGCTTTGAATGAAACTCTCAGCGAGGGCGAAAATATACGCGATGGTATGGCTATAACGAGACGAATGTGGAATCGCGACTTTCATGGTATAACGGGTCATGTGCGTATCGACGACAATGGAGATCGTGATGCTGATTATTCGATATTGGATTTAGATCCAATAAATGGAAAATTTGCTGTAGTTGCTCATTATTATGGTTTACACAGGTAAGAATGATGGTCGTTAGGAAAGTATTTGTTACATCAATCGGTGATGCTGAATAGGAAGTAGATGCATAAGCATTTATACCAATCGACTCATTCACATACTCCACAGGCGATTTAGAAATACCCATCTGTCTAATGTTAATACCAAAGTTAATAACTGAAATACAGGTAACGAAAGAGAATAGACTACAATCAAATTTCGCGAGAAGTAATAGATTTGGCTGGAGTCAAATCTTATTGAAATTTATAAATATTAGTCCATATTTCGATATACCTCCAATAAAAATTTCGTTCTTAGATTGGAAAAAGCCATAATTTTCATTCGAATTCATAGAAATTTGTACTGTAATTATTTCCACACAAAGATTGCTCTTAAGCTTGGTCGTTTCGAGTCTAGTATTTGCTTTTCTTATCTTAAATGATCAAATCTTCGGCCGGACAGTGAGTGTCACATGGCCCACTTTTAACATGTCTCAGAACTTTAGCAAGACATCTTAAATAGCTCGCGAAATAAAGTGCTGGAATATGCAAGACACATATCTAGGTTATGATATAACTCTTCCATGAAAACAGTTTCTTTTCTTAGTTTTTCTAGGGACTGCATCTATCAAAAATGTGTAAAACTATTTGAAATGATAATTCAAATATTATCATATTGAGGCAAATTTTAATATTCCTTATGCAATAAGTGTCCGATTTGATATGCATGTAAAATTGTCTGCCAAGCTAATCCAATTTGACCCAATGACGCAATATCGCAATAGGTTTACAGAATTCAAAATTTCGACAACATGCAATAATTGGATATAAATGAAAACAGTGGCCGCAGATAAATGAAATTTGGTACATATTGTTGCTAGGTTATAGTTAAGAACGAGTCGAAATACAGACCCACTTGGACCCTACCTTCTGGTACCTATCTTGCAAATGGTATACTGGGCGGCCCGAAACTTTACCATATTATAATAACCTATTAGTTGGTCTTATGCTGATTACAATTTGCATAAATTAAAAATATTTGTAGGTGGACAGAATCGGATCATATTTTCTAGATTTGGTCACGCTATGACTCTCCAGCAGATGATCTGATTTGGATAAGATTTAGCATAAATTGATATGTCTATAGTTTTTACTTGAGAGCAAAATGTGGACAATATTGTAACATGCATTCTGGTTTCTCCTATTCAAATCGAGCCAAAATTTAGTCACACTATAATACCTTACTGGACCGCCTGATTTTGACCAAATTGTACACTACTTAATAACTTCGATGTACAATTTGGACGTAATCGTATCATACGTTTCGGTGCTAATCATATGGATCTGTAAATATAATCGGATTATAATATCCTATTGGATGATTATATTTTGATGAAACTTTACAATACCTGATATCTTTCTGATCTTCCCTTATAGTGAGAAATTTTGCAGACCATGCCTTCAATATGAATGGATCTAAGGGTCTCAAAAGTTGTTCATATTATAACGCACTATTGAAAGATTTGATTTTACAAACTTCAAACAACTTAATACATTTTGCTCTTTCCTCTTAAATGCGATATTTGGAGGGAATTAAACCGTGCCATCTTGTACATTCCCTAAAAATGGATCTGTAATCCCCGAAATTCAGTTATACTATGACTACGCCTTACTCCACCAGTGCGATGTGGAATACATTTTAAACGAAATCATACGTTAGTAGTTTTCAGCTAAACATTAATTTTGTATTTATTTCTTTGTTATATTTTAATGAAAATTAAATAAAGTCTATGTTCACGTATGCACACGTTATTATAAAGGGTGATTTTTTAATTGTAGTTTTTTAAAAATCGAAAAAAACTCTCAAATTTGCATCATATATTAAATTTTTTATTGGAATCGATAAATTGGTCTTTGCCATTTAATTTTTAAAGCTAATTTCATGTAAATGTTGTCCGCGACTCCGTCTCAAAATGTGCATTTGGAAGAGTTAATTCTTAGTCACTTATTCGAGCATTTCGGTCTGTATTCCACGAATAACGCGTGTTATGTTATCCTGCAAAGCTTCAATAGTGTTCGGCTTGTCCACATAGACTAACGACTTGACATAACCCCACAAGAAATAATCAAGAGGCGTTAAATCGCAAGATCTTGGGGGCCAACTCACAGGGCCAAATCGGGAGATAAGATGCTCACCAAATTCATCTCTCAACACATCCATTGTTTCACGAGCATGTTGCACCGTCCTAATGAAACCACATGGCAACCAAGTTCAACTCAGCCAATAGGGGCAGAAAAAATTTTGCGTATCATGGCTCGATACCGTTCGCCGTTGACGGTAACGTTTCTTCCACGGTCGTCTTTGAAGAAAAATGGACCGATGATGCCACCAGCCCATAAACCACACTAGACTGTCGTTTTTTTCGGGATGCATCGGCAATTCATGTATGGCATGTTGCTGCTCATCCCTCCAGGTGCGACAGTTTTGCTTGGGTACGTATCCGTTCAGGAAGAAATGAGCCTCATCGCTAAATACCATTTTTCGATAAAACAGCGGATTTTCATTGAGCTTTTGTAAGGCCCATTCACCAAAAATTAGACGTCGTGGTAGGTCATTCGTCATTCCATGACAAAATGGCAGAGTATACTGTACGCTTTTACTTTGACAGATGACGTTTGGACGCCATTACCAAACCTGGAAAACTTAAATCTTTAAAAATCACCCTATATATGTGTGTTATATCGTGCTACAAAATTAGAGGAAAATTTGATTAACTTGATATTTTAATTTCAAAGAATTAATAAAAATCATATTTCCTCTTGGCTCATCGAGCCTTGAAAATTTTTACGTCTATCCTTCCAAAAAAATTGATTGGCATCAACTCGTTCGTATTTATCAATTATCACAGTGTTTTACTTTTGAAGGCCTGTTTTAGCCTTTGAACATGTCTTATATTCTTGCAAAATTTCCAATTCCTAACTCAGGGGACTTGCTTAAATCGGTTTAGGCATTCAGCTCTAGTAGTTACAAACGGAAAATCAATTTTACAGATTCCTATTTTATGGTAGAATATTTTAATTTTAATAACATTCAAAATTATTGTAAATGCCAGAAATTCACATTTTGTTGGCCTATGTATATGTATGTATACTATGAGGGTCAAAATAAGGTAAAAACCTCACATTTTCATTGGGTTATTTGGAAAGTTCGTTCAGTTTTTAAAAGAAATGTATTTACAAATTTATATACAAGAAAACAAATATTTTAATCTACTATATAATCTCCCCCTTTTTTAATAACTTCTTCCCACCTCTCTGGGAGCTTTTTAATTTCTCTCTCATAAAACTCGCGTTGTTTTTCTGAAAAAAAGCATTCAATTCGATTTTTCACTTCCTCGTCGTTATGGAAATTCAAATCCGTCAAGTGGTTGCTCAGACCGCGAAATATGTGATATTCGGACGGGCCGAGGTGTGGAGAGTACGGTGGATGAGGTAAAACTTCCCACTCAAGCTCTAACAGTTTCTGACTGGTCCGCAAGGCAGAGTGAGGTACCCACACATCGCGGATGCTCACGCGGGAATGGTTGAGACTGAGAATTAAATTGCCCACTTCCTCGGAAACAATTTCGTTTGGTCGTCCTGATCTGGGGGCGTCCATTACGGAGAAGTCGCCCATAGAAAATCTTTCAAACCATTTTTGGCAAGTTCTTTCATTTGGTCCCTTTTCTTTATAAACATACTTTATTTTTCGGATGGCACCAGCAGCCCTTTTCCCTTTTCGGAATAATACAGTATAATATGCCTAAAAGTCCCTTTTTTCGCTCATTTTTCACTTTTTAAAACTTTTTTTTGAAACGCTATAACCACTTACGACTAGAACGAGAACACAAGTAAATAATAGTAAGGGGTGGGAAGAAGTTATGAAAGTGTTTGAAAGAACTCTACATCATGAGAAGTGACGTGTGATAAACTAACGAATTAACCGAACGAACTTTCCGAACAACCCGATATAAATGAATGAAGCTAAGTCAATAAGCTAAGTCAATAATGTAAAATTAAATGGTATTGGAATTGAATTCATTAAAACAATGGGCAAAAACCAAAAAAAAAAAACATTAAAACGTAATTCGAATTTTATTAAAATATAACATTTTTTGAGTCAAAATAAACAGTGGCAGTATTATTGTGCAAAAAATCGTTGAACTGTAAAAATGGTCGCAACTCTTTAATATTTGTTTGTTTCCATTTCAGGAAAGTACCAAATAAGTGTCAAAGTCTAGGGTTACCAACATAAAAGAGTTTCTTATAATGTCAAATAGTTACAAATTGGCAATGGACTCGTAAAATCGTAATAAATCTGTATAAAAAAAAGCGAAACCCTGTGTGAAATAGATAAAATTATTATAAGAAATCATTGTATAATAAAAAAAAAAAAAAATTACAAACAAAATTGTTAAGAATTTGTAAGAGACAAGACAACCTAAGCGTCTAACTGACACAGAAGTAAGAGTTGGTCCACAAATCCAACCTTCAATGGTGTAAAAACATCCGAAAGCATCACAGAAACTTCTGGCAATCCAGTAAGTGGTAGCACCACCGGTGTATCACGTAAAAAGCCTTACATTTTAAAAGTCAACCATACCAAGCATATGAATTTCGCTAAAAAAATATAAAGGAAGCTCCAAAACACTGGGAAAACATTCTTTTCACTAAGGTAACTAAGGTAGATTTGCAAATCCTCCAAAAGTAAAAAAAGTATAAGAATAAAGCCTTCAACGATAAATATGCTATCAAAACAATAACACGGAGTGATATGGAGATGTATGATGGCATTAGGGATCGGTAATCTCGTGTTTATCGAATCAACAATAAAAGAGGCAGATTACACCATTTTGAAAAATAATATATTCCGTAGTATAGGGCGATTTATGTTATTGCAGAGTATGATATTTCATTAGGACCCTATGGTATTCCCAATACTATTGGAAATCTAACCCAGTCCCCAGATCTTAATCCAACTGAGCGCCTGTGGGAATGCCTTGACAAAAAGTTTAGAGGAAGTAAGATTACTCCCAAGTATATTCTAAAGGCGGAATAACTGGATGAATGCACAGGAATTTCATTTGATTTTACTCGGTGCATTGTTGACTCGGCGTCCAAAAGATCAACAGCTGTAATAAGCCCAAAAGGAAATAAAGAAAATATTAAATATAAATATTTACTTTTCATTCAAAAAATTTCACGCGCAAAAATTGGTACATTTCAATAAAAAGCGATTTTTTTCAATGCTTTTGCTTACTATTCTAATGAATTCACTTCTAAATTAATTACCCATAAATTTTGTAGTATTATTTCTGATATAGCATTATTAATCTAAATACAGGGTGGCGCGCCAATTGTGTTACAATAAGAAACTAAAATAACTTTTTTTATATTCCGTTGCGATACTTTCAAGAGCTAAATTCTGTGGCATTAGTTATTAAGTTTTAAACTGATTTATTTATATTCTGACATCACTAGTTTTATTATTAAATTATTGTGTCGTGCTGTCCGATTTTTTGGTAATAAAAGTAATTGCCACTACTATGTAAAAACAAATTGTAAGTTGGAAACAGAAGACACTAAAATTCACATAATAGAATACAACATAACATATTTTTCACACAGGAATTGGCAATAAAAGTTTTTCTCCTGATGAAGTTGGAAAAAAGCCAACGAAACGTTGAGAAAAGCATGGCGAAATAAATTTGTTTTATTTGCATCAGAGAAAACTCTGACCAAAAATAGCCCGTATAAACACAAAAAAGAAGAAACAGTATTTGGTCACTAACTCAATAAACTTTTTTTTAAATTTATTATAATTTTATTATTATTATTATTATTTATTTATTTTTTTTTTTTGCATAGAAAATTCAATTTTATTTTACATAACTAATGAATTTAGAGATGATTGACCAAAAATGACCTCTATGTTCATTCACGCACCTGATCAGAAAATTATTCACCGAAGGGTTGACGTCGGGATTGCTCAATTATTGGTTTTAATCGATCGGTTCAATTCAGTCAAGCTCCTTGGGCTCGTTTTGTACACCTCTTGCTTGACGTACTCGTAACCCTATAAAGAAAAGTCTGGTGCAGTCGGGTCAGATGACCTTGGGGGCCAGCGGAACGTGGAGTTTCTGGATATTAATTTGTTGAGGAATTTCCGTTGGGGCCGCTGCCACAACCGGTCTGGCTATGTGTGCAGTTGCTCCATGTTGCTGGAAACAAATGCTACTGAAACGGATACGTCTTCAGCGCAGATCTTGATAAAAAAAATCCTTCAACGTCTTTAAATAACGCTCCCCATTGACAATGACATTGTATTTATAGCACTATTCGCACGCCACTCTGTATAATAAAACTTTATTTACAATAATAGACAGTATTTTGTGTATATTAAATTTTTATTTGTTTTCTTTCCAAACAGAAACTATTCAAGTGTGCATGGCAAAAAGATACATTGGCCTGGTGGTAAAGAAGGACCACCGCCTGATATACCCAAATGTGGATTTCTAGGCAATTCACCCAAGTGTCATGGTAATGGTAAGCGCTTGCAATAACTTCTATTCAGAATATTATCGTAATTCTAATCATAACAAGCTCTGGCGCTTTCTACAGAATTAATTATAATGTATGCCCTTTTTGCATTCGCCATATTCTTGGGGTTTACCTTTTTGGTGGTGTATCTGATGTGCAAGTAAGTCGTTTCTTTATTAAAACAAGGTAAATTTCTAGATTTATTCCATCTTTGCAGACAAATGAAACTGAACAATGAGCTGAATAACATGTCTTGGCGGGTGCGACCCGATGATGTGTTGCTGGAAGTTGGCCGCTTATATGGTAGCAAAATTGGATTACAGAAGTTGAATGCCGAGGTGAATGCAGCATTATTTTATTTGACTTACGCTAACTTTCTGCCGTTTTAGAACTTTTCCCTCCAACAATATGGCATACATTCGGGCCGCGCTTCCATAGCCAGTTGTACCTCTCTGCCCTTGACTCAAGTCTTCACTACCATTGGCATCTTCAAAGGCGAAAGGGTGGCCATCAAGAAAATCCACAAGAAAAAAGTGGACATAACATCGACTCTGCTGTGGGAAATCAAACAGGCTAGAGATGTGAGCCACGAGAACACTGTGCGGTTTGTGGGTGCATGCATCGACTTGCCTCGTCCCACTGTGCTCATACTAACCGAATATTGTCCCAAGGGCAGTTTGAAAGATGTGCTCGAAAATGAAGCCATCCAATTGGATTGGAATTTCCGTATGTCTCTAATACATGACATAGTAAAGGGCATGGCATACCTACACAACAGCGATGTCCAGGTCCATGGAAAACTGCGTTCCTGTAACTGTCTGATTGATGGCCGATTTGTTTTGAAAATTTCTGATTTTGGTCTAAGAACCCTGACTACGCCCTCAGAATTTGTGAAGGATCAAAACTACTTCAATAGTAAGTACTGGCGATGAATTACCAGATGTATATGTAATAATAATAAGTTTGGTCACCAACAGAATTTCTATGGATCGCGCCGGAATTGTTGCCCTTAACGGTATTTCCTGGCAATCCAGCTACCCAAAAGGCTGACGTGTATTCGTTTGCTATCATCCTGGAGGAGATTGTGGTTAGAGGTGGTCCATATGAGACAGCCCGTCAATTTATGGATATACAAACGATTCTGAATCGTGTAGAATCACATGAGAGTCCTCCGTTTCGTCCATTTGTCGGACAGAGAGATTGTCCACCAGATGTTTTGGATTTGATGGAGAAGTGTTGGGCCGATAATCCAGATGATCGGCCAGCATTTGTGGCGATACGTTCGACGGTACGACTGATAATGAAGTAAGTTCTTTTAGAATATAAATAAATGATACTTTAAAGACTTTAGCAAGGAATATAGTTAAAAGAAAGTGGAGTAAGTTATGGGGAAGTATGGAGTACAAATATGAAACAAAGAAAGCCAAATACTAAAAGCTATCAAGAAATTGCAAATTTAACTTTAAATCTATGTGCTGCGGAACATTACTTGTAGTGGAAGTGGAACAAAATGTTTGCAGCGGGGATTTATTTTAATATAAAAAATATAGGTTTCCTTAATGAAATTTAATACAATACTGGTATGGTGTAGGGTTCTGTAAATCGAATTTTTACTAATCTACCTTTTGTAGGAAAAAAAGTTTAAAAAGTCGAAATCGATTTTTGTGCTGTGAAAAAATGGAAAATTAAATTTTTGTGTTGGTGAACTCGACTTTTGTTTTTGATTTTTAGATGTTTTATTTTGTTGCCAGATCTGTTAAAATACAAAAGGATTTCCACTGTTAATGTTTAGTTCTGTATGTGTAATAAATCTTTTTTCTTGTTCTTCGTATATTAAACATATTATTTTTTATTCAGTTGCTCTATAGTATACGTTTTTTAATAAAAAAAAAACTTGAATATTTTACCTGTCCTGTGTTTGAAAATCCGAAAAGCCGAATTTTCTTCGATTTTTCATATATTTCGACTTTTTATATTTTTGAAACAATCGAAATACCGAAAAATTTAATTTTTGAACGAGTCGAAAGGTCGAAAATCGGTTTTTCATATGTTGGAAAAAGTTGGTTTTTTACGTCAATTATAGATCCATACTGTGGCATAATGATTCGTCGAAAATTGTTTCTTCCCATATGTATTAAGAATAAGGTAATCGAAAGCGTAACCGAAAACTGGTTAACAGTCTTTTTAGAAAAAATTTCTTTTAACCGGTCGCTCTGTTAACCGGTTTAATTGCTTATTATTGATTGGTTAATATGTTTCTAGGTTATTGCTCCTTAGTATCCCGAATGATTTCAAAGCTCAACATAATTAAACTTTTGCAGATTGTCGATAGTTTGAACATTATATCCGCCCGTTTCAGACAATGTCTTTAGAAATGTCAGGCTACCTCACTATTGCGAGTTCTTAAGTTACTGATTTTTGATATTTTGATAGCAACATCCTATAATATGCATTGTAGGATCTTCTTGTAGTAAGATGTTTCTCACGTACCCATCGACATGTCAAGCAAAATAATATTGCAAATTGAAGTTTGAGGATCACTGTGAACCACCATGTTTTGGGGTCTAAATCAATGTGAATATTGAGTTTTCTCTATTGCTTATAGCTTAGGAGTTTGCCAAAATGTTTACTTAATTAATATATCTATATGTAGATATGCCTGAGACATATTTAGAACCAGAACCATCATACCATACCATACCAGAACCATAACCATGCTGTATTTTTTGGAAATAAGAAAAATTTTGTTTATTATATAAAGTTAATTGTAAAAAAAGAGTGGCTCAGAAAACAACATAAATATGGAAGTAGGCGCTAGAAGTGTTATCAATTTCACGCTGCTATAACAACCGAAAGGCTAATAGCAGCGCGCTCATTTTTTGACAATCGTCAATCTGTTATGCTATTTGTAAACCTGCGGCATAAGTCACACTTAAAAAAATGTATAGAACGGAACTTTGTACGATATTAGGCAGCCATCGTGAATGATCTACGACATTTATGAATGATCAACATTTTTGTACGAGTACGTCGGTCCATTACGCGTTACAATGATACTGACATCCAAAATAAACCAGCCATCGAATGGTGAATGCCAGAATTTAAAGCGCAGTTCAATTTTCGAAAAATTCCAATATGTCTGCTTGTGGCAAGCCTCAAAAAATAAAAAAAAAAGATAAAAGATTTGACAGTTCGCCTACCAAGAGCAAAAAATGTTAAGACACTTGCATGTTGGTGGCGAATTTGAAAAATTGGTCTTCTCTGTTGAAAAAATGTTTACTTTTCAGCAATATGTAACCAAACAAAACCATCGTTTGTGGTTAGAGTGCAAATTAAAAGACAATTTAAAGCAGCGAATTACTCTGCAAGAGCCAGCGCCTGCATAGGACATTCACCACTCGTTTTTATTGAATAGGGCGTAAAGTTAAAATGATTTTAAACTTTGGGCACTTAAGAAATTTTGGTAAGAAAATTTGGTAGAAAACAAGATTCTGCACCATCCCATAAAGACCGTGAAACCTAAGTTTTCTTTTACAAGAAAAAGCTGTTAGCTTCATTTTTTCACAACAATGACCATCATATTCCCCGAACTTAAACCCAATGAATTTTTCCGTATGCTCCACTCTTGAGGCCAAAGCATCAACTAAAAAACATGAAATATTCAACCTTTTGAAGATTGATCTTTGCTAGGTTAGGTTAGGTTGGTCAGTGTGGCAGTCTGAATAGACAGACTCACTTAGACTGCGTAGTCCATTGTGATACCACGGAAATTAGAGATAATGATCTCCCTAGTTTCCCCCGTTGAAGCATCCTGAGCGCCTCAAGGAGCTCTTAAGTTGGACAATATCTATATCGTCCAAATCTCTCAGGTCCCTAAAATATAAAATAAGAGCCAAGTGTTAATTCCCGCCTGGTCGCCAGGGCAGGGCAATTGCAGAGAAGATGTTCTATGGACTCCTCCTCCCCTTCATCCCTACAACTCCTGCAGAAGTCACTTGTCCCAACCTTTAATCTCAGTGCATGTCTTCCAATCAGTGACGGATACAAGTAATGAGACATCGGGTCTTGATAGCGATAGCGCTTCAGATCTAGGCGAGGCCACTTCTGTCTCGACCCACCCATCTACCATTTGCCGCTTAATATGCTCCATCTCACAGTAGGAGCTTGCAAGTGGCTAGAGGCATGTCCACGGACTCCAACTCGGCTGTAGTCTGTAAGGTTGTCCCTAATTGCCAGCTCGTCTGCTCCGCAGTTCCCTGGTATGTCCCTGTGGCCCGGCACCCACATAAGGTGAATGTTGAAATACTGAGCCATCTCGTTAAGAGATCTGATGTTGAGTTCAGGAAAGCGGGGTCCAGGGATCTAATGCAACTTGACTGTCAGAGAATATATTAATCCCCACCGTGGTGAGGATGCTATATCTCAGCCATTGTTCCACTTTCTTAATCACGAAAATTTCGGCCTGATAAACGCTACAGTGATCAGGTAGCCTTTTTGCTATGTTTAGCCCCAGGTCTCTGAAACCAACCTGATCATTTAATTTTGAGTTGTCAGTATGTGGACCTACAGTATGTGGACTTCTCAAAAGCCTTCCACCAGACGACAACACCATACAACATTATCGGTCTTACTTCTGCAGTATACAACCAGTAAACAATACGAGATCTCAATCCCCATAGTTTCCTTTTTCGCCCTGTCCAGAATGTTGACTTTGAAATTTAGCTTCTTGTTCGATAACACACCAAGATATTTTTCACAGTTCGCGAAAGGAGCTTCAGTACCCCCCGGGAGATGGAATCCACATGTGGAATCCTCTACTTCCTGGTGAACAGAACCACTTCGGTCTTATTTACATTTACTCCGAGACCGTTTTCCCCCGCCCACTGTGTTACAGTGAGAAGGGCTCTTTGAAGGAAGTCTCTGAGTGTTCCCAAAAACTTTTCCCTAACTGCTTTCGCCACATCATCCGGGTATGCGACAACCTTGAACCTAGCCTCCTAGAACAAAATACTGTTCAGAGCGAAGTTCCATAGTAGGGGGGATAGAACACCCTCTTGGGGTGTTGCTCTTTGCTTACAGTGGAACAAAATACCATCAGTCCAAATTTGTGTAGTGTGTGAAGCCTTCCTAGAGAAACTCGATGCTACTATCCACAACAAAGGTGACTACATCGAACTATAACATAATTTTCTTAACATTTGAAATGCATTTTTTACAATGTGATGAAATTTTTAAATAAAAGAAGAAACAAAATGACAGTATTTTTAATTGGTAACACTTCGAGCGCCGACCAACGGTAAATTTCATTACATTATATCCCGAAATCTGCAAAACATTTTTGGGAGGTGCTTCAAATTTCCGTATTTCATGTTTTTGGTATGGTTAAAAGGCTAAATATAAGCAATAAAAGATACATCTATCTTTATTAGAAAAACCCAATCCTCTTGCATCTCACGAATGAGATGAGAATGAGAGGCGAGCTACTTACATTTAGTGATTGTCGATCAAATAATGATAGGTGCCGGATTAAACCCGCAATCATGTGAACTATACTAACCATCACGCCGTGGTCTTTGTTACTATGAGTAAAATTACATATGATTTAAAGACTTAAAACCAAAATGTGTACGAAATTTCACACTTTTATACGTAGAATGCTGACAAACTGAGTGGAATATCCTATTCTAGTTCTTTTTGTATTCTAATGTGAATCATTTTAATAACTTGCAGAGGATTCTGCGAAAATCTTATGGACGATCTGTTGCGTCGCATGGAGCAATATGCCAATAATTTGGAAAGTTTGGTCGAAGAAAAAACTGAACAGCTGAGTATTGAAAAGAAACGTACCGAAGAACTACTCTACCAAGTTCTTCCCAGACCCGTGGCCACCCAATTGCTGGCCGGTGAAATGGTTCAACCTGAACAATTCGAGTGTGTGACCATATATTTTAGTGATATCGTGGGATTTACTGCGCTGTGTGCTCAAAGTGGACCCATGGAAGTGGTGGATTTTCTCAATGATCTCTATAGCACTTTTGATCGCATCATCGGCTTCTATGATGTTTATAAGGTACAAGTAAAGTATGAGTTAGCATACTAAATTTGTAATTCATGTATAATTTGTGATTTAGGTGGAAACCATAGGTGATGCTTATATGGTAGTGTCGGGCTTACCCGAACGCAATGGCGATAACCATGTCCGGGAAATTGGCCTAATGGCTTTGGCTGTTTTGGATGCGGTAAAAAGTTTCAGCATCAAACACAAACCTGAATACCAATTGAAAATCCGTATTGGTTTACATTCGGGGCCAGTGTGTGCGGGTGTGGTGGGCCAGAAAATGCCGCATTATTGCCTGTTTGGAGATACAGTGAATACAGCTTCTCGCATGGAGTCAACGGGCATGCGTAAGTACTTTGTTAAAGCAAAGCTATGACAAGTGTAATTTTTTCTTTCTCTGATTTAATTTTCATAAAGCATTGCGTATCCACGTATCCTCGGCTGCCAAAATGATTTTCGATAAATTTGGTACATTCGAAATGGATTTACGCGGAGAAGTTGAGCTCAAAGGCAAGGGCACCGTGACCACCTATTGGTTAGTGGGCTGCACCGAGCCCGATCCCAGGCCTCCGACTCCCCATAAAAACAATAACGATGATGTACCCTTTCCAATTTTGTTTCCGGCCATTGGAAAATAATTTCATTGTTCGGACGTTGCTAGTCTTTGTGTCAATATTTCATTGCTTCAATATTTACACTTCCACTATGATCACTCGCAAAAATTATCCCACTGTAGATCAATTATTTTTATTGGATGAAAAAAAGTCACAAAAAAAAAAAAATGAAACGATAGTACGAGTATTTGAAAAGTGATATAGGTAAATATAGCTATGAATATTTTTTAGATGTAACAGTGTGTTAAATTGTTGTTTAGAATTAGCGGAGAACAACGATGTAAGGGTCGGGATGACAGTGGGGCGGTAGGAATGATTATTGAATATAATAATTGATATGACATTTTATGTAAGAAAAACCATTAGCATTTATAACATATTAAAATATTAAATTAATATTACTTGTATTCTCAATTCATATTTTTAATGGTAGATTGATTATCCAACAAGAGTAAAAAATAGTGAAAAAATACCCATGATTTGTCGAAGGTCGGGCTTTGCTAAAAAAAAAGTGATACATATATACATATATTTAAGAGGAACAATGAAAAAGTATTGCATAATTTTATAATTTAATGGTTTGCGAAATGTGACTACAACTATATTTTGTTTAACTTTTGCTCATAGCAAGTTTCACTGTTTTATTTTTCCTCTATATGTTATTTCTGGTACTTTAGATTGTTTCATTAAATTATATTTAAAACAAAACTTTGTCGCAGTACACTTTTCTCTATCATAAACTAAATCTATAAAATTAAACTTATTTAGTTTCGTTTCGGTTTTAATATTCTAAACTTACTTATAGTAAATTAGAAGTTTGTTTTTGATTCATATTCGAAACAACTACTCACTTCATACATAGAATCGTTTTTCTACAACCTAAGACGAAATTATATTTTAATGCAGTTACGTTTCTTAGTTTGAAATAGAACTAAATCTATATGTAGTTTCGTTTTCTGGCAGAGAATAAGACATGGCGACGAACTGCGAAAAGTAAAAATGGTTAAAACAATTTATTTTCTGAATTCACAACACCAGACTGTCACAATAACAAACTTCGCAGTTACTAAAAAATTTGTCTGTTTTTGTGAATTGAAAATTTTTAAATCAAATACGTTTTACAAACTGATTCAGAATCAAAAGTGTTTCTAATTTCGCTTCGGGTGTAAGAATCAAAATCAAAATTGTTTGCAACTTCATTTTGCATAATTGAAACAAAAACAAATTTAAATACAATTTTAGAAATTTTGTATATTTTTGATTTTGATTGCAGAAAATGAAACAAATCTGAATTACATTTGAATTTCATTTTATTTCGGTCTCTGATTACTACACATTTTCGTAAAAAAAACAATTGTTTAGCAATTCAATAAATCAATCGTCCCACTGTGCATACATAGGTCTTTAAAGTCAAACAAATGTGTTAAGTGTTAAAAGTTTTCATCAGTGTAAGCGATTACATTTTGTACACGTTTTTTAATGTATTTTTGAATAAATCTCAGTGTTAAACGTTTAACATGTTCGAAATTAATAATTTGTAGTTTTAATCAGTCTTTTTCATTGGCGTCATTTGTGTGTCCACTTTCTCAAGTCGGCCCACTTCTTTCATGCACTGCTCCGAAATTCATCTCATGGTTTGCTGACAATTTTGATTGGCGAAATGCTGATTGTCTTTGCCTCGGGTTTTTTTCGATCGCCGCAATTATTATTAGGACCATGGCTGGGATTTTTGACCCCAATGAAGATGAAGAAGATGCCTCTATCCGACTTGCGGATGTCGTTGACAGGGCATAAAAGGACAAAGATGGACCCGAAAAATCATGAGATGCTCTTATTTACACCTTCCCTCTATCTATCATCTAGTAAATAATCACAGTCTACATCAAGGCTTAATATTTTTACCTTCATCATAAAGACATGATAGACAAGTCAATTGTCGTAAATATTGATGAAACTTCTTAAAACATGCTGTAGTCGAATGTATTGCCAGATCGTAGACAGAGGTTTGGTAGTTTATTTTCGTCTGCTCCCATCTGGTAGCTACCACACAAATTGGCCAATATATGCAAATTCAATTATTGCTAAGCTGAAGTGTCCTAAAATGTTGTGCATTGAACATTCTGCCAAAAAAAGTACATAGAATTGACCATTTAGAGGAATTGTTGGCACAACTGTCTTCTATATTGTCGCCGAATTTGAGCGCGATTTGCCGTTTAGTTTGTATACAGTGCTCGATTTTATCAGTTCATCTCAAGTGCATTTTGTGGTTTTTACAATGGATAAAAATGTCTCAAATTTTATATTGTAAGTAGAATTTTATGTATTGAACTGCTGAAAATTGTACAGAAGTCTTAATCAAAATCAACTTCATCAAAAGCATGTTGAAGTTAACATCGATAAAGTGAGGGAAATGGTGACTGGAATTAAATTTGATAGAGATCGCTGCTGAAATTTTGTTGCTTCGCGATTGCTTTACACGATTGTTTGGGTGTGAAACGCGCTTTAGAAAAAGTCAATTTCGCCCCAACATGTGTATAATGCATTGTAATTGGTAGTCAGATATAGCTTTACTAGTTTGATATGCAAGCCAGTCAAAAATTAATGTTCAATTAAACCAGGACTCAGAAGAGAATTCAATGTTGACTATGATTATCGCGGCGTGGCGCACTCGGAATTCTCGTCTAAAAATCAGGCACTAAATTTATAATATTATCTGGGATTTATGAGGCATTTCAGGGAACTAGCTTCGTAGAAGAAGCAAGCTAGATTTGTGGAAAGAAAACACTTGGATTTTGTACCACGATAACGAGTCATCTCAGAACAATGAGTTTCTGGCCAAAACTCAACAAATACCGTATTCATATAATATAAATCCTGAATTTTTTCTGTTGTCAAACCACAAATTACCATTCTGAAGGTTTCATTTTCAGTCGATGGAAGAAATAAAACAGAATTGAAGCCTTTTTCCCGATTTTATACGAAGACATGAAGCAGAATTCGTGGCGAGAAGAATTTTCCTGCATTTATAGGAAATGAATATGAACATGTTTTGATGAGTGAACTATTCGTTGGTATAATTTTATTATTTTGGTGTAATAAATTTGAATGAATAGTAAATATTTTAAATACAGGGTGGGCCATAAGGGTGTTGGCGGTTTAAACATTCAATTTCTCGGTAAAACGCGGCGCGGGGTGACGGGGGGATATGTTGTTCGCTGCGCCACTTCCTGGAAATTTAGTCGCCATGGAGCCGTACACGGGAGCGCAGCGTGCATTTTGTGTCCGAGCGTATTACGAAAACAATAAATCAGTGATTACTGCACGACGTTTGTATCGACATGAACACGGTTTACACGATTTAAGTGAAGTTCCAAGCGCCAATGTGATACGAAAATGGATCAGAATGTTCGAAACAACCGGCTCAACAGTATCAATTACTGTTCGTGGTCGCCCAGTTTCTGCAAGATCAGCCGACATTGTGGAGCGTGTTCGTGTTTCAGTTCACGACAGTTAGAGTGAACAATTATTGCAACATGCTAGCAGACTTTTTGGTGCCAGCTTTGCAAGAACTTCAAGGCAATACCTCGAGGATGTGGTTTCAACAGGATGGGGCCACATGTCATACGGCTAGAGTATCCATACAACTGCTGAAAAATGTTTTTCCTGGAAAACTCATTTCGAAAAGGGGGGATATTGAATGGCCCCCACGTAGTCCCGATCTCTCTCCATGCGATTATTTTCTATGGGGCTACCTCAAATCGGTAGTCTACGAGAATAATCCGACCAATTTAGAGCAGTTGAAGAGGAACATTATTAAGGAAAGTAACAAAATACCGAGAACAACTTTTCAACGAGTTTTCCAAAATTTGCGACTTCGGTTCCAAGAGTGTCAAGCAGCCGAGGGAAGCCATTTGGACAACATTATTTTTAAGTCTTAAAAATTCCCATGTTTCTACTTTTTAAAAATACAAATATTTTTTTTTTATGTTTCGTAGTTTTTTTAAATTGAATATTTAAGCCATACATGTTAAATAATGATTAGATAATGCTAATGATTGCTAATTAACCTTCTTTTGTGAAATTCTCTAATTCATTAAACAATTAGAATTAGTTCAACTAATTCCCATTAGATAATTGAAATTTTTATTCTAATTGTAAAACTAATTGCAATTAGTTGCCATTGCCAAAAAAATTTGGTTTACTTTTACAATTAGAAATCTAATTAACTTCTACTAAAGCAATTACATATTCAATTAGCTCGAATTAGAATCAATTATTTTGATAAAAATACATTTTTCCCAAAGAATTATTGAAGTGAACGAGTAATGATGTGATTCACTGTATGTCCCCATTATTAATAGTCCAAGGCGGGGTCGCTTGACGGACTTTTCTTTTGAAAAGATTGTATTGCTGAAAGCAAATATACCCGGTCATTCTAGCTATTAAACAGTTAGTATGTAATATATGTAGTACATATTATGTACATAAGTTATATATATACAATGTATATTATATATGTATATGTGTGAAATTCATATTATGAATATTTTGTTTTTTTTTTTGTTTTTGAAAATATCAAAATAATTGATTCTAATTCGAGCTAATTGAATATGTAATTGCATTAGTAGAAGTCAATTAGATTTCTAATTGTAAAAGTAAATCAATTTTTTTTGGTAATGACAACTAATTGCAATTAGTTTTACAATTAGAATAAAAATTTCAATTATCTAATGGGAATTAGTTGAACTATTTCTAATTGTTTCATGAATTAGACAATATAAACCAATTGCATTAATTGCTAATGCTAATTGCAATTCAACATGTCTGATTTAAACCGCCAACACCCTTATAGCCCACCCTGTATAATTAAGCAATTCCCGGATACTTTTTTTAACAATCCCACATACAGCTACCTTGCATTATTTGAACTGGAATTTGTTTTTAGATCTTAAACTTAAAATTTACCAAAGAAAGGACACTAGTTGAAAGTATTTGTGTAGTATATGAGTGAAGTTTGTCTAAGTATATACTCTAGAAAGATCATCAAAACTGCGCCTAGAACATTTAAGCATGATATATGTAATCTCTTTCCCCCTTTATCTGTGGGTGGGACTTTTCTAGAATTACGTTTACGACAACAAGTTATGTTTGTTCCTCTCACTCCTATTACATAGTTTATTGTTATCTCATTTTTACTTGTTATGTAAATAAGAATATTCTAGAATTAAGTGTATGACATACAAAACTATTCTGTAAATATGTTTGTCTTTATTGCACCTATTATGTAAATATGTGTTCTCTCTCAAATATTGTGGCATTTTCTAGAATAAGTAATTTTAGTATAAATAGAGCAACTTTGTACGTTTTTGGGAATTAATAAAGTTGACGTTGATGTGGAAATACGCTCCACGATACCAAATTTGTGAATTAGTTCCCTTGATCGAAGTTTCTATCACTGCAATTTGTTTACAATCCCCACACACAGGTTCACAGAAAAATCAAACTAAATTTAAAAAAAATGTGTTTTACTCATGAGTGCGCGTCATTCCCCTGATTAATGAGTCATTCACGATCAACGGAGTTTAAACTCTGAACACCGAAGTGTGAACTCGCACATTTTTCTTACTACGAGAGCGGTCCCAAAATTAGCCGACCTGAGGTATAGATGCTGCCAGTAGTTCGAAATGAATTCTTTTATGTTTTAATGAACAAGGCGCCAGCCACGTTGTTCACTATTTTTATTTGAGCCAGCAAAAGTGCACGATCTCAGCAAATTTATATACATGAAGAAAAATTGGGCATTCAATTGGCAATTGAAAAAATGGCTGCGTGGTATAAGATTTTCCAACAATGAAGAGGTAGAGTCTGCGGTTGATGGTTATTTTAAGGAGTTTGACAGTTATTACTATAAATAGGGTGTAGGAGCTGTTGAACATTGCAGAAAAAAGTTTATAGATCTAAAAGGAGATTATGTTGAAAAATAAAGAGATTTTTCTCAACTTTTTTGTGTCTTCTTTGTTAGTATGGCTAGTTTTGGGACCACCTTTTTATATAAGCATTCCACTGTTAACATTTCGTAAATTATTACTCGTTCATTAAATAAATGATTCTTGATTCACCTGATGAGATTCGCAAAATGCCTGCGCACCGCCCTTATGTTCGAATCCTTCCTTCCCGTTTTATATGAATACTAAAATAGTAAGAATTTCTGTACTATTATACCATTTTTATCCATTTTCAAAAATTCCCCATATACAGGCTGGCGCACCAATTGCACTACTATAAGAAAATACTTCCTTTTAAATCAATGTATTTTATTTATTTTTTGTATAAAAAGTTCAATTTTATTTTATATAACTAATTGGTTTTGAAGATGATGAAGATGACAGATCGCAAATGACTTCCACGGTCATTTACGCATATGGGATACCATTGCGGGATCGCCTCAATTATTGTTTTAATGGACTGCTTCAATTCAGTCAAATTTCTTGGTTTCCTATGGTACACCTCTCGCTTGATATACTCGTAATCCCATAAAAAAGTATAGTGCAGTCAGGTCAGATGACCTGGGGGGCCAGCCGAACGTGGAGTTTCTGGATTTTAATTTGTTTGGGAATTTTCGCTGCGGCCCCGCCATAACCGGTCTGGCTATGTATGCACCATGTTGCTGGAACCAAATGCTATTGAAGCGGATACATCTTCGGGGTACTTCTGGTTGAAAAAACTCATTCAATGTCTTTTAATAACGGTACTCATTGACAGTTGGCAGCAGTACGATTCGTGCGCTATTCTATCATATTTAAATATCAGTAATGATATCGATTTTGTTATTAATTTACAATTCTACCTTATACTTGTTTTCCATTGTGACATTTTAGTTCCATTTTCTTCCCATGTAACGACTAAAAGTGCGGATTCTCAAAAATCACTTCTCATCGCGGTCCTGAACTTATAAATATTATACGTCCTTAATTTCAAAATATTACCGCAATTTATTCTGTTCGAGACAAAGGTTTCCTTTTATTTCCCTCCCTCTTCCCTCTAAAGGGAAGACACTAATTTTAGCAAGCTTTTAGTTCGGCTTTAAACATTTAGTTTGAGCGATGGTACTGTCCTTTTTAACCTTATTTTCCCCTCCAAAAAGTAATTTCGAAAAATCTCATTTTATTGCGCATCTATTTTGTAACGTATGCCCAGTTTGTGCGGTGATCAATTATTTGCTGAGTCAGTAATGCACCAACTTTATAATTTTTCAAATTTCAAAATTTTCAAATTTAATTCTTTTTTTACGGTTGAATATTTTGAATAAAAAAAAACCATTACAAGTCGAAAAATTCTTCATAAAGAGTTAACATGGAATTACCCGCTGTTATTCAAAAATATTCATTACGATGTACGACATTTCCACCTTTTTGAACCGGTCTTAACAGAGGTTTGCACTCGCAATGTACACAAATAACGGTTGTCTGGCATACCTTAGAGCTTAACATGTTGCAGTGCTGCTAAAACCTCAATAATTATTTGTAAAAAGCTCGTACTCTTCTAAACCTTGCTATAAACGAAAAGCTTTTAGTTCTTAAAGCTTAATTTCTACTGAATTTTCATTTTTATTATCCTTAATGTCAAAAAGGACACAAGCTTTTATGGACTTCCGACATACACACAAAAGCAAAGTACTTTTTTATCCTTACTGTGACTTTAGCTGTCAAAATGTGAAAAAAGTGCTAACAAAGGAATTCAACAAATTCTGTCAAGATATTGCAAATTTATATTGTATTAAAAAGAAATCGAAACAAAAATTAAAATGAATTGAATCGTTCAGTAAAAGTTTAACGTAGAATAGTAAACGAAATGAAAAGAAATATTCAACAATGTAGTTAGATTGGTTAAAAACCAAACATACACACAACAAGAACTGAAACTCACTGGGTTCATGCTATGTGAAATGTTATCCTTTGTAATGCCAAATTCCAGTCCACTACTATAGAAATAGAGAACAGCCACCATCACCACCACTACCACCGCCACAAACGCTACCACTACCATTGTCATAACCATCTCAACAGCACCAGCAACAGTAGCATTAACATCGATATTCTTACTCATTAAGCACCAACCCCAGTGATAGGCAGGAATCCGGAACAGTATGAAAATCATGCGTCTGCGACATGCCAAACTCATAGTGGTTCTAATTGTCATTGCCAATCTGATACTTTTCTATTACTCCTGGAAATCGACACTGTGGAAGAACATAGCCGCCTCTTTGACATTACCCAGCATGGAGTCATACGATTTGCTGCGAAAACCATCACAGCCTCATGCAGAGAAGTCGCCCAAAGAGAAAGCTCGCAATGCCTTCAAACACATACGAAAGTCCATAACCATCGTGTTTCGCACTTTCTACACGTTCGAGAACGACATCAAAGACTCCATCGACAGTATATTGGATGTTGTGCCCAATATGCCCATTGTAGTGTTTCAGGAGGGCATACCCTACCCACCGCTGGTCTATCAACGTAACACCACCGCGGGCAAAGAGGACACCAGTGTGCGTTTTGTCAACCTGGGATTTGATATAACCAAACCCATATATGAGCTTAATCCCTTGTCGGCCATACATACCAAATACGTACTCTTCTTGCCGGACAGTGTGCGTTTGAGTAGTAAAAATCTTTTGCAGAAAATTTTACGTGAAATTAATACCAACACCTGGGATAAGGATCCAAAGTCGAGTAAGGCAAAGATTATGTCCTTGCCGGAGGAAGTAGTGCGGCGAGTTATTATAGTGCCCTTTGCGGGCAATTTGAAATCGTTCGTCGGTTGTACCCAAGTCTCATTGGATCTGCCCAATTGGTCCATACAGTATGTGGCGGTCAATAGCACAAGTGATAAATGTGATTTGGTGAGAAGGACGAATAACATAAAGTTTTGAAAATAATGTCTAGTTTTATGACAAATTGTTCCATCCTTTCAGTTTCTGCAAAAACATGGTTTATTGGTAGACGTGGGAGTGCTAAAAGAATTGCCGGAACCTTTAGCGGCGCCATTTCCGGAAATGTTTTATATACAAGCAAAACTTAACAATATAACGGTAAGCGGAACCTTCACATTTATAAACAAAACAAAGTCTTTATATTTCGTTTATGTCCCTATAAAATGCCCATCGGATTTTAAAAACATTATTAAGTAAAGTTCATGCGCTCTAGAAAATTTAATTTAAATTCCAAGGTATGTTTTTAAAATATGAATAGAGATCTCTTTTAATACATTTACTACTTCTCATTTTAAATCAGGATCTAATGAGTGTTCGAAATTTTTTCAATCTCCAAAGCATGGCAAATAGTCGTTTTTGGCTTTTCAGAGTGCGTTGTATTGCGTGAATCGAATTAAAATGGCATTCCCGAGGCTGTCTTTTAAGTTTGAGCCAGAGTTATATTTTTACTTCGAATATTACAGTGTCATGAAAATCTGTCATTCATCGTGACGGAGAAACAGCAAGAATTATCTGCCCATAAATCCGGCCTCCACAAACACATATCCACAAACGACATATCTTCTTCTAAGGTGACAACTGGAATAGACATGCTTCATTATTGTACGCCGCCCGTAGAAAATAATTCCAATCGTTTCTTTCTTCTGCGCTTCTCCTCCAATTCGTCACACCAAGCTTTGGTAGTATTTCAAAAGTCTAGTTCTTCCAACGGAGTTTTGGTCGCCCTCTTCTGCGCCGTCCATCGAGTTCGTTGTGGAAAACCTTCCGTGGCAGAGCATTTGGGTCCATCCGCACAACATGACCCAACCAATACAATCGCTGTATATTAATGCGTTTGACCACGTCGATGTCAACATATAACTCATACAGCTCATTGTTCATGCGACGCTGATACTCTCCGTTAACGATGATGGGCCCATATATTTTCCGAAGTATTTTCCTCTCGAAAACTGCCAGTACAGATTCATCCGCTTGTGTCATAACCCAGCATTCTGCGCCATATAACAAGACGGGTAGAACCAACGTCTGGTGCAGTCGGATTTTTGTTTGTCGAGAAAGAGGGCTTTATCATTGAATCACTTGCTCAGTCCATAGCAACATTTGCTAGCAAGCAATACTCTCCTCTGTATCTCCATGCTGACATCATTCGTTTTGTTTGCAGTGGAACCGAGGAAGATGAATTCTTTCACCACTTCAAAATTATAGTTGTCAACGTTCGTGAGCTGCTTGGGAAATTCTGCAGAGGGATCTGGCTATTCCCAAGTGGATAATAATCAGATAGCCCAAATTAGAAATTTCCCCATTCCGACATATAACTCTTAATTTGTATTCCAAAATATGCCAAATAGTCATTTTTGGGTTTTCAGAGCGCGTTGGGATTGACGTTGTATTGTGTCAATCGAATTAAAACTGTATTTCCGAAACTGCCTTTTAAGATGGAGTCAGAAGTCAGGTAGCACCACCTGTGATACGATTATACATTTTTTTTCTTGCTGATAGTTTGGCCCGGCGGAAGAAACTA
This sequence comes from Philornis downsi, assembly GCA_019455685.1. Lineage (NCBI taxonomy): Eukaryota > Metazoa > Arthropoda > Insecta > Diptera > Muscidae > Philornis > Philornis downsi. The sequence continues at coordinate 1,185,568 of JAHXMU010000584.1, forward strand.
ATGCACAACATCACTATTATCTAAGAAGCGACCCTTATTTTTAAGCGACTTTGGGATGACCTCTTCGGTGTTGCTTCACCTTCACCAAAATATTCACCAGATTGGCTAAAAAATAGAGTGATTTGGTACCAGCATGCATTTAATTCGCCAGAGACTGAAAGTATCTCTTAAATATCTTCGAACTGTGAGCATTGTCAGCAAGGTTCCTAATTGTTAATCGATGGTTTTTGAGCACCACATCACGAATTTGTAGGGCTTGACTTTCATCGATGGAGATCCATTGTCATGGAGGCTTTCTTTGTTTTCATCTCGTTCGCGGCCTTCTTTGAACTGTTTATGCCACTTTTTATTCTAGAAAAATTTATTCAACGGAAACCTTCTACAAAATTGGAAATATTTTTGGGGTGAAAATTCCATTTCGTCAACAAAATATAATACAAATTCTTTGCTCAATGACACCACACATTGTAAAAATCGCACAAGTCACATTTTGCATCGCACGAAACCAAGCGTAATTCTAGCAGTAATGAAGTTTGTCATGAGACATTTGTTAAAGTGCTACCAACTTAAAAAAGATTCATGCAGCTAGTCCTGTTTTTTTTTGTACAGCAATATTCCGGCTCCATATGCATAATAGACGCGTGTACCAATCTTGCTGACCGTGGTATGTGGGCTCTAGAAAAGCTTGAAAAAGACCTAGTTTTGTCGATAAAATTTTTTTTCTTTATTGATTTAAAGGATAAGTCAGTAAGCTATACTACCACATTTAGCATTGAAAGCAACACACCGCGGTATACGAATTACATGCAGACTGAACAACGGTTTGGTTTGGTTTCTGGGCTAATGAAACATTTCATCCATATTTTCTCAAAAATCTGTCTGGCTTCCGTTGTCGCTATTGTTGTTTGGTTCCATTTAAACAGCTTGGGCAAGACGGGGAATATAACACTTCACACTTCCGATCGGTGAACTGATTGTCCAGATCAAAAAACAAATATAAAGAGTGCCTCTTTTGTATGACGTTTTATCTATCTCTTCCATATCTCATTCATAGGATGAAAAAGTATTTATTTTTTATGTTACAAAGTATAATCGAAAGATGTATTTCGAAATTTAGTCAATTTTATTAGACATTCCCTAAATTCTTCAACAAATTATTATAAAAGCCATATTATTCGATCAATATGACAGGGGAACATATAATTTCACATTTCCGATCGGTGAATTGGTTGTCCTGAATAAAAACAAAAAATATATAAAAAGTGCCTCTTTTGTAAGTACCCACATATTAATCACCTGATGCATGAAGTCATATTAAAAGAAAAAGCTTGTGTTCTAATTTTCAAAAGCTTTTGTTATCGACCATGGCACGATGGTTAGCGTACACGACTATCGTTTGCATGAACGCGAGTTCAAACCCTGATACAGCCACCTATCATTATTTCAGCGGCGGTTACATCGATCTGACTGACTAGTATTCCGAGTAGCGAATAATCGATAAGTCTGGCAAATGTTTCTCAAATTATGGATCGTCATCAAGCTGTATGTCTCGTTCAAGGAGTCTAAAAATAGAATGTGTGCATCTTTTCCATATCTCACCCAAAGGATGAAAAAGGATTTATTTTTTATGTTACAAAGTATAATGAGATGATATATTTCGGAATTTAATCAATTTGATTGAAAATTCCGTAAAAATCTTCAAAAATTATTATAAAAGCCCAATTATTTGACCAATACGACAGATAAAGAGAAAAACCGATATTTCAAATTTATCAAAAACTCATTTATATACAAAAATTTTTAAATTGTTAAATGCGGATCAAGTGGAGTGGACAGTGCAAAATAATGAACCTGCACTATCTTTTTAGTATTTAAAAACTATATTGAAAGCTTAAATGTTGAAAATATGAACACTTTAACGGTCCTTAATTTAATATATTTTTTATTGTATTTTATAGCAATTTTTGCTACAAATGTAAACATTTTTATAGACAGTTTTCCTTGTGATTTCTCTAAATTGATAAAATTTATAAATTTTCTTCATAAGGTAAATTATAATTTTCTTTAAATAATTTGATTTTCTTTTCTTTCCAGAAATTTGTCTACCCTCAATCGTTTCAAGATGGACGTCGACTTTTCGCCGCCTACCACACCAAACAGCGACGCATCGATATACGTCGCCGTCAGTTCCGTGAAATGTACAAGAAACTGCAGATCAAACGCATTGTACGCCGTTCTCACAAAGTTTCAACCAAGACTGACTCTAAGGATCCGGCTTCATATAATGCCCAGCACAATCTAGTGTTAGACACACAATTCTCATCTTCCAATTTTTCTTTGCCCCTGGTGACCGATATCGATCTAATTGGTTGTGAAAGAACCACAAAGTCTTGTGTGGGCACTGTGTATAACCAACGTCCGTTCTATGTTTATCTGGGTAAACATACTCCGCCTTGTTGCCTGGATAAGCTGAAGAGTACCTTCAATCATGTCCTTGAGGAATTTGAAAATGTCGGCATACGCTATTGGCTTGATAATCAAGCATTGCGTACGGCCATTGATACCAACCAACTGTCACCTGATGCCTATGACATTGATATCAGTTTCAATGTCAACGATTTGGAACGTTCCAATTCGCTGAAGAAGTCACAAAACAAGCCATATGTAGACAATGAAGGCTTCTACTGGATAAAGGCTACGGATGGTCATTACTTCAAAGTGCAGTTTTCGAAAATTAATCAAATTGGCATCAATCTACTGCCATTTGAAATTACGGGCAACGAGGTTAAACCTAACGGGTTCTTTGGTTGGAAGGCCAAACAATTTTCGGCGGACTTCTTGCATCCCATGTCGACGGTGCTATTTTTGGGTAAAAACATAATGTGTCCCAATAATGTGAGAGATTATTTAGATTTTAAGAATATACTATAGATAGCGAGAGAGCCAAAGAGAGGGATTGAGAGAGAAATAAAATGAATATCCTTAGTGAGATATGTGTAGTTAGTTAGACTATTTTTAGTTACTACTTATTGTTAAATGTAATACAATTACTACTACCCCTCCCTAAGAATGATCTGTTATATATTTAGCCTTATAATTGATATTAGTTTATAGAGTTAGTCATAGACAACATTTGAAACAAATACTTATACTAGATCCTAACTACTTACTAATATACTATATATTCCTGATCAATCACTAACTTCTGACACATTTTTACCTAAACACCTTTAAACGTTAACTAGAACATTCATTACATGTGATTGCTGGAGATTCGCTAGGAAAATGTGAGAAATTCGTGTAATTTTAAACACGGGAATGATATTTATTGACTGCACCGTATTGACTATGAGTTATAACGTAGCACAATTTCAACAAGAAAAGGACACCAGTAATCTTTGTTAACGCAACGTAATGTAAAACCAAATGTTTCATGAAATAATTTAATCTTGAAATTTTCTATGGTTGCCTCAACGTTTGATTCATTGTACAGGATTTCGCAAAGCAAGGTAATTGGAACTAGATTCTGGTCCATGCGCTCCTGTGCACCCCTTCTTTTTTGTCAGTAAATTACGTTCGTAGTATCTAATAATACTAAATTATTGCTTACAAAATCTGGCTTTAACTTCCAGTCTGATATTAGTTTTGATGATTGGGGAGCCGAAGTTACAAAAGGCGAAGTTTATGCAGCGTCCGAAACATTAAGACCATTTGGTTGAATTTATTCCCGTTCCAAGTCAACTCCACTTTTGCTGATTACTTCTTAATGCTTCAGAAGACTATAGTAATATTTCGTAGATCTTAGTAAATCTATTTGAGGCTTCTGTGATTAAAATTCATTTTTCTATAATTATCCATTATCTCTACAATTATGTTGAAGATATTGGTGAAGATGTTGGGTGCAAAATCGATATTTATTAATTTTTGCCTTTTTCCGACCGGTCAGGTCAAATTTGCAGAAACAGCAAACTCAGCCTGTATTTTGGAGGAATCATATATCATTCTATTTAGGTCTTGTTTGGTGCAAAATTAATTATTACCTATGTTTTGCCTATCCCTATTCGGAACTTCGTTTTATTCAGCGTCTTTCGCTGATATTCCAAAATCAGACAGGGATTCAAGCAATTTTTGGCCGATGAAAAGACGAAACGTGCTTATATCTTTTTCCTGGTCCTAAGTCACACTGATATGGCTCAGTCGGATATAGCAGGTCTTCATTTAGCCAAATTGAGCTAAGGATTTGTTGCGGGTCCATTATTAGCTCATCGCCACTGGGTTTAAATAGCAATCGGCGCACACAGTGTTTTCGTTCTTAAGCCGCAATATTGCGATTGTGGCCTTGTTTTGGCTTGCTGGCGTGACTTTTTCCACTTGTGCTACTTTCAGGAAATAACAATTTGTTAATATTCTCTCCCTACTTGCAACACATTCGCCAAATATCCTATCACCGTAACTTTTTAAAAGTTGACAGAAATTTTGGGCTTCATCTCCATTTAAGTACCATTTAACATCGTCGCTAAGCTGATTAATGTGATAAAATTCTGCTGCGGTGCATAAAATTGAGAATCCTGCACCATAACCATTAGTTTTTACTTTTTGATAGAATTCTCGTGCATTATCTCCATAACTATACCTTGTTCGTCCTCATTTTCTGATTCGTTGATTAAACTTTCTTTCCACATAAAAAAACTACCACATTTCTAATCTCCTTTTCTCTTTGTAGAGCTCCACCAAGGCAAGCTTTAAAATTGACTGAAGCATTGCCATGTAAGCAGCATCCATATCCTAAGATTCTAACTACATAGCACTAATGCTTGCTTGACTAAATGCGCAATATGTTGCCGTTTTTTGACGTGAATTGAAGGATTTTGTTGGAATAAGTTGTGGTTTAAGATATGCACCATCGATATTGTACTGTGATCGGAAAATATGTTAGCACACGTACATGACAACTATTTGCTGTTCTTATAACGGGGATAGACTTGTTGTTCTGTAGATATCTTTTTAAGAAAATCTGGTTGTACATAAGAACACCTGTTATCGGAGGTGTTGTTATATAAATTAAACTTTTCCACAGTTGGTCTATTCTGTTGTGGCCATGACAATTCTCTTCCTGTTACTTAATATAGATTGCTGCCATTCGCAAGGTTCCAATGTTAGGCCGAGTGAAAATATATTATTCTCGGGCCAAATACAGATCCCCACCCGAATTCACGCTTTTCTGCTTGGCTATAATATATGTCACAGTTTCTACAGCACATTCTACCGATTGCGATGATATCAATCAACTGTAAAGAGTCCGGAATTCGGACATTACTAGTGCTTTTTCTTAAATCATGATCCTTATGACGTTTACGGGGGAAACTTTACAGCTCACATTAGCCGCGGTTCGTAATATTAAACACAAACCAAAGTTGTATCGTTACTACTTCGCTAGTGTTAGTGCATCAATTTAAACTTCAAGTGATACATATTTTACAATTGACTACTGGGTTGCCGGATATTCATACCACAGCTTTTTCTGTGTCTCTCTCAATGTCTTTCATCCTGCATTCAGCAACCGGGCAGAGATCCAACTATACGTTTGTATCAAGTTTATGACACTGGAATCATGCACTTGTCGTCGTCATGACTAAAAGTGACTTGAAAAATTGACATTTGAAATTATTGCAGGTGAAATTCCGTTTACATCATTTTGCCTTCGCTGCTACTCGGGAAAAATTGCTTCACTTAACGATCTCTTCAATGTTTATTAATCTTATTTCAAATGTCCAAAATTTCGTTCCAAAATTCAATGTATTTCATAAGTTATTGCAATTTTTTTAATTATTACGTGATATCTCTTAACATTTAATCAGTTACTGTTCTTAAGGCAAATATTGTGCTCTAAATGTGATTTCAAAATTCTGTGTATTCCGAAAGTGAAAACAAATCCCAATAGTAGGATTTTTTTTGATAAACTCTTAATAACTCAGAACAATGAATTCCGAGTCCAGTCTTTTTTTCCGTGTAAGCACAGATACAATAAATAAAAAAGCGTACCTCCTAGAAACTTGTTATACTATTCATATCAATATACAAGAATTCGTTACAAAAGTAGCAAAATATTAACTCCGCCTCGGGACAATGGAAAATATCGGTGATGTTTGTTTCAGACATGTCTGTAATCGTTAAGCTTCTGTCTAAATTTAATTATTTCTCAATATGGAAAAGAAGAAAGAATGACAGTGGAAAATTTGTGTGTGCACATTTTCATTTCTCCAGAATTTGCTTGCGTTTCGTACACAAAACGGAATTCCTTTAAGGTAAATACCATCCTTTAAATGTTGTAAATATTTCAAACATATTGTCAATAGCTCATTATTATAAAAACCTGTTTTGCAAAAACAAACAAAAATCACATTAAAATAAATTTTGTAATTTTATTTTGCAACTATAGCATCATATGATTTTCACATGCAAGTTCCTTAACTACATAACATTTATTACGTGTAAAAAATATAATTGCAAGAAATTATAATAATTATATAAAAAAAAAACAAGATCCCACAATAAAATTTACAATTTCAACTCTGCACAGTGGTGGTGGTATCTTTAATTATAGCACCTTCGGGTAGTTCGCGCACGAGAGACAAAAGTTTCTCCAGTTTTTGAATCTGCAAGGTGGTCTGATCCAAATACATTTGCTTTTTGGGCGGTTTCACCATCAGCCTCAAATTGGGCGATAATTTCAAGGAAGTCACGGTGCCTCTAAGGAAACAAATATTGCAAATGTTATTATACGAATTAGCTGCACCAAAATGAAATTGTTATTATCTTACTTATCGTCCCCTACAATTATAAAGGGTAACTTTTCGTTAAAGCACAAACGCGTCAGCTTATTTTTACGTTTTGGAACCACTGCTTGTATGCAAATGGCCTTATATTTGTTCACATTCAAATCAAAGACATAAACTTTTCCCTCGTTGGTCACAGCCGCAAACACTGTACTCGAATAGGGAGCCCACTTAACGTCACCCACAGCAGCTCCCAAATCGAAAATAAATAAGGGCTCCGGTCGCATATCCTCCCAAATCTTAACGCGCCAATCGCCGCTACACGATATGAAGATATTTGAATTGAAACGATTGAAGTCGATGCGGTAGACTGACAGATTGTGGGCTCTATAGGTCATCAAATATTTGGAACTATAGGCGATGCTGCATTTGTAAATGCAGCCCTCTTCGGTGCCCACAAGGAAAATCTCTGGATCCTCAGGATGAAACTTCATGCATGAACCACAACTACGCAAACGCAACTCGGTGCCATCGGGACCCGAAACGAGACCATTTTCCAGGAAAAGCGTTATAATAGTGGTGACCATTAATTTATTCTGCATCAATACCCAATTAAAGACACGACCTCCCGAAGAAACCGAGTAAAAGTTAATCTCGCCATCCGACATATCGGGACCCCATTTTATCTTAAAAGTGTACAAAAAATAAATCAGCGGAAGTTCAATAAATACCCAAGCTATTAACCTACCTCCCACACACATTCAATGTGTTTATCATTGACACCCAAGGAAACATATAGAGGTTCCCGGTAATTGTCCTTCAAGTTGTAAACGTGGACATTGCCATCATACAGGCCAATGGCAACCAAAAATGGATACTTCGGATGGATATCGCAGCACATCACCCCGCTTTCGGTCATAACTACAAAAGCCGAAGGGAAAATCACAAGGAGTATTTTACTATACTTTTAAATAACCTTCAGCCTTACTTATATAATCCGGATACGAAGGATTCTTTACGGTGAATAAACATATTGCCCCCTCGCTGGATTGCTTCATGAAGTCATCTACGCAATAGTTAATGTTATTAGTCATTAATACTATCTGGCCAAGCAATGCTCAATGCTTCCAACACTACTCACGTGATCCAAAACACACCGCAAAAAGATCATAATAGTACGGGTTGAATAACAAATCGGTAATGCTCATTTTCTTCACACGATCATACTGAAATTTCCACAGCGGCAACAGAGTTCCCTCTCCATCCCTAAACTCATCGGCTGGATCCTCCCAATAGCGATAGTCGTGTGCAATGTCCTTATATATATTTTGATTTATCATACGTTCCAAGATTTGCCAACATTTCAAATATTTCTTATTGAGTTCTTCAGCCATGGCGGCCTTCTGCTCCTGTTTACTTAACTTAGCATCGTCTCTGCGGTGGGGTTTCTTATCCTCTTTTTTATCCCTCTCCTTTTGTTGCTGTTCAAAATCTTCAGCATAGCTATCGTAGATTACCCACTGCAGCACATTGGCTCCATACTGGGAACGCGGTGGGGGTATGGTTTGAGTTTCCACATTCTATTAAGAATGTTATCATAGAATGTTACAGTCGTATTTATAAACATTTACAAAAGGCTTAAAGCATTAATAAACTAACTGATTTAATAAATACGGCTCAAAGGCAAAAACATGAAAAAAATGCTGCTTTCCCAAATGGTAGCCCAGTAAAATCTTCCTTACTAATGGCGGCAATACATTTTTGGAAAATAGCATTCCGTAAACAAAGTTATCTAAGTTTTCTATGAGATGAAGTATAGAAGCCTGAATAGAAAATTTGAAAATGTCCTCCAGAATTTACCAATATTATCTTCCAGAAACTATTGCAGAAAAAACAGAAAATTTCTATATGAAAAATGTATCAACACACATTTTTGTAGGAAATGCCTCATTAGACACTTTTCTTTACTAAAGTGGCTCATTATTCCGTAGGAAAAGTATTTCAACAGAAACGTTGCTTTACAAGAAAAATAACTTTCCTGTTCTAAATCATTTTTGACAGAAACCTTTCCATATGAAAATAGGACAGACAGGCAGTTTTTACGTAAAATGTGTCTCAACGAAAACTTTTCTATAAGACAAAAGTTTTCAAAGAAATTATGTTTTGCGAGAAGTGTAGCAATAGAAGTACGAAAAGTGTCCCAAAAACTACTTTAATCCGAAAAGGGCCCAACAGAGACTTCTGCAAACACTGCCTTCTCTTTTCAGCGATAACTATCCTTTATGGAAAGTGTCGCAAAACTATTTTTTTAACACAAAAAATATTCTATGAGAAAAGTAGCTAAACAGGAACTTATCTATACAAAAAATACCGCAATCTTTTTTCTCTCTGAAAAGTGCTTGAACAGAAATATGTAATAAAAAATACCTCCTTTTCTTATGGAAAAATGTTCTTTATGAAAAGTGCCGCAAAGACAACCATTCTATTTAAAAAGTGGTGTACAAATTTTTTTTTTTTTAGGACTCAACGGAAACGTAGTGTAAAAAAATTAAAAAAATCTTTCTGTAGAAAAATTTATAAAAATATGTTTCTATTGAAAAAGCGTTTTAATAGAAATTTCCTACACAAGTACGTGTCAATATATAATTTTATGCGAAAAAATCCTCATCAGGTATTGGTCTATACGAAAAGCCTCTCCACACAAACTACCTTAAATGAAAAACGTGTAAGTATAAACTATTCTGAACAAAAAAGGCTTCCAAAGAATCCTCTCTATACAAAAAATGACACAAAAGCCCTCTTTTGTTTCCCTTTTAACAATAGACCCAATAGAGGCTTGATTCTGAGAAATGAAAAGCATTTAGCAATAGAAACCTTTCCATATGAAAAAATACTTTTTTAATAAAAAAAGTGTCTCGACATAAACATTACGATCGCAAATTTCTCGTCAACTCATATATACGAGAATTGTCCCAACAGAAACTGTTCCTCGAAACAAACTTCTCCATATCTTTCTTTGGGAAACAGTTATGCATGAACAGAAGTGCATCACAAATGTATCGTCAGATAATTTTCTACATGCCTTCTGTGTAAAAAATGCCAAACTTTTCCACACGAAAGGTGTAGCATAAAAGGCCTCAACAGAAACTTTTCTCCTCGAATATCACCCCAACAGAAACTTTTATATTCGAATAATGACTCCACAGAAACTTTTTCACACAAAATCTATCTTGACAAGACGTTTCCACAAAAAACGTATTTTTCTGTTAACAAAGTGCATCAATAGAACCTTCTCTAAAAGGATAATGCTTCAACAGAAACTTTTATTTATGAATGCGCGTCCAGAGGAACATTTATATCCGAATAATGTCTCAACGGAAACTTTTCCTTATAAAATGTGTGTTAAGAGGAAGGTTTTCATAAGAAAAGTATCTAAACAGAAACTTTTATATGTATAGATCCCCAGCAAAAAGTATCTGAATAGTTCTTCGACAGAAATGTTTCTTTTAGAATACTCTCTCAATAGAAACTCCAATATCCGAAAAGCGCCTCAATAGAAAATCAACAGACACTTCAATATCCGTAGTTCAATTTGTAAAATATTAGATTATGCATGATATAACAGAATTAATCTATTAAATGCTTACCCTTTTGGGATTTGAGAAAGTCAATGCCCCCCTCTCACAAAAGTTAAACTGATTGATTAGTTTACGCTTCTTTCCGCTTGGTGCAGCTGCTGCTGCTGTGGTCGCATCAGGCACCTCCTCTTCAGCTTTCTCACCTTCTGCTTCCTCTCCTTCGGCGCTCTCTTCTTGTGGGGCTTCCTCTTCTTCACCCTCTTCTTCCGCTTCAATTTCTTCAGCTCCCTCTTCACCCTCTTTCTTTTGGCCTTCATCATCGCCACCCTCACCTTCTTCGTCTTTATCTACAGTTGGTTCTGGTTCAATCACTGAATATCGTGGCGCGGGTAAAGGATAACCTAAAAGAAATTTTGGCATAAGGCAGACACATAAACTTGGTAGCACTAGTCCCGCTACAAGCGGGACCAAATATTTTAATGTAATTCAGACATCTAAACAGCAGAATGACGTTAAAATTATTTTTATTAAATTATTGTTGAAACACATTTTAAAGAAAGTTGCTATGAAAAAATTAATGGAAAAAATGTTAAAAATGTGTTTTATATAGGGTTATCCATTTTTCGGTAAAGTTAAGAAAAGTTAAATAAAATACATATAAATCTATGATTTCGATGAAACTTTTTTTTCATTACAATGCTTGGATCTTGCCATTATGTACGTCTCTGGATTGGTTGCAGCAGTGGATCGTTTTGAGATTCCTCCACCGTCAGTTTCGAAAATATACGGCCAATAACACCTCCAGGTCATGATGCGCACCAAACAGTCACTTTTTCGGGACGCAAAAGCTTTTCCACAATCACTTCTTGGTTCTCCGAGTCCCATATCCGATAATTTTGCTTGTTGACGTAACTACCGAGAGAGAAATGAGCTTCATCGCTGAAGAAAATTTTGTTCGATTGAAAGCCCACATTGGAATAACCAGTTTTGCAGTAAATTTTAACTATTTTTACACGTTCTTTGGTTGTTAAATTATCCATATTCGTAAATGGCAAACCTTTCACTAAATAAATAACACTTCAGATGGCAGGTATTTAACAGATGACGGCCTTGCCAAACCAGTGGTTTTGAAACCACTAAATGGATAACATATGATTCGGATCATATGTTGAGTTAGGAACAGCTGGTCGGGCCACGAGATATATTGGAATAAAGATAACAAAATAATTAACAAACACCACCCCCCCCCCCCCCCGCGGGGGGGGGGGGGGAAAATTGACAGCAGCAACGAAGCATGTTTTTTAACTAATCTGGGTGCGCTTAATTCGAATCTGGCATAAAGATTGGGCTATCTCGTCTTGTTCACTTTTTATCGCATGCTGGCAATACTGTAAAACAGTCAATACTGCCACTACAATTTCACAATTATTAATTTGACATTAACTCTAAATCTTCATAATAGTAGCGTTTAAGCATGTCAGGGAGATCGTGTGTTACTGATTCAAGCTACTTTTGTTTGGTGTGTGGTGCATATTTGGTTGGAGAAAAGGATATGCAATATCAGAATTATTAAAATATGCATATTTACATTATTTTAGTTTCGCTGTCAGAAACTTGAACGGACCGGGGACACCGACAATGTTTTGCAATAGTTGCAGAACTGTTTTATACAAGTGGGCAAAAGGCAAGAAGATCTATTTCGATTTTTCAATTCCGGCGCTATGGAGAAAGTTAATTAACCATCAAACCGATTGTTATTTCTGTTTAACAAAAGTTGCTTCAATATGAAAAATCGAAAAAATATTACGCAAATGTCTCATCGGTTTACAAACCAGTTCAACGTTCAGTGCTACGATCAGTGAGTCCGAAACATCTTTCACCAGCAGTGGTAGTTTGTATCAGGCTGATGATGAACAGCATTTAGTGACTCAAGCTGAGCTGAATTATTTAATTCGGGATTTACATTTAACGAAGTAAGACACAGAATTACTAGCTTCACGCATGCAACAGTGGAAACATCTTGCAGTTGGGACAAAAGTAACAGTCTAAAGAGATAGAAGCTTGGAATTGGCTGCAATTTTTTTAAAAGGAACACTATATTCTATACTGTACAGATGTTGATGGTTTATTTCAAAAAATTAACCTGCCTTATGACAAAACTGAATGGAGATTATTTATTGATGGCTCTAAGTACAGTTTAAAGACTCTTCTTTTGCATAATGGGAATAAAGAACCATCCATACCAATTGCTCATGCCGATAATAAATGGTGTCCCAACAAGAACGCAAGATTTAAATCACTGATGCAGCAATTGAATTGTTTCTCTGGCTGTATGACATGTGGCGCCGTCTTGTAGAAACCACATGCCCTCCACATTCATTTCTTCAATTCTATGCACGAAACAACTGGTTGTCATTTCACGATACCGAACACCATTGACTGTTTGTGCTTGGCGGGCCTCATTTTCATAAAAAACGGTCCAATGATTCCTCCAGCCCAAAATCCACACCACACAGTGACACGTTGAGGATGCTTTTGCTTCTCGTGAATCACTCGAGGATTTTCCTCACCCCAAATACGACAATTCTGCCTATTGACGATGCCAAGATGGAAATGGGCCCCGTCACTGAAGACGATTTTATTGGCAAAATCAGCATTTTCCTGTTGTCCCTCCAATACCCAATTAACGAACTCCCTTAGCTGTCCATGGTCAGCTGGCTTCAGTTCCTGAGTCAATTGAACTTTGTATGCATGAAGACGCAAATCTTCGTCAAAATTCGCTGCATAGTGGATTTGGAGACACCAATTTGCTGAGCTCGGTGTCGAACTGAGGTGGATGGAGTTTGAGCGACATCATCACGTACAGCTGCGACATTTTCGGTCGATCGACCTGGTCGAAGGCGCGTTGTTGTCTTTATACACTAACAGACCCAGTTTTGGCAAATTTATCCATTAATCTCTTTACAGTTGACTCTTTTGGAGCATTATTGTCACCCCAAATTGATCGTAATTTGCGAACTGTAGCCGCAAAACTTTCACCATTTTGGTAAAACAATTTCACAATGAGAATACGTTGTTCATTCGTGTAGCGCTCCATTTTTACTAACCTCGTACCTTCAATAACAATTGTTCAAATGTCATACAATGATAATTCGAATTGCGCCAAATTTCAACCATTACGTCAGAACAGAGTGGCCGAAAAGAACTGAGTATTCACCAGGAAAACAAAACATTTCAAATAAACCAATAATTGATCCAAATGACAATCTTCTTCCGCCACTGCACATAAATCTTAAATTGGATCTTTTTAAGAAATTTGTCAAGGCTCTGGATAAATATGGTGCAGCATTTAAATATTTGTTAGGAGTTATTCCAAAAATTTCATATGCTAAAATCAAAGAAGGCATATTTGTTGGCCTTTAGATCAGGAAGCTTTGGATGATGACAATTTTTCACAATGTTTGTTGGAGAAAGGATGTGCAGACTGGAAACCTTTTAAGAGCATCGCGAAGAGTTTTCTTGGAAACAATAAGAGTGAAAACTACAGATAAATTGTTGCTGAATTATTAAAAAATTATCACGAATTAGGTGCAAGAATGTCACTCAAAATGCATTTTCTTCATTCGCATTTAGATTTTTTTCCAGCGACGAACAAGGAAAGCGTGCTTTCCAAGATTTAATGAAAATTTAAAGAATTTATCAAGGATTTTGGAACAAAATCATGTTGGGAGACTATTGCTGGACTCTAATACGTGAAAAAGAACCAACAAAATACAAAAGACGTTCAAATAACGCCATTTACTTTTGAAAATTCATGGATAAAAACAATAAAAACATTTTTTTTTGTATCTCGAAAACCAGACGAGATAGAGAAAAACCAATTACCGATTCGAATTCAGCCCACCAAATTACCCTAGGAAAGATATTTGGTTGCTCCAGTCCAAAACCTATTGAGTGATTAAATTTTAACGGGGGAAAACAAAAGAAATAGAAACTCCGTATTTTAAACGTTTGAAAATTTCGAAAAATATGAATCATCATTGGTAGCCCAGTTTTTCCTTATGTAACTAAAACTTGCAGTATAGCATTGATTTTAGAATACAACAGCATCTGAGATAAACTCTGGTATAGTTTGTCCATGAAATCTCGGGATTGAAGAAGAATGTATTTTATGTTTTTTTTGAAATCCGACCTTCAGAGGGATACAATAAGTCCAACGCTTGTTTAAGATTGTATAACTTTTATTACACAAGGATTTGTCAAGGCCTTCGAAACATGGTTCGGCTTGGGCTTTTTCTTGGAGCATTTTTTTAAAATTTGGAAAAAAAATTTTAACTGCTGGGGAACAAATCTGAAGAACGTAAGATGGCGCAACAAATCGAACTTCAATTCATGAAACCTCGTAACCTTGGTGAGGTTTCTCCCCTATTATGGAGATATTTCTTTCTTGATTTCTTCCTTCAAATAACCCTTTGTTTGCTATTTACTATTCTATTTCTCCAGGGCCTCACTGGCCGGTGGTCTTTCCCGTCAAAAAGTAAGGTTTAATCAATACATGAAATTTATTTTTTCATTGTACTTTTGTCAAGAAAGTATGGTAAATTGTTGAGTAAAATACACGTTTTTCATTTATTTACCAAGCTATTTCCATATTCAAAACATTTTTTTAAAGCGATTTCATGTTCCAAATGCATCTCCATATGTTATGCGCAAAATTTCAATGAGATCGCAAAACGGTGTATATAAAGATTATAAAAAATATTTTACTTAATTGTGTTTAAATTTTAAGCTTATACAAATGGGTTAATATTATTTTTAATATCAGACTGTTATACTTATGTTTAAATAACCAAATTATTATAAACAATATTATTACATAACCTCACAAAAAATGAATCAATAATATTTATGTGTGTATTGTAGCTATTTTGTAGTTAAAATTACACGTTTTCGTATTTTAGTGATATTTGGGGTATTTTGGTGATATTAATAATGCATTTGGCGGTGAAAGTACAAAATAATTGGACACATTTCTCACTATGCTAACTTTTCGCGGTGAAACTCCATATAAAAAAATGGTCGTGAAATTTAAAGCAAAATTTTTCCATGTTCTTTCACGTGGGAAATTTATTTAAGTTTGCAACACTGAAATCGGAATAACTTTCATTTTTGCGTCATAATGCGTTCGACAACACATTTGTAAACTTATGAAATTAAATGCTAATAAAAAAGACACAATTTTACCATTTTGCAAATATGTTATCGAACATAATATGACTTTAGATCTATTCAGTATATCCACAGAGACCTTTTTACGATAGAGTTTTTAAATACAATTTATATCTCTTGAACGATACTTGCGGCGAAGCGTGCCTGTCGAAATTATTAGCCAAAATTAAACAGACGGATCCATGAGAAATGTTAACTTCATGGGAGGTGTCTCTCAACGGTTTTTGAATGGAATTTCTTTCGTTCAAACTTGTCGGTAGGTGTCCAGAATCAAACAATTCTTTCACAGCTTCTTAACTTTGTATCACCCATACGTGTAGATTTTTGTCAGTGCGAAACCATCTTCAGCCATCTACTACATTTTCATTGCCTTTCAATGCATTCGCAACACAAAATTTGTAGCAAATTATTTGTTCAACATTTGCATTTATTATAAAAATGCGACATCGACTGACTTAACCAGCTGCCGTAAATGCACTATTTGACATATTTTACGCAAACTAGACATCATGATTAAGGACTGTATAGAAAACTGGGGAAAACATATTTCATACATATATTCGAAAAGCGCTGGCTGTTTAAAACGGCAATGCGTGATATTTTTGAATGGAATGTATACAAAAAAAAACAAAAGTAGCATTAGTTAAAACACTGTAGCTAAAAACCAAACAATCGAAACGCAATCGTCGTTTGAAGGCTACCAATTTCTAAATATAATGTCGATTACCTGTTTTGGGCGATATCTGTGTGTTAGTTTTAAAACAACCAAATGTTTTAAAACAACCAATAAATAATGCAAACATAGTTTTGGAATGGGTAGAGAGCTTTAAAGGTGCAACAAAAAGGCAAGTGGACATATTTATCTGTCGGAAGTGTTATCGATAACAAGTTATTTTTGCATTTTGACCTGCTGTCAGCAGCTTTGAGTAGAAGCTTTTTCCCGCATATAAGACAAATTCATCGGTACAAACGTAAGTCAAGTGCGTTTTATGTGAAATAAAAGTACAAATTATCAAAATAAGAAAATTAAAAACGATTTTCAAAATTGTCCATAAAAAAAGTAGCAGAAAGCTCTGCTAAAAATGAATGAAAATATTACAATTACCTATCTCCCCAGTTTCCTCCATTTGTAATTTTGCCTCGTCAGATTCAATATGCAAAGAGTTGCCGCTAAAACTAACTAAAGTTACGGTATTGCCAGCAGGTGGTATCTATGGAGACCTTTATTAATTGATGGGCGATGATAATTTTGAGGAAAATAAATTACCGTAACGAAGGCTTCATCCTTGAAACTGTACACCACCAAATTATGAATGACATTAGTGTTGGTAGGAGTCAGACACTTGGTTATTTCTTCCGACAATTCCGCTTCCGTCAGATCCAATTGATCGTCGGGCTTATGCATTTGACGCGATTTCATCCAGGCATCCAGATCTTCGGCATCGCCGCCCCCGCCATCACCACCAGGTGGCTTTGATTTGTTAGATGAGGCACGGGTAAGCTATTCAAAATAAAATCAACTTCAATTAAAGCTGCGATCGCCTTCGGGTGTGCTTATGGATATGAACTAAAGAATACTTGTGCGTTCTCAACTTACCATTCGGAAGTTTAACTAAACTAAAGACAAATATAATATGTATCGTAGAAATAAGTGAATCGTACAACAACTTAAGCCCCATTACACTCAAATGCCTTGACTACAGTTCTCTACATGCATAAGGTTTTTTTTCGGTTTTGTTTTTGGAATAGGTGTTTGAAGGATTACAAAATTATTAAAGATATTAGATAATAGTAGGAAACATGCTACATGCAATTTGTTGTTCAATATTCGAGGTGAGTTTTACCTGATCCTCATCGTTTTCTGATGCAGGATTTGAATTGATTTCACTTACAACTTCTAAGGCCTCAGATTCCTTACAGAGAGAAGCCATGATTTTTTATGTTGAGCCTAAATAAATTGTTTTTCTTTTTCTAAACAAACTAAAAAGTTGAAATCAATAAACAATTAAAGCCATGTTTTATTTATATGAGTACGTACAGAGTGTTATGTAGAAAATTTCAGAAATTATGCATCGTATTTACAAGTACCAATTGAAATTGTGATTTTCCTTCACCTAGAGTGACCATTGACGGATATAATATTATAGATTCTTCCAAATGAAGCACAGTTCATTTAAGAGAACTTATAGTTCACTTAAGATTGTTTGGAATACCTTAAATTTGTTCCCCTGAGTAAAAATAAATTGCGTTCTAAATACTAAATGTTGATATCTAACGCTTTATTTTACAGAAATGGCTCCATCATTATACATTCGCCCGAAGGAATGAAATTATATGTCTTTTGATATGTTTAAAGTACCAAACATCCTTTGGTTAAATGTCTTAGAAGACTTTTTTACATCGACGCGATAACTACAGTAAATATTTGTGAAAATTCATAAACTGTAATATTTTGCTAGATCTTCATCGAAGAGATATATGATTGATATGAAAAGCCGTTTCTGCTACCTCCCATAACCAAATTGATAGATTTTTCGAAATTCCGTTTTTTCCATCTAATTCTTACATTGTAATCCGTAATGCCCTAAATTTCTCTCGTTTGCTTGGCAAAATTCGAAAAATTCCACCGATTAACCTTCACGAGGAAAAAATTCCACGATATCTTGTTTGTTATTACAAAAATTAGGCGCATTGCCAACTATTCTCCTATTAGTTTCTAACATCGAAATAGCAATAACTTATGTTTTTACGTCGTAATATATTCGATAATATATTTGCAAAATTGTGTTTTTTTTACAAATATTTCATTTTAACAGTATACATATTATGACGCAAAAATGTAAGTTATATGTAAGTTGAAAACCAAGAAAAAAAATGATGTCATCGGCACTTAAAAACATGTTCCTCTTGAAAATCACATAACTTCAAAGTCCACTACCATTTTTTATACAGAGTTTCAGCGTGAAAAGTCAGCATAATATCAACATTTGCACTAAATTCAGTGGAAATTGATAAAATTGGATCTGAAAAAGAAAGTGCACTACATCGCCAAACCCCTTCGGATATCTCCCATATAAATTGGCTCATTTTCCAATATTCAATGTTTTCTTTGTAATTGCCAAACCCTTTCATGTTACCTGGCGCACAAATTGACCGATTTTTGGAAATTTTATTTCCACTCTTTAATTCCTATTTTTTAGACATAGTAAATTAAATTTTTATCAGTTGTATTGCGTTATACTTGGTAAAATTTGAAGAAATTAAACAGATAATAACGCTGTTTTGGGTCTTTTTCTTTTGGTCTCTTGTTTATTCTTACGCTCATGCCAATTCCACTAAATTCAGTATCATTTAGCACGCATCAGATATTTACTAAACTTGATCTGCAATCATTTTTGTTCCACTGTTAGCAAATGTGATAACATTTTTCTAGTGACAAAATTGCCATGCTATCTAGTGAACAGTGAATATTCCGCCTTTTGATATTTTTTCGACAATCGAGAATAATTTCCATCGATAAATGCTTGTTTCAAGAAGAGAAAAGCCGCAATAAAATTTACCAAGTCATTACTTAGATTGAATGGTACTTTTATTAATGTTTAATTAACACACGAAATTCATCAAGTATAGCAATATAATTGTACCCAAATACAAATGATCAAAAAATTTGGCACACATTGTTACAACATTCCAAAAATATCGATTTTTTTTTGTTAGAGACGACATCTGTGTAAGACGTCCCAACCTTAGTAGACGATATGTCACATGTTTTGTGTTAACAAGTGAAATTTGTACAAAACGGTTCAATTACTGTTAAAAGCAATAGGCGTGGCATACTACTATTCAAGATCACTTGGAAACATTTTTTCTGAAAATTCCTTTTCCTATGGCCCGAACCTCGGTGAATATTATTACAGAAATTGTAGCTCAGAACAAAACATTTTTCTATTAATTTTTTTACTCTAGTCAACCATTGTTCTGAATTGATAAAGGAAGACAAATTTTACGTCACTGAATGAATGAATTATAAAGAAGCCATTTTTTGGCTAAATCTGTCAATTTGTATGTATGGCAACCTAAGAGTCCCGGCAATTCAGTCTGGTTTCATCCTCGTAATTAAGTTTGTCAAGAGCTGCGTAATGCCTGCCAAATTTTAGAAAATTCAATGGGACTGCTTGAAAGATATGAACTTAAGAATATATAGGTTAAATCAGTCATTTGTATCGGAGATACCAGAAGAGGCGTGGTTTTAACAAACATCAAAAATTAAAGCGATGAACGAAAATTTAGGTTACAGCATCCTACTAATGACCACTACAAGGAAAAGATTGAATTTCGGAAAATTGACCAATTTATATGGAAGATACGGGAAAGAGTATGGTAAAATAGCTCATTTTGATTCGTAGACTCAGCTTTAGTTAACATTTAACGTATGTCAAATTTGAGTGAATTTGAGTAAATGATTTGATTTTGAGAATACGAGTAGGTTAAATCGGTCATTTGTATTTCATTTTAAAAAATAAATTTACGAAACGCATGATGTGTTCAAAATTTGACTGGATTCAAAATGATCGCTTGAAAGAAATGACCGCCAAGAATATATTTGTATATGTAGGTTAAATCGGTAAATTTTATGGGAGGTAACGGAAGAGACAATGCATTTTCATTTTCCGAATTAAGTTTACGAAACCACTGAACCTTAAATGAACCTACAAATATTGTTAATTTGTGTGGGAGGTACTAGAAGAGGCATGGTTAATAGGGCGGGACCCCCGAAGAAATAATTTGTCTCAAATTTTGTATTGTAATTGGGAATTCGTGTGCCGAATCTCTGAAAATGTTACAGAAATACTTGTAAAGGGTGGCGCATAAGTAACGTTAACGGCGACTATATTGAATGCGTTCTTGTGCATCATTTAGTTTTAACTCGTGACCCAATTGCATCTTATATGGGAAAGGATGTAACATGAGTACAATTCTTTGCAAAGACCGCCTAGACATCTCTAACTGCTAAGAACATCACCTGGTGGAAGTTTCGGGGTTTTTCTCAATACTTGCTTGCACTCGAGCAATGGTCACTTCATTTCGAAATGTACGACGTCTTGCGGCACAGGGAAGATCATAGACAGCCTTTTGCTGTCCAAAACGCTGAACCAATCGGTAAATTGTTGGAGCGCTAGAAGAATTTTGAACATGAAAGAAATTTCGATATGATCTGAATAATCGAATGCTGACTTTCAAAGTAAAATTGAACAACTTTGGTTCTTTGTTCGTGCTGAGCCTTTCCATTATATATTTCCCAAGTATTATTTAGTTAATTCTGTAAAGAGATGAAAAAAAGACTTAACAAAAAATGTAGTCACTGATCAAATCTTAGCGTTACTTATGCACCACGCTATATATGAACAGTGTAGTGCATTTAAAGAGGTAGTGGTGGATGGGAGATTAGTCTCGCTTTGGTCAGCCATCAACGCTTTCAACTGAAGTTAACATTAATATAGGGAAAGAAATGATAACTCAAAATCATCATTTAAGTTTGAGAGAGATAGCCGCTGAACATTTACATGATTACCACTTTACATGACTGTTAGGATATTAAATGCGTTGTAGATCGACTATTTCCGAAAGATTTGAATTTTCTTTAAAAGCTTAATAGTGTAAAGCTTGCTGAGGACATGCTAGAATAGGTCAATTCCGACCGCACATTCATAAATCGGGTTATAACTTGTGATGAGACCTGGGTTTACGAGTCTAATATGCAAACCCTTTAACAAGTTTCGGAATGGCGCTTTCTAACTGAGTCGAAACCGGAAAAAAACAGAGGTCAAAATTAGTATTGACTTTGATTTACAGCGGTGTTGTAGATTCGGATTCTCGCCAGAAGGCCAAATATTAAATAAAGAATATTATTTGGGCATTATGCGATGTTTGGGAAAGCAATATGCCATATTTGTGGTAATAGAACTCATGGTTTTTGTCCTACGATAAAACCACATCACAAGATTACAATTGTGAATGAATTTCTAACCAAACGGAGCCAAAAATTAGTAAAGAAAGAATTGTAGATATTGTCAAACCATTATCAATGATATGCCAAACGTTACAATCGGGCTTCAAATAGAGACGCAATGTGCAAAAACCCAAAAGGAGAGCATTTTGGCATTAAAGGGTGACCAGTTAATCTTTTTTTGGACTCATCCTAAGGGGTAATAGGTCGATCTTTTCAAGTTGTACCGAGCGTTATTAAGCAACGCTGTGCCATGTTATCTGCGTTTGAAAACAAATTCTTAAGTTCTCAATTTAATTATATCGGATATTATCAATTGAGATGTTTTCAACGTCATCCGAATTTAAACTCACGAACAATCTAACATCTGATTTATCGATTTTAAAATACAATAGTTTGCAGCAAGAAATATACGTAAATAGCAATTTTCCTTTTTTTCACTATCTCTCAAATATGTTCACTAATCTCCAAAAAGATATTTCATACACATCACATTTAATTTCAATTGCTTTCAAGTCGTAATTATGAGGCGTTGAAGATTTCTCTATTGCAAACTCATGATTAGATCATTATCCTCAATGGTATAACAGCATTTCAATGTCACTTAATTCATTTAAAACACTTAAAATTTAATTTACAAGCACATTAACATTTTAATTTCATCCCAAATCACAATATCTCGTACATGAGCGACAGCGTAACGATATCCCAAAATGTTGACTTTAAAAGTCCACTAAGGATGAAATTAAGGATGAAGTAATGACGTCGTCGTTAAAACTATTTTCTTAATTATTATTACCATCCGTTATTAAGGTCACACTGAGTAATGAAGAAAAAAGGAACAAACTACTGGATAACATTTCGATTTTCGATGACTATATCTAAATAATATTAATACGAATATACGAGTATACAAAAGTATTTACAATATGCCGAAATGTATATACATTTGTTGAGTACATAATGATCAACGCTACGGGGTGTGTCATTTGTTTCCCTAATTGGATTATTATTAATTGGAATAATATTTAAATTTTGCCCATAAATTATGTATGTGATGAGAAAATTTAGATACCACAACGGCTTTATTTGCAATTTTCCACATTTCGATTGAATATTTACTTGTCGATTTTGACTTGCAGCGAAGTCTCCTGCCAAAGGATAACTAACGAAAAAGATTGTCCAGAAAAGAGGAGCACCTGGTGCCTCAATCGCGAAAAGAAGTTTCAAAAACTTTGTGCTACTGGTTGTTATTATGATTTTTATTGTTTATTGTTGTTGTTACTGTTATAGCTGTTATTATTATGTTTTTCTATTCAAATTCAAGGAAACGATTTGTAGACATGAGAGTGACTCGTTTCTGTATTCATTGATATGATTGTTGCTAACTATTTAATTGTTGCGCTGCTACTAAAAACGAAGGAATTTAGTTTCAGTAATTCAGTTTGTATGAGGAGACACATTTCAAAGCTAAAAGTAAATGCCACCTTTAAATTTTCAAATTTACCAATTAATGTTTTACAAAGAAATCTCTCTATCTAACCGTTACTACTAATAGAGCCATTAATTGCAAAAAAAAAAATTATAGCACATGGAAAGTGTAATATAAATTATCATTATCTTGAGAATTTATAATATTTGTTTCTTAAAAATCGCCAAAATCACGAATATCTAAAATGCAAAAGCGCTAGTCTTAGTCATATATTGAGTAAAGTAAAAAAATTGGCCCTCATTCCCAAACCGTTTTATTTATTCTACTAAAACCTGTTAAAAGAAGACTAAAAACGAATTATGATGCCTCAAAGTTTCGATTTATATGTCCTTTTAACTAGAGATTGAAGCACAAAGAGGCTGTATTAATAAGATGTTTGTGTCGTTTTAAATGTTACGTTTTCTACTTTTCTCCTTCTTAGTTTGAAAAATATGCTTTGAGAATTAATATCTCAAGGATCACACTGTTTAATACAAATTTATGGGATAAATGACTATATATCAAAATATTATACCAATCGAATATACCCAAAATAAACAAATTGTTTATTTCAGTTTTTAACAAGTCCTTTGTGTTCTTTTTATAAAAATTATCAAAGCAGTACAGAATTTTCAGTCAGGTCAACCTTTATCCTTTATTTTGATTGCAAAAGTGAGAAAAGACGTAATAAATAGCTGGGTTCTTATGAAAAACAAATAAAATGCTCTGAACTAACCCACAATAAAAAAGCAAAATTCTAACTTCTACTTAGAAATTATAAAGGAATATGCTGATATTTTTTCTCACATATTCTATTATTTTTGCATGATATTGAATGACGATGCCTTTATTTATTGGCATAGTGTGAACCATCCGATTCAAGTCAAATTCGATAACTTCTTGTCATTTTACAGGCAATTCTATTATGTCTCTCTTACGGAAGCTCTCATCTCTATTGGCAAAAAACTGAAGTAGTCGATTTCCACAAGGTTCTCTTGAGACTAATTTTTCACCAGCAAGACGATTAGCTATCATCCTTCTATGGGAAGAGATGGTAATCATCGATGTGTGCGGCCTGGCTTTGTTCTGATGGAACACAATTCTTCCTCTACTGACCAAACCTGGCGCTTCTATGCGATAGCTTTCTTCAGACGTTGCAATTGTTGCGTACGTCCAAATTAAGAGATTGGGCATAAGAAAGCAGTTCACAGTAAAAAGTACCTAGCTCTCTTCACAAGGAAACAAATCCACGAGACAGCTTTTCTTGTATTAATTTTCGACACTGAAATCGAAACAAATGATTTTTTTA
Organism: Philornis downsi; assembly: GCA_019455685.1. Lineage (NCBI taxonomy): Eukaryota > Metazoa > Arthropoda > Insecta > Diptera > Muscidae > Philornis > Philornis downsi. The sequence goes on from JAHXMU010000584.1 coordinate 1,209,938, forward strand.
TGTTATAACATGACCGATAGTAGAATTGTTAAGTTGCGTTTTTCCTTATTGCCATTTCATTTTCAAGTCTACAAATGTATTGTCGAACATATTGCGACGTAAAAATGTATTTTCCGATTTCAGTATTGCAAGGTTTTGACGTTGACACATAAGGAAATTTTCCTCGTGAAAAAACATAATACTGTCTGGTGGAAAAATTTAGCTTCAAATTCCATGACCATTTTGATTATATGGGCTTTCACCATGAAATGTCAGCATGGCACAGCCTTGCGATTCAGTAACGATTTGATCCATGAAGTTATTTTTTTGTATTTACTCGTGTAGCATCTGTATATCGATCTTTTTTTATTCAGCCTTATTCAGTTGGTCCCAACCGGTTTTTGTGCCATATTTTGTTTCTGCACAATAGAAACAGTGCTTGAATGATGGTTGGACTTGACGATTATCATTATTTTATCGATATTTTCAATAAGTAGTTTTCTAGAAGGTGATGCATCTTTGATGCCAAAAATACCAGAAAGAAATTGATAAAACCAAAATCACGCTTCATTGCAGTATTGGGAGCTTCAACGCAATTCACATTTTTAGTCGCCTGGCTTGCGTTTTCGTTTTTATCGAAAAAGCTGTAAAATATGGCATATTTTTTCTTCGCTGGTGTCCATCCTTATTGCGCACTCAAACAATACTGGGTCAAGCAATCACGAAACTGTCTAATCAGTTCTTTGAGTACGAAATCCTGTCATTCTAAAGTATCGAAATCTTATATTTTCTGTACAACCCCATATATTGGAAAAATAATAAATTTCTTTTCAATATCATGTACATTTTTATAATATATCTGTAATATAAGACTGCAACTGATTCAATCATTTACGCGCATTTTGAATAAAACGGCGGCTGAAGCTCATCGAGAGCTTCAAAAAGTTTACGGAGATGCTGTTTTAAGTGAAACAACGAGTCGAGAGTGGTTCCATCGCTTTAAAGACGGTGATTTTGATGTTAACGACTGTTTGCGTGAAGGAAGACGAAACCCCTTCGAAGACACTGAATTGACGGCATTGCTTGATGGGGATCCATGTCAAACGCTGGTAGAGCTTGCTTCAGTATTAGGAGTCCAGCCAAGCTATTGCATGCGTTAGGAACGATTCAAAAGCAAGGAACTTGGGTCCCTTTGAGTTGAAGTCAAGGGACGTTAAGCGTCGTTTTTTCGCCTATGAACAACTACTTTAGCAACAAGAAAGGAAGGGATTTCTTCATCGTATTGTAACGGGTGATGAAAGATGGATTTATTACGGCAATCGGCCTCACGTAGCCAAGCCCGTTAAAACCTATCTGGAAACACTGAAATAGGAAGACTTTCCTCATCCGCCATATTCTCTAGATATTGCGTCGCCCGATTGTCACTTGTTCCGTTCGATGGCACACGATCTGGCTGACCAGCAGTTTCAGTCATATGACGACATCAAGGAATGGCTAGATTCGTGGATAGCCTCAAAAGATGAACAGTTTTAACGTGACGGAATACGAGCTTTGCCAGAAAGATGGGGAAAAACATCATTTGTAAACATGTGTTTTTAATAAAATTGAATTTTTATAAAAGAAAAAAAAAAAAAACGGCGAGAACTAAGTTGCGCCACAAATGTGTTTTACAGGTACGTTCCTAAATCTAATCAACAATCCATGGTATAAAAACTAGAAAGTACAAACCTATCCAGAAATTCAAAGTAACAAGAGTAATGATCACTTTACCAGTAAGAAATATGCAGCTCTCATTTCTTTGAAAAATTACTAGACGATAACCTACATAAATCCCTGATGTAGCTCATGCAAACTCCGACAAAAATAAGGCAAGAGTATTTAAAAGTATTTGCCCGACAAACGAATTTTCTGGGGAATTGCGTACGGTTGGACCAGACCCAAGTGATATTAAAACTTCTATACTCCCACATGTTGTTGTGTGTCGTGATTTTTAACGAATCACTCTATTTTATCTAGCAGAAACATGACTTTCATGTAAGTCAATATTTTCATTTATTCGATACTCCTCTTACCGCATAATAACAGGACATCGATAATGTCAGTCAACAAAAATGTCGAAAGTCATCAGGAGCGCAAAGCGAATAAACGGATTTGTTGAATGGATGGATGATGGTAGATAGAAGGAAATGCGAGTGAAATGGATAGCGTGCGCTGCAATTTTATATTTAAACTTTTACCAACAACAACAACAACAGCAGCAACAACAACAACAATAATCAAACTATGTAAATAGGCTTACCAGCGTTCGTCATCGGCACCTTTTGTTATAAGCTTTAATTGTCTATAAAGTTTATTTTTTATTACTTTTGTGTACTATATGTAATAATGGAATAAGCCCAGTGCCATGCATATACTCGTACATACATACATATTCGTATATTATCTGATATTATGCACAGCCAAAGAACAGTGGGAACAAGTAGGCAAACATTCTACATTTAGTAAGACCTGAACAGATTGTTTCGCTATTAGATAACATTCTTAATTTACAAGACGATAATCAAAAAAGTCAGTTAACTCAAACTTAACTTTTTGAAGATTTTGGCGTCTATTTTCAGCGAGATTTAAGCAATTGATTTTAGGAGCAAATTCAGGTCTTTGGGAATTAATCGCATCACTTTTCTTACCCAAACAATCGTGTAAAATACTACAAACCTCAAACCTAAATGACGATTTTCAGTCACCATTTCCTTCGCTTTATCGATGTTAATTTCAATGGTATTCTACCGTAATATGTACATAAATTTAGATGAATTCTTTGTTTGACTTTTATAACCATTGTAAAGATTACAAAATTCACTCAAAATTAACTGACAAAAAATCGAGCACTGTAAACAAACTAAATGATAGATCTGGCTCAAAACTACTAAAAGATGCGATGAGGTTTTTGTGCCAACTTAACAATAACGATCCCTCTTTGATTTTTTAACCGAATGTACTAAAAAAATTCCTTTAAAATATAAATATATCTACCAGATCGTTGTTAAATCCAATGTCGATTTAAATATGTCCATCTATCCGAACATTTGTTGCTCTTCTCTGATTGCATCTCAAGCTGAACCGCTTAAGCTATAAGCTTATTTTACGCTAATATATCTCAAATCCAAATATAGGTTAAGTTCGAACTTTCGCATTTATTTGCTATATTTCCTTATTTAGCAATAAGTGGTGACAGTTGATAGACATATGAAAGATAGATAGATATGGGAAGTGGTCATTCCAACTTATACACTTTTTAAAAGGACCACTTCGCAATGCTGTAGACTGCAATTTTAATAAGTAGGCAAAATTAGCCTAATAGAAAAAATTTGCTTTTGCTTATTAATTAAAAGCAGCATATGGTGAAACAATGGAGAACCGTAAAATATTTAAAAAAATAAGAGTTTTCACTGGAAAAAACGGGCAAAATCAACATATTATGTACGAGAAAAGTACGTTATTGACGTGCTCACTTATCTGGGTATGATGACACAAAGAGAAACACCTGGCACAGTAGAAAAAATTTGTTCATACGGGGACTAAAATCACCTTCTGGAAAATGGATTATTTCTAATACTTGTCTAACATTATTATTATATTATTATTCGTTAATAAATAATTAAAAAAAAGAGTTGCGTTAATTAACAATGTGGCAACGTGATAATGGTTATCTGGCGATGAGACGGCATAACATCCCTGCACTATGGACAACTATCAATCTAGTAAGAAAAAACTTGCCCATGCAATGACCGCACGCATATAAACTATTGGAAATATTTGAAAATTTATTCAAGAATTTTGCAATTTATGCTCTAACTGAGAACAGTAAACGGTGGTCTAGGAAAGACCATTAAAATTGTCATAATTTTTTAAGGGGCTGTCCAAAATATGGACGTGGTTATTGAAAAGTGATAAAAAATATACACGTACGAGTATGTAATGTGTGAGAATAGAGCGCTTCGTCTGCACAATGACACACAGATAGGACACGTGGGCAAAATAGGCCCGGTATAAAATAAAATTGCCCTTACAAGAACTGAATCCATCTTTAGATAGTGGGCACTTTGAGTATTCTTTAACAACTGTGCAATTTATTCATGATTAAAAGCTATTTATGGTAATAGTTAATAGATACGGGAAAGTTAAGTTTCAACTCGTAAACTTGTTAAGAATCCGGGCAGTTGTGGGCATGGTAATTAGAAAAAAAAAACACTGACAAATACCAATTTTCACTAGAAAATGGATAAGTCGGGATGTTATCAATGAAAGGACGATGTTTTTGATATGTTCAGTTATTTGAAGATGATGGATACATCGTCCATGGCAAGAGGGAAGAATTACTCCAGTAGCTAAAGAAATTGACCACACGAGGACTAAACTCGTCTTTGGAAAAATGAAATTTTTACAGAATTTTTCGATAATTACACCATTTGTTTGTTAATTAAAACTACCATAAAGGTAGTTAACTACTAGCAAAACGAACCGTCATTAATTTATATTAACTTGCATGGTCACCTCCTAATTGCAGGCAAGATTATTTAAGAACTTAAAAAAAAATGTTTTCGTTTTCGAAAACCGAGCTAACTGAAACACGTATGCACGTCGTAGTCGAAAGTGTATTTAAGCTTCATTGAAATAATGTAGTATTTTCAAAGCAAATGTTTTCAAAGCCAATCTTTTTGGCATTTTTTCCAATTCTTGTGTTACGGCACGTTAAAAAACAGACAAAGCACTTTATTATCGACAAAACGTTCACTAAATAAGTGAGCGCATTTGAAAATGTCTTTACAATGATAGAAGCAACCTATTTTACTATTCGTTTTTCTAAACTTTTTTTTTAAATTAACACAACCTATATGAAATTTTAAATGTTGCATATTTGTGATGATGAAGATCTATGTTTTAGAGAATTTATACATTTTCTGAGACAATAAATGCCACTCTATATCGTGTATATTGTTGTTCAATTATTTTGCGCACTGCACATTCATTCTTGAATTAAAACTTAAGTTACAGTTTTAGGTTCAAGATTGATCTGCAACAAAACAAATTCTCACTGAAGTTGTTATGTTAGCGAAACTTTGCTCCATTCATTCAAAATGACAAAGTGTAATTTGTCAAAAAAACCCTGTCGTTTGAAGTTTCCGCTTTTTTTACGTAAATTAATTGTAATAAAGTGCTCATATGTCTTGTTCTCTCTTGTTTTTACAGGCATAGGCGCTTGAAGACCTACCAACTTTATGCTTTTGTAGCAACCAAACAGCTAATGAAAGCGCAAAATAAGTTATCGATATGAAACTCAAACGCAACAATGTTTTTACGTTGTACTTGGCTGAAAATCGCTCCCGCCATTGTTAATGAGCTACCACATTCCCGTATGAACAAAATGGTTGCGTATCAGACCACGTTACAGTGATACTGGTAGCATTAAAAAATGTCATGAAGACGGACACTCAAAAGTAGCAACATCTTCAAAATTAGTCAGAATTTAACGTAATCCACAACAATGCGCAATTCAATTGGTCAAAAATGTCAATGTATCTGCTCATAGCATGCCATGCATATTAAAAAATTAATTATGATTGAAGCCCTACAAAATACAGAAAATGAAAGACACCACGCAGCTCCCCTAGTAAGATTAAAGGTGTTACAACATTTGCACGTTGTGGTTAGCAGGGAAATTTGGCCCTTTCTATTGAAAAATTTTTACGATTCTGCAACGGGAAAACGAACAAAACAATTGTGTATGGTTAGAGAGTAAATTGCTGTAGGAAAGCAGGCGCCAGCATCAATGATGATTTGAACCTCGATAACTACCACAGGATGCTTATAACCCATTTTCATAGAACAGACCGTAAAGGTAAATGAATAAATCAAGCGTGAAAACATTTTAAACGATGTTTTCTTACCTAAACGGAAACTATTCGATGGAAAATATTGGACGTCGCTACAAGACTCGGCACCGTCCCATAAAATTAGTGAAACACAAAGTATTTTACAAGAAAAATTTACCAACTTCATTTCTTCACAACAATGGCCGGCACATTTCCCATATGGTCTATTCTGGAGGCCAAAGTATCAACAAAAAATATGAGATGGTCAATGGCTTCAAAATTAATTTTCGCCGTAAATGGGACAAAATACTATCAGCGTATGAACCCTTCCCGTGCCGGAGGTGGCTACATTGTATAATAACATATTTTTCTTAAAATCTGCAAAGTTTTTACAATATACTGAAATGCCTACAGTTCTGTAATATCAATTTTTTTTACAGTATTTCTAAATTTGTTGAAGAAATTTCCCCACCGTTTGGAGTTCACTGTAGGTTTGATTTTAGTTTGACAAAGGCGAATCCTTATGGAAATATAAGTACAGGGTGTCGCACGAATCCTGCTACAAACACAAAACTTAATAACTTTTTTTCGGTGTGACAAATCGTCTTATTTTGTTGTTTGACAGATTACTATTCAGATATATTAGAATGAATGCTTGGGATACCGAAATAAGGATTTTGACAGTGCAGTGGTACCATGTTTTGCAGCCTTTCATTTTCGTTCAAAGGGAATTTAGGCAGGAGTTTGGCGGAACTACCCCGAGTAGATGAGAGAGATAAATATTTTTGCCAAATCTTGAAGCGTCGTACAAAGACTGTACCATTGAGACTATGTTCGAGTTCAAGACACAATCGCTGCTGTGGCATCGTCAATTTAGACAAATCAAAGCGTTTCGAGTTGAAAATTATTGGCGCAAATTGGGGTTAGCAGATGGTCATTACAACGGATAATTCATGATGACTTAAACTTGTTTCCAAATTACAAACAAATTAAATCCTCTGAATTTGCATTTTCGACTGGAATTTTGCCAAAGAATGATTGAAGTGGCCCAAGAAGACAACAACTTGATAAATTGATTGTTTATGTCTGATGAGGTCCATTTTGATTTAAAGCTAAATTGCCGTATATGGAGTGAATCTAATCCAGAAATACTCCATGAAACGGAACTGCACCCAGAACGAGTCACTATGTGGTGCGCAGTTTCATCAAAGTGCATTGTAGGAACATACTTATTTGGAGAAAACGATGTAACAGTGATTGTTATTTAAAGATGTTGAAGGAGTTTTCTACACAGAAATGCGCCGAAGACGTAACCGTTTCAACTGCATTTGGCTCCAGCAATATGGAGCAACTGCATACAAAGCCAGACCGGTTATTGGCGGAGCTCCAACAAAAATTACCTGGTGGCCCACCAGGTCACCTAACCTGACCGCACCACACTTTTTTATGGGTTTATGTCAAGCAAGAGGTATACAAAACGAAACCAAAGCATTTAAATGAATTGAAGCAGTCCTTTAAAACAATAATTGAGGCGAATCCGACTTCAACCCTTCAGGCCACAATGAATAATTTTCTGATCATATGCGTTATATAAAATAAAATTGAATAAAAACGAAAAAAAGAAAAAAAAATAAATGAAATACAAAAAGTTATTCGATATTCTTATTGTAGCACAATTGCTGCGCCACCCCGTACAAAAACAAACAAATATTGAAATACATAACCACGTTTATGTTGTACATAAAATAATGTATGCATTTGTACACAATCAGCACATGTATAACCCAAAAATAACTATACAAAACAGTTGTATCCTAACTAGTGTGTATCCTTTCCAACAAACGCCACTAGTTGCAAGAACTCCAATAAACTATCCCACATGCAGACATTAATATTTTACTAATTTGGCTGATCGTATATTAATATATATAAATAAGTTTTGTAATAGGACTATTAGTAGTTAATATCACACATTTATTATTAGCTTCATCTACGACATAAACTAAACTGATGAGTTATGAGGCACACGAATGTCGCCCTATAAGTACTCTCATTTTTCTTACAACACTAGCTTGGCTTGACTGCAAACAGAAGAAAATGTCGACCATAAAACAAGGACGGTTAAGCAAAGTGGTGGTTTATGAAATAAAGATTTAAAGTTTCGAGATTTGGTTTTAAAAGATTTCACAAAATGTAAATAATAATTCACTTTATGTAAATACCTATTTTTTCCAAATTTAAGGTGGCGAAAATATACATCTTTTAAAACATAATTTATAACGGGTTAGCCTTTTTTCGATTTCAGAAGTAAAGCTAAATAAAACACACATAAACACACATGATTTCGATGAAACTTTCATTTCATTATAATGCTTCAACCATGACATTATGTGCGACATGCTATGCCATTTAAATGAGGTAGTTTTTAACCACTTTCTCACGCATTTCGGGCGGTATCTCCCCGATAACTGGACGAATGTTGGTTTTCTAATGCTCCCACGTTTGGGGATTTTCAGCGTGAACACGGTCGTTGACGTAGCCCCACAAAAAAATCTAACGAAGTTAAAACGTATGATCTTGGTGGGCAATCGACGTCGCCAAAACGTGAAATTCTCTTTCTGGAAACTTCTTATGCAATAAAGTCAGAATACAGGGTTGCCCATATTCGACGGACCCATCTGGCAACGCCA